>JAPXFY010000013.1:81938557-81973557 GCA_030674185.1 Monoplex corrugatus | reverse complement strand
CTTTGATTTTAAATACTTTGAAATGTGTGAAGTACGTTTGTACAGGGCTTAAAACAGGAGGAGGAAAAAACCACTGAAACTAGGGGGGCCCCCCCGGGGGCAAATCAGGGGCCATAACTTGCGCGCCGTTGCTATGAACGCTTGCAAGCTGATCACGGATGCCTTGCTCCTTTCGGTTTTTTGTTTGTTTGTTTGTTTGTTTGTTTTTGTTTTTTGTTTTTTTGTTTTTGTTTGTTTGGTTGGGGTTTTTGTGACAAACCAAAATCGCGGAATTCCGCCCAGACGCGGAACGTTTTGTTTGTAGTATAAAAATGACAGAGCACGTGGACATGCATGGCATGCAGCCACTGGACCCGGTCATCGGCTGTCGGATCGTCTGCTTTCTGTGTAAAGGGGCCAAGCTGGGTCCACAGACATGGGCCATGGTATCAGGCAAGACAGACGTGCTGCTGTTGCTTCTCAACAAACTGATGGATGATGGCAACATTCTGTACAGAACAAAAAATCAAGGAGACCTCACAGCGATACCAAATGCTCTAGTTTCCTCGCGAAGGTCTCGGATAGGAAGGCAGAATATGCCATGACCTCTAACTCAACTTTCTGCTCAACCTGTCACGCTGCAAGCGCAAGCAGAATGACTACCCTGGTGCAATAGACCTGGCCGCACGAGCGCTGGAGCTCAAGTCCAAGTATTTTGAGGCGCTCTACGCCCGGGCACGTGCCAACCAGACATTTCTGTACGCTTCCAACACCGGTAGCGTAGCAGAATTAAGGTAAAAAAAATTTTAAAAAGAAAAAACAGTTATGGTTGACCCCCTTAACCTTGAGGACATAGGGAAGTGTGAGGTGTGGTAGAGACCAACTTCATTCGGGAGCCAGCATTACGATGGTGATGCCATCACTTCTCCCTCGCCGCTTTACTTTTCCCAACTCTAAACAGGTTCAGGTACCCACTCAAATCTAGGTGAACTGGAAGCTACATGCACAAAGTCTTTCTCAGGCCCGATCTGAACAGGCAAAAATCTGTACAGTCAGAATGTAAGACAATAGCTCTACCTCTATGTGGCCTCGAGTAACAACGGTCTAAGCCGACTCACTCAGTAACCCGATAATTATATAAGAATTTGCCAAACAAAAAGTTTTTGCAAGCGCCTTCGCCCCCAGGCTCCTCTTTACTGTAAATATGACAGATTAAGCTCTGAGGTGATATCGATCAGGTCCGCTAAAAAGACGAAAACAAAAGAATACAAATGTAAAGGCCCTGGTAAACAACTTGAGCAAACACAGGCACAATAAAGAACTAGTTTCATGCAAACCTTTGTCTCACAAAGAATTTTCAGGTTTATATGTAGCAGTTCCAAAGGTAAGGTTTTTCACCTGCCTTTTTACAGCATTTCTGTTTTCCAGTTTCTGCGCCCTCCCCCCCCCCCCTCTCTCGCTCTCTCTCTCTCTCTCTCCCTCCCTCTCTTTGTTTGCTTGTTCTCTCACTTCCATTTCGTTTTGTGTTTAATGTGGCGTGCTAGTCGTTTTACTGTTTATGTGTAGTGTAGACCTTACTTGAAAAGGGGCTGACTGGAAGGTTTGTTCAATTAATGTTATCTCGATTTAAGTGCGTCATTCTGAAATAATGCACGTCTTTGTTCTCTCTTGCGAGACGTTTTCGTTATCTAAGCATTTTCAATATTACTGATATTTCAATTCTGCACTCTTTTGATGTTTTTATTTTTTATGCCGTTATAAGTAATATAACTGAGTTGTGTTAATGTAGACCCTCCACAGGTGAGGTCTGAATGTAAAACGAAACGTTGTTTTAAACTTTTAATGGAATCCTTTGTTATCGTAGCTTTTAAGTAATTCTTGTCCCCCACCCTACCCCTTCTCTCTCTCTCTCTCTCTCTCTCTCTCTCTCTCTCTCTCTCTCTCTCTCTCTCTCTCTCTCTCTCTCTCAATGCATTTTTCACCGTTTTTGAGTTTTGGTAAATGCTGTGCAAATTTCTTTTTCCTTCCTTGTTCCGACACCCCTCCCTCTTTCTCTCTCTCTCTCTCCCCCCCCCCCCCCTCTCTCTCTCTCTCTCTCTGTTTACTTCTAGGCAAATACATAGATTAGCCACGATCAGTTCTGAAAAAAAAAGTGGCCTTTAGCCAAAAACTTCTACCGATGGAAACTATCAAATGACTTGGACCGTTAGAAAATATAGTATCACTGTCATTGTCTCCTCTTTTTCTCGGTTTAAGCATGTCTGGTTCTTTGATTGTGACAAGGAAACAGCGTTTTGTGCCGAGTTACAAAAACGATACTTCAGTCCCTCGTGTCACAGATGGACTGTTCATATCCAAGAAAGTAGGACTTCATTTGTACTCTCACTTCAAAATTTACTTTGAAAAAGAAAAATGTGTTAACTCTGTGAATGGAGAAATACATCAGCATTGCAAGCTGTGCAATGAAATATCTCAGAAGAGCAACAGGCTAAGACCGAAAGCGACATGGTTAGAAACAAGAGATCAGAAAGAAGGCTGGAACAACATCTGTCTAACAAGAGATCAGAAAGAAGGCTGAAACAACATCTAACAAGAGATCAGAAAGAAGGCTGGAACAACATCTGTCTAACAAGAGATCACAGAGAAGGCTGGAACAACATCTGTCTAACAAGAGATCAGAGAGAAGGCTGGAACAACATCTGTCTAACAAGAGATCACAGAGAAGGCTGGAACAACATCTGTCTAACAAGAGATCAGAAAGAAGACTGGAACAACATCTGTCTAATAAAAGATCAGAAAGAAGGCTGGAACAACATCTGTCTAACAAGAGATCAGAAAGAAGGCTGGAACAACATCTGTCTAACAAGAGATCAGAGAGAAGGCTGGAACAACATCTGTCTAACAAGAGATCAGAGAGAAGGCTGGAACAACATCTGTCTAACAAGAGATCAGAAAGAAGGCTGGAACAACATCTAACAAGAGATCAGAAAGAAGGCTGGAACAACATCTAACAAGAGATCAGAAAGAAGGCTGGAACAACATCTGTCTAACAAGAGATCAGAAAGAAGGCTGGAACAACATCTGTCTAACAAGAGATCAGAAAGAAGGCTGGAACAACACTAACAAGAGATCAGAAAGAAGGCTGGAACAACATCTGTCTAACAAGAATCAGAAAGAAGGCTGGAACAACATCTAACAAAAGATCAGAAAGAAGGCTGGAACAACAACTGTCTAACAAGAGATCAGAGAGAAGGCTGGAACAACTCTGTCTAACAAGAGATCAGAAAGAAGGCTGGAACAACATCTTTAACAAGAGATCAGAAGAAGGCTGGAACAACATCTGTCTAACAAGAGATCAGAAAGAAGGCTGAACAACATCTGTCTAACAAAGATCAGAAAGAAGGCTGGAACAACATCTGTCTAACAAGAGATCAGAAAGAAGGCTGGAACAACATCTCTAACAAGAGATCAGAAAGAAGGCTGGAACAACATCTAACAAGAGATCAGAAAGAAGGCTGGAACAACATCTGTCTAACAAGAGATCAGAAGAAGGCTGGAACAACATCTGTCTAATAAGAGATCAGAAAGAAGGCTGGAACAACATCTAACAGAGATCAGAAAGAAGGCTGGAACAACATCTAACAAGAGATCAGAAAGAAGGCTGGAACAACATCTAACAAGAGATCAGAAAGAAGGCTGGAACAACATCTAACAAGAGATCAGAAAGAAGGCTGGAACAACATCTAACAAGAGATCAGAAAGAAGGCTGGAACAACATCTGTCTAACAAGAGATCAGAAAGAAGGCTGGAACAACATCTAACAAGAGATCAGAAAGAAGGCTGGAACAACATCTGTCTAACAAGAGATCAGAAAGAAGGCTGGAACAACATCGTCTAACAAGAGATCAGAAGAAGGCTGGAACAACATTGTCTAACAAGAGATCAGAAAGAAGGCTGAAAACAACATTGTCTAACAAGAGATCAGAAAGAAGGCTGGAACAACATCTGTCTAACAAGAGATCAGAAAGAAGGCTGGAACAACACTGTCTAACAAGAGATCAGAAAGAAGGCTGGAACAACATCTTAACAAGAGATCAGAAAGAAGGCTGGAACAACACATCTAACAAGAGATCAGAAAGAAGGCTGGAACAACACATCTAACAAGAGATCAGAAAGAAGGCTGGAACAAATCAACTGTCTAACAAGAGATCAGAAAGAAGGCTGGAACAACATCTAACAAGAGATCAGAAAGAAGGCTGGAACAACATCTAACAAGAGATCAGAAAGAAGGCTGGAACAACATCTAACAAGAGATCAGAAAGAAGGCTGGAACAACAACTGTCTAACAAGAGATCAGAAAGAAGGCTGAACAACATCTAACAAAGATCAGAAAGAAGGCTGAGAACAACATCTGTCTAACAAGAGATCAGAAAGAAGGCTGGAACAACATCTAACAAAAGATCAGAAAGAAGGCTGGAAGAACAACATCTGTCTAACAAGAGATCAGAAAGAAGGCTGGAACAACATCTGTCTAACAAGAGATCAGAGAGAAGGCTGGAACAACATCTACAAAAGATCAGAAAGAAGGCTGGAACAACATCTGTTAACAAGAGATCAGAAGAAGGCTGGACAACATCTAACAAGAGATCAGAAAGAAGGCTGAACAACATCTAACAAGAGATCAGAAGAAGGCTGGAACAACATCTGTCTAACAAGAGATCAGAAAGAAGGCTGGAACAACATCTGTCTAACAAGAGATCAGAGAGAAGGCTGGAACAACACTGTCTAACAAGAGATCAGAAAGAAGGCTGGAACAACATCTAACAAGAGATCAGAAAGAAGGCTGGAACAACATCTGTCTAACAAGAGATCAGAAAGAAGGCTGGAACAACATCTGTCTAACAAGAGATCAGAGAGAAGGCTGGAACAACACCTGTCTAACAAGAGATCAGAAAGAAGGCTGGAACAACAACTGTCTAACAAGAGATCAGAAAGAAGGCTGGAACAACATCTAACAAAGATCAGAAAGAAGGCTGGAACAACATCTGTCTAACAAGAGATCAGAAAGAAGGCTGGACAACAACAAACTGTCAGAACAAGGCTGCAATCAGAAAGATGAAGAGGCTGGAAACAACATCTGTCTAACAAGAGATCAGAAAGAAGGCTGGAACAACAACTCTAACAAGAGATCAGAAAGAAGGCTGGAACAACATCTAACAAGAGATCAGAAAGAAGGCTGGAACAACATCTGTCTAACAAGAGATCAGAAAGAAGGCTGGAACAACATCTGTCTAACAAGAGATCAGAAAGAAGGCTGGAACAACACTGTCTAACAAGAGATCAGAAAGAAGGCTGGAACAACACATCTAACAAAAGATCAGAAAGAAGGCTGGAACAACATCTAACAAAAGATCAGAAAGAAGGCTGGAACAACATCTGTCTAACAAGAGATCAGAAAGAAGGCTGGAACAACATCTGTCTAACAAGAGATCAGAAAGAAGGCTGGAACAACATCTGTCTAACAAGAGATCAGAAAGAAGGCTGGAACAACATCTGTCTAACAAGAGATCAGAAGAGAAGGCTGGAACAACATCTAACAAGAGATCAGAAAGAAGGCTGGAACAACATCTGTCTAACAAGAGATCAGAAAGAAGGCTGGAAACAACATCTAACAAGAGATCAGAAAGAAGGCTGGAACAACATCTAACAAGAGATCAGAAAGAAGGCTGGAACAACACTGTCTAACAAGAGATCAGAAAGAAGGCTGGAACAACATCTGTCTAACAAGAGATCAGAAAGAAGGCTGGAACAACATCTGTCTAACAAGAGATCAGAAAGAAGGCTGGAACAACAACTGTCTAACAAGAGATCAGAAAGAAGGCTGGAACAACATCTGTCTAACAAGAGATCAGAAAGAAGGCTGGAACAACATCTGTCTAACAAGAGATCAGAAGAAGGCTGGAACAACATCTAACAAGAGATCAGAAAGAAGGCTGGAACAACATCTGTCTAACAAGAGATCAGAAAGAAGGCTGGAACAACATCTAACAAGAGATCAGAAAGAAGGCTGGAACAACATCTAACAAGAGATCAGAAAGAAGGCTGGAAAACAGTCTAACAAGAGATCAGAAAGAAGGCTGGAACAACATCTAACAAGAGATCAGAAAGAAGGCTGGAAACAACATCTAACAAGAGATCAGAAAGAAGGCTGGAACAACACTCGTTAACAAGAGATCAGAAAGAAGGCTGGAACAACATCTGTCTAACAAGAGATCAGAAAGAAGGCTGGAACAAAACTGTCTAACAAGAGATCAGAAAGAAGGCTGGAACAACATCTGTCTAACAAGAGATCAGAAAGAAGGCTGGAACAACATCTGTCTAACAAGAGATCAGAGAGAAGGCTGGAACAACATCTGTCTAACAAGAAAAGTCAAAACGAAAAGAGATCGAAAACGAACACATCTGTCTAACAAGAGATCAGAAAGAAGGCTGAGAACAACATCTGTCTAACAAGAGATCAGAAAGAAGGCTGGAACAACATCTAACAAGAGATCAGAAAGAAGGCTGGAACAACATCTAACAAGAGATCAGAAAGAAGGCTGGAACAACATCTGTCTAACAAGAGATCAGAAAGAAGGCTGGAACAACATCTAACAAGAGATCAGAAAGAAGGCTGGAACAACATCTGTCTAACAAGAGATCAGAAAGAAGGCTGGAACAACATCTGTCTAACAAGAGATCAGAAAGAAGGCTGGAACAACATCTGTCTAACAAGAGATCAGAAAGAAGGCTGGAACAACATCTGTCTAACAAGAGATCAGAAAGAAGGCTGGAACAACAACATCTAACAAGAGATCAGAAAGAAGGCTGGAACAACATCTAACAAGAGATCAGAAAGAAGGCTGGAACAACATCTGTCTAACAAGAGATCAGAAAGAAGGCTGGAACAACAACATCTAACAAGAGATCAGAAAGAAGGCTGGAACAACAACTGTCTAACAAGAGATCAGAAAGAAGGCTGGAACAACATCTGTCTAACAAGAGATCAGAAAGAAGGCTGGAACAACATCTGTCTAACAAGAGATCAGAAAGAAGGCTGGAACAACATCTAACAAAAGATCAGAAAGAAGGCTGGAACAACATCTGTCTAACAAGAGATCAGAAAGAAGGCTGGAACAACAACATCTAACAAGAGATCAGAAAGAAGGCTGGAACAACATCTAACAAGAGATCAGAAAGAAGGCTGGAACAACATCTGTCTAACAAGAGATCAGAAAGAAGGCTGGAACAACAACATCTAACAAGAGATCAGAAAGAAGGCTGGAACAACAACTGTCTAACAAGAGATCAGAAAGAAGGCTGGAACAACATCTGTCTAACAAGAGATCAGAAAGAAGGCTGGAAGAACAACATCTGTCTAACAAGAGATCAGAAAGAAGGCTGGAACAACATCTGTCTAACAAGAGATCAGAAAGAAGGCTGGAACAACATCTGTCTAACAAGAGATCAGAAAGAAGGCTGGAACAACATCTAACAAGAGATCAGAAAGAAGGCTGGAACAACATCTGTCTAACAAGAGATCAGAAAGAAGGCTGGAAGAACAACATCTGTCTAACAAGAGATCAGAAAGAAGGCTGGAACAACATCTGTCTAACAAGAGATCAGAGAGAAGGCTGGAACAACATCTAACAAGAGATCAGAAAGAAGGCTGGAAGAACAACAACTGTCTAACAAGAGATCAGAAAGAAGGCTGGAACAACATCTAACAAGAGATCAGAAAGAAGGCTGGAACAACATCTAACAAGAGATCAGAAAGAAGGCTGGAACAACACCTGTCTAACAAGAGATCAGAAAGAAGGCTGGAACAACATCTGTCTAACAAGAGATCTGAGAGAAGGCTGAACAACACATGTCAATTATTACATCACACAACAGCGAATTATGTAGTTCGGCCATTTAACATGGATACCAGCCAACCAGCTAACCTTTCGAGCTAACACCACCAGATGCTTGGGCTTCAAAACTAGAGGAGGACTACAGCGGCGCTAGATAGATGGAATGTTAGACACACTCCACGTCAACAGTATAACTCTACGCTAGGCTTCCCGTCTAGCTGCGGGCCATTAACTTCATCTCCCCACGACACTCCCTGCCACACACGGATAGAAAAAGTAAAGTAAAAAATGCATCAGCACAATTCCGTTTTTGAAAAAACAAACCTAAATGTAAATCAAAACATCACAAAAGGCCACTAAAACATACATAAAACAGGTCTGAATGACCTAAAATTGTTTCTGCACATCACATATCTTTAGAGCCAAAAATGCATTTAAGACATGTACCCAATTGTCAATCCTAAGAGAAAGTATGTAAGGACGTAAGGCTTTACAGAATACATTGAAGTAAATGCACCAACAATTATAAGAACAGGTAATAAGAGATGGCCGAAAGCAAAGAAATAATTCAGAAACAAAAAGCGTGACAGAAAAGAGGAAATTGCTAGCAAAGAATTTCCAGTAGGTAGGGATACTAGTTATACTGAAAGAGCTCCCGGCAGCCCCACACAGGTCTGTGCCACTTCTCTTTCATGTAAAAAGGCTAACTGTTCTTATGCACCACCAGACATTATCAAGAATCTAGTGATATTTAAATGAGTTAGGCCATGATCCTTTATCATAATGCCAAGAAGGGGCATGGGTGGGGTGGGGGATTTGAAGACGGCGCGAAGTCAGTCCGAAAGTGTTTGTCATCTATGTGTGGTATGATACCGTAGTTTGCGTCTGACACGATCCTGGTTAGGCCGATATCCTGGCTTAATGACGACAAGACAGAAGCTATCCTCATTGGCACCCATCAGAACCTTTCTCAGCTGCCTCCTCTTTCTCTCGCATTATGTAACACATCAGTCCCAATTTCTGATTCAGCTAAAAACCTTGGTGTCTGCATTGACTCTACCCTCTTCATGAACAACTTTGTTTCTCAAACTGCCAGATCTTGCTACTATCATCTCCATCGTATAAGGCTGATCAGGAAGTATCTCTCTGTCGAAACAACTGCAAAACTCGTTCTCTCCTTCATAATGTCTCGCATTGACTATTGCAATTCACTCCTGTCTGGTCTTCCTGCCTCCACCATTCACATCCTACAGCGCATTCAAAACAATGCTGCACGTCTTGTACTCAAAAAGAAAAAAGCTGACCACATATCTCCTCTCCTGGCACAACTTCACTGGCTCCCTGTATCAAAGCGCATACAGTACAAACTAGACACCATGTGCTACAAAAGCCTCAATAACGCAGCCCCCGATTACCTGTCAAGCCTACTTGAGATCTATGTTCCCTCACGTACCCTCCGCTCTGCCTCTGATCCTCTGACTTTTCGCTTTCCACGCACTAAGCTCAATACCTATGGTCCACGAGCCTTCTCTGTTTCTGGTCCACTCTCCTGGAACAAACTTCCTCTCTCAGTCCGTCAGCAACCTACTTTTGTCTCCTTCAAGTCCGCTCTCAAAACTCACCTTTTCTCCTCCGCATAAAATCCTAACCTCACTCAACCTCCCCCCCCCCCCCCCCCCCCCCTCTGCAGCCTGTCTCCGCTCGGAGGGAATCACATGGTTATAATATATAATTGTATATGCTATGCTCTCTATAATTTTCCATTGCTTTTATTCTTGCTTTTATTGCTTTTATTCTTTCTCCCCATTTATAGCCATGCGTGTGTGTGGGTGTGTGTGTGTGTGTGTGTGTATGCGTGCGTGTGTGTGCGTGCTTGCGTGCGTGCGTGCTTGCGTGTGTGTCTGCTTCAGCACTTAGATTTGATTTTATCAAGATTTTGCGCTATATAAATATTGTAATTATTATTAATTAGTATTATTATTATTATGATATAGCAGACGAACCAAGGGACGTCACCCACTTAGGTGGCGCGCGAGATAAAGATAAGACTGCTGGGAACTTAACGGTTACCACGGACGCTCTGAGCCGATCGATACGCTAATCATCTGTCAGTCCATCTTCCTGCCTCTTTACTACGATCACCTATTACCACAACATGTACACAGACAGATTTCGTTTTGACAAGACTGATGAATTTTATGCTTTGTGTTTTACGGTTCCAGAAGTAAATAGCTGTTTCGTATGATCCCCCCCCCCCCTCACCTCCTCCTCCTCCTCCAGCATTCGTATCATCGAAGCAAGGGGATAAATGGACAAAAGATCAATGTCCAAGTTTTATTTTGCATGTTCTTAGTGTTTGAAAACATTGAGTGATCCAAAGAGAGTGTCCATTGTTTTTTGTTTGTTTGTTTGTTTGTTTTTGGTTTTGTTTTTGTTGCTTTTTAGTTTGTTTGTTTTGTTTTGTTTATTGTTTTTTGTTTTGTTTTGTTTTTCCTACGGAGAAGGGTTTAGGTATGCAAAATGTCGAGTAAAACGAGGTCGTGTAAAACAATGCACTAACTGGAATAAACAGCATTTCTCACTGTTAGTGCTACAAAGAGACCGGTGGACTAAACCAAGGTATCGGCCTAACCAGGATCGTGTCAGACGCAAACTACGGGATTTGTTTTGTAAAGTAAAATCAAACTTCTTGAAGAGCTGTTGATAAGAAAACAAACAACAACGGACTTGCACAGCGTTATTTAACAGACCAAACATGTACAGGCAAAGCGTGAGGTAGGTAACAGTTGTCCCATACCCCCTTAGTCATAGGTGAGCTTGTGGCAGACTTCAATTTTTCTCAGGGCCAGCATTATGAGACTCCGTGTCCATCACCTCTCCCCCGTTGCTTTACCTTCCCTTACATTATAAAGAAAGGTATCCTTACACAGTTGGAGTATGTAAGTCGTACACACAAAATTCTGCACGAGTGCAGAGGTACTTGTTCAAGAATGAGACCCTCTCTACGTTTAGCATATACAACATACTTAAAGACCGGAGCAGAGGGAAAACTTTACCACTACTCTATACCTAATTAGTACAAAGCAGATAGCGGTTTGATTACACGTTTCTCGCTTCACCGGCCATTTGCATGGTCAGTGGTTACGTGACTGATCTGCCAGCTTTGATCAAGGTGGATAATCCTTTGGGGATTAGTGGCGTGTTAGGTTTAATAAACTGAGGCCTTCGGCCCTTTAAGGCACTGCTTCGCCTAAAATCCCATGTACTGGCACGGCATCGGGGTGGTGGTATGTGTGAGAGAGAGAGAGAGAGAGAGAGAGAGAGAGAGAGAAAGAGAGAGAGCGAAATTCCATTCACGAGAGTAATGCTTTGTTACTTCTAGTCTCCGTCCAAAGAGGATCCACACAAATGAAATATTAATGAAATAATAAGAATTGTATTTCATCCAAATTGTGGTCAAATACAGTGTACACTAAACTGAGTGATAATCAACAGCATAAAAACCTTAATGCAGAGAAAACTAGACAGAAAAGAGAGAATGTTGGATTTACGACTGATCGAGAGAGAGAGAGAGAGAGAGAGAGAGAGAGAGAGAGAGAGAGAGAGAGAGAGAGAGAGAGAGAGAGAGTTCCGTTATCATTAAAACCTAGTAACTGTGCACCATGTCAGTTCCTCCCATTCACATGATTTGCCAGCTGATTGATAAACACTGAGAACAGGATAGGGCTAAAGACATAAAGATGCTGTTGGACAGGGTGCGGGGGTCAAAGGGTTAATATTTCGGCTGTAATTTCATCCCACCAGCTTTAACTATCTTTAATTTACGTGTGCGCGTGCGCGCGAGAGACAGATAGACAGACAGACAGACAGTGTGTGTGTGTGTGTGTGTGTGTGTGTGTGTGTGTGTGTGTGTGTGTGTGTGTGTGTCGCGCGCGCGCGCGCGCGTACGCAAGTGACTGTGCTCGTTTGTTCGTGTGATAATGATCAGCAGCATCGCAGCGTGAAGGTAAAGTCCACCTTTGCCACAATAATGATACTACTACTACTAATAGATCTAAAAATATGTCACTGTGTACTGTTTCAGCTTCCCACGAACAGCCGAAGAAAATTGTACCTGCAAAGCATGACAGAGACACGTACCCAAGACACAGGCCGACGTTCTCTAAAGAACAGTTCACGGCTGTCGGGAAGACTACCTTTACACCGAATCCACGAAACAACGGCAGTACACGAAACATGTGCATATCCAGAAACGACGCGTACAAATCGTACAATGCCTCGCACCACCCTCCAGCCATCTGTGCAGGACTTCAATGGCAAGATAATTGACAGGGGCTATGGTGACACAGGTAAGGGAGAGATCATTCAGACATCTTTCTCTACTCTGTGAGGTAGAAAATGTTGAAGAACGTACAGTGACTAGGGTGCATTCTGAAGATACACATATGAACGAGTCAGATGGTCATAAAATCCGGTAATCGTAAGTGTTGTGGGGTCACTAGGCACGTCATGTTAAGAAAACTGCGGATAAATGTTTACTTATGATGATTTAGGTGCCACTGAAGTGCCAAAAATAACTTTACTTAAAGCTTAAGGATACTATAGTAAAGACATAATACACATTTGCTGAACTATTATGTCTGTCTGTCTGTCTGTCTGTCTGTCTGTCTGTCTGTCTGTGTCTGCGTGTGGATGCCTTCCCAACTATCTCCATACATGCTTGCTGGTCCAAACCTAATTTCAGACGAGGATTACATGCTGTGGACGGTGGGTGGCGGGAAGACCCAACTGAAACTGCACTTCAACAAAGATGACCACACATACCCTGTACCCGCCACCTTCAGGTGGGCCAGCTCTTTCAATCCTTTGTACTTGGATTCTGCCCATCTGCCTATCGTGCCCAGCGCCATCAAGTCAGAACGGGTAGCTGCTTGGACCGAGGATGTCCACCGACGTCACGTGGCACGGACTGCACGTGCCCGCGCGCGCCTAGCACCCAAGCCGATGGTGATCGAGCGCGTGGTCCCGACAGGTGCAGAGAGCGACTCTGCTGACAAGTTTTCCAGATCTTTCAGCCTGACCACAGCGAACGACAGAGATGTTGTTGAAGATCCCCGCATGTAAGCACTCCTCTTATATTGTATTTGTTTCTGTCATTCTTGCTCTTGCTGTTTACGTCCATGAAATGTGCAGGTCTTTAGCTTTCATTCTGTATGTTATTTGCAGCCAAGCATTAATAGAATGTACACTCACTGTAAGTCAGGAGTTGCTGAGAAACTTGGCCATGTTGAGAAAATGGCTTTCAATACTGAAAGTATAGTAATGAACGAATGTCTTTTGCAGTGGGTTGCAGAGTCCACTTTAAAAAGTGAAACTTGACAAATATGCCTATTACATTTTTTTATAAAAAGTATTATTCTGTTGTCTCATTCCGAAATAAAAGTGTACTTGGTGAGCTGATCAATGAAATTTTGTCTGTTGATATGAACAGAAAAGGCAAAGCTTATCCATTTTCAACCTTAATCTTAATAAACCTATTGATAAAATATTTAGGCCAGTCACACTTCGTTATAAGGTTTCTGCTTAATACACATGGCCCAAAAACGAAACTGTGAAAAGCTCAGAATGGAGGTCATACTCTTCAGTGATACTTTCAGCTCACGGAGAAAAGGCTCATAATATTATGATGCTTTTTTACATCCAGCCCATGCCCTCATAGGGTTTACACCAACACAAGTACATTAAACGGTATAAAAATGATACAAAATCGAAATATCAGAAAGTGAGACAGAGACAGACGTTATAACGTGTAATAATAGTAATAATAAATTATTTACAAGGCGCTAAAACTTTATAGACAAATCAAATCAAAGCGCACACTCTCATCATTCACTAAAGCATTCACTGACAATGACGAAAATTAAAGGGAGCAAAGCACATACATACTGATAGGGACATGATAGGAGAGGAGTGGGACAAAGGGAACAAAGCAATCCATACTGATAGGGAGATGATAGGAGAGGAGTGGGACAAAGGGAACAAAGCACATACATACTGATAGGGAGTGACAGGAGAGGAGTGGGACAAAGGGAACAAAGCACATACATACTGATAGGGAGATGCTTAGTAGGGTTTACACAACAAAGTACATAAACTGATAAAGATGATAGGAGATGGAATATCAAAAGTGAGACAGAGACATGACATAAATGAATAATAGAATATATATCAGGCGAAGGATATGACAAAGTCAAATCAAAGCCACATTTACATACTGATCAGCTGAAATGACGAAAGAAAGGGAACAAAGGCAAGCATACTGATAGGGACATGAAGGAGAGGAGTGGGACAAAGGGAACAAAGCACATACATACTGATAGGGAGATGATAGGAGAGGAGTGGGACAAAGGGAACAAAGCACATACATACTGATAGGGAGATGATAGGAGAGGAGTGGGACAAAGGGAACAAAGCACATACATACTGATAGGGAATGACAGGAGAGGAGTGACAAAGGGAGCAAAGCACATACATACTGATAGGGAGATGATAGGAGAGGAGTGGGACAAAGGGAACAAAGCACATACATACTGATAGGGAATGATAGGAGAGGAGTGGGACAAAGGGAACAAAGCACATACATACTGATAGGGACATGATAGGAGAGGAGTGGGACAAAGGGAGCAAAGCACATACATACTGATAGGGACATGATAGGAGAGGAGTGGGACAAAGGGAGCAAAGCACATACATACTGATAGGGAGATGACAGGAGAGAGTGGGACAAAGGGAGCAAAGCACATACATACTGATAGGGACATGACAGGAGAGGAGTGGGACAAAGGGAACAAAGCACATACATACTGATAGGGAGATGACAGGAGAGGAGTGGGACAAAGGGAACAAAGCACATACATACTGATAGTGAGATGACAGGAGAGGAGTGGGACAAAGGGAACAAAGCACATACATACTGATAGTGAGATGACAGGAGAGGAGTGGGACAAAGGGAACAAAGCACATACATACTGATAGTGAGATGACAGGAGAGGAGTGGGACAAAGGGAACAAAGCACATACATACTGATAGGGAGATGACAGGAGAGAGGAGTGGGACAAAGGGAACAAAGCACATACATACTGATAGGGAGATGACAGGAGAGGAGTGGGACAAAGGGAACAAAGCACATACATACTGATAGGGAGATGACAGGAGAGAGGAGTGGGACAAAGGGAACAAAGCACATACATACTGATAGGGACATGATAGGAGAGGAGTGGGACAAAGGGAACAAAGCACATACATACTGATAGGGAGATGACAGGAGAGGAGTGGGACAAAGGGAACAAAGCACATACATACTGATAGGGAGATGACAGGAGAGAGGAGTGGGACAAAGGGAACAAAGCACATACATACTGATAGGGACATGATAGGAGAGGAGTGGGACAAAGGGAACAAAGCACATACATACTGATAGGGAGATGACAGGAGAGGAGTGGGACGAGGGGTGGGCGTGTAGATGTTGGAAATAACCGCTGGTTAAATAGGTATGTCTTCAAGTTAGACTTGAAGGAAAGACAGAGTACACGACTGTCAAAGAGACAACAGGGGAAGCTTATTCCAGTTGTATGGGCCAAACACAGAAAAAAAGCGTCGACCAAATGTGGAACATCTATATCAAGGAATTTGTACACAAGTAATGTCTGAAGCAGAACGAAGAGATCGGACAGAGGTGTACAATCAGACGTGGTCACACAGACAAGAACGTGCAATACCGTTAGTAGGCCTACTTTTACAGCATTCTGTGTTGATTTTGTATGAAATTCTTTGAACAACGGGCAACCAGTGGAGTAAGTGAAGCAAGGGACTGACATGATCACACCTCTTTTTACAAAGAGCAAGACGGGCCGCAGACTTTTGAATAAGCTGGAGCCGTGTGACAGAAAAAAAGGCAGGCCAGAGAACAGAGTAACAATAATCAATGTGAGACAAGATGGGAGAAGTTGCGACTTTACATGCTGCTGAAGTTGGAAGATAACGGCGATTAGACCTGGAAATGTCACAATAACTGACAGGTTTGGGTGATGAGCTTCTGATTAGAGACGTTGAGGATTAAGAACAACGCCAAAGTTCTTGACTAAATCAAAACGAAAGATAGTGTTGTTGTCGCCTAGCTGAATAGAACAAACGTTTACGTGGAAAGCTTGTGCTTGGCTCCACTGTTGCTTTGGTGTTATCTCTATCCAGTTGTAGCTTATAATGTATCATCCAGTTCTCAATTTCAACATTAACAGTCAGAACGTTTGGAAAGAAAAAGCTGAAAGACGTTCAACAGATGTAATGTCGTAGAGGTGGGAACCGTCAGCACAGACAACGTGTAGAAACAGTTTCACTACCAATATTATCTTTTTTTTCCTTTAGTATCAATATGACAGATACTTACCATAAATATACAAGTAAGCAGTTATTAGCATCAAACAATATGGTCTCTTACAAGGGATAACTACACTATATAACATCTTTAATTTAACAATCATTATTATAGACTCAAGTCAGTGAAATTGTACTTTCGATTGTGCAGTGTATTAGGTTCTGGTACATTTAAAAAATACAAGACAAGGTGGAGGGGAGAGAGAGAGAGGGAGGAAGGGGGAGAAAGAGAGAAAGAAAGGGAAGGAGGGCTCGTATTGCTTATAGTCCAGCCGACAATTATAGCCATAACACCACGTACAAACGAATCCAGATTTAATTAAAAAGACAATAGTCAAACGCAAAGCATTCATGATGTGTTTGTTTTGATATTTCCAAGTCGAGTTGAATATATTTCTGACAGGTCAGTACAACTGGAATCAGCTGGATGTTTATCTGACAATTAACGGTTTATGATGATAATGGTCATATTGTTGCAGGGTGCAGACATCCAGGAGGCCAAAGAAGGAAGCACAGTCCAAGACACAACCTCGCCCAGCCACCACAGGACGCTACTTCGACAGAGGCAACGGGCTGAGATGCAGCAAATCCACAGTAACCGTTCGCTCACGGCCCAACACCGCCACCAGCTACCGAACATGTGGAGCACCCGGACTGAACATTCAAAAAGTCGTTCTCCGGCGAAAGGAAGTTGTATAAAGAAACAAGACATGCACACACAAAAGCCCTTATCTGAACGCGTGGTGTATATATCATATAAATGCATTTCTGTGAGATCATTCATACTTCTATACTGTTCACATCCACAAAGTGTCATTTCGGTTTGTTTTTTTCCCCATATCTGTTTAAACGATAACAATGGAACAGGTTACTGAAAGAAAGACATAAGAAGACAGTGAGGATCAAAGTCTCGAATAGCGACGGTGAGAATACATAAATATGTGTGTGTGTGTGTGTGTGTGTGTGTGTGTGTGTGTGTGTGTGTGTGTGCGTGTGCGCGCGTGCGTGCGTGCGTGCGTGCGTATTTGCGGACGTACGTGCACCTCCACGCACTGATGTGTATGTACGTGGAGTGCTTACGTGTGTGTGTGTGTGTGTGTGTGTGTGTGTGTGTGTGTGTGTGTGTGTGTGTGTGTGTGTGTGTGTGTGTGTGTGTGTTGTTTGTTTTTATTTTTTTTGGTTTTTTTTGTTTTCTTGTTTTTGTTTTGTTATGTTTTATTTTGTTGTTTGCGTACTTGCCAGCACACAGAACATTTGAATCAATTTGTGAACTCTGATAAGATCGTTCTGATTCAACAGTTTTATAGATTTCAAGTTGTATTTGAAATAATTTTGTTTTTCATTTACAAGTTGGATTGAAATTTCGTTTTTTGAATGTCGAAACAGTATTGATGAGAACCTGTCAATAAATATGTTTTGACTGTGTGAGTGTGTATGTGTGTGTGTGTGTGTGTGTGTGTGTGTGTGTGCGTGGTGTGTGTGTGTGTGTGTGTGTGTGTGTGTATGTGTGTATGTGTGTATGTGTGTGTGTGTGTGTGTGTATGTGTGTATGTGTGTGTGTGTGTATGTGTGCGTATGTGTATGTGTGTGTATGTGTGTGTGTGTGTATGTGTG
This sequence comes from Monoplex corrugatus, assembly GCA_030674185.1. Classification (NCBI taxonomy): domain Eukaryota; kingdom Metazoa; phylum Mollusca; class Gastropoda; order Littorinimorpha; family Ranellidae; genus Monoplex; species Monoplex corrugatus. The sequence continues at coordinate 81,955,635 of JAPXFY010000013.1, read as the reverse complement.
TGTGTGTGTATGTGTGTGTGGTGTGTGTGTGTGTTATGTGTGTGTGTGTGTGTGTGTGTGTGTGTGTGTGTGTGTGTGTGTGTGTGTGTGTGTGTGTGTGTGTGTGTGTGTGTGTGTGTGTGTGCGTGTGTTTGTGGACGTACGTGAACCTGCATGCATAATGTGCGTGTACGTGGAGTGCTTTTCGTGTGTGGAGGTTTGTTGTTGTTGTTGTTGTTGCTGTTGTTTGCGTACTTGCCAGCACACTGAACATTTGAATCAATTTGTGATTTCAGATCAGATCGTTCTGATTCAACAGTTTCATAGAGTTCAAGTTGTAGTTAAAATACGTTTTGTTTTTCATTTCCAAGTTGACTTATAATTTCGGGGGGGGGGGGGGGTTTGTTTTTGTTTTTGTTTGTTTGTTTTTTTGTTGTTTTTTGTTTGTTTGTTTTTTTTGTTTATTTAATGTCGAAACAATGACGTGAATCTTCATAAATGTTTTGACTCGGTGTGTGTGTGTGTGTGTGAGTGCTTGTCTGTGTGTGTGTGTGTGTGTGTGTGTGGTGTGTGTGTGTGTGTGTGTGTGTGTGTGTGTGTGTGTGTGTGTGTGTGTGTGTGTGCATGTGTGTGTGTGCGTCTGTGTGTGTGTGTGTGTGTGTGTGTGTGTGTGTGCGTGTGTGTTGTGTGTATGGGGTGTGTGTGTGTGTATGTGTGTGTGTGTGTGTGTGTGTGTGTGTGTGTGTGTGTGTGTGGTGTGTGTGTGTGTGTGTGTGTGTGTGTGTAGTGTGTGTGTGTGTGTGCATGCACACGAACTGAGTAATTTCTCTGCTGACATCGGCAGGCTTTGCCAGATCTTTGTTAATACAGATTCACACAGTTTCTATTTCTATCATCTGAAAACGTCACATCCCAGTAGCAGGTGATGCCAATGATTTACTATGTACTACGCCACAAAATGAACATCTTAAGGTGATAATTGATCCACGAAAATCATGACAAATGCATATAGCCTGTACAGAAGTCTTGTTGTATCAATCTGTCAATATTCCTGAATCGAAACACGGAAAGCCTCCTTTAGAATACGTTATCCACCTATCACATCATAAGTAACTTTACATACTGAAAAACTGAAGACTAATCAATAGGTGGGATTTACGCGCATGCTTCGCTTATGCCATAATCATTGGGATTTATGCGCATGCTTCGCTTACGCCATAATCATTTTGGATCTTTCTCCATCACAAGGCACTTGTAACTTTATTGGAAAATGAAAATTGCGTGTAAAAGCCGTTTTGTGAAAACTGAAACTTTAAACTGACAACAAAATAATTTCAAATAGGCTAGTTTATCACTTTAATATACTTTAATACCTTTTTAAACCTAGTAGTCAACCTCTTCGTGGACCAGCAGTCTTTGGATTCGTTAATGCAATGTCAGCAATGAGGCTCTTATTCCATTGCATACTTCCAGTCCTATCTCAGTGACAGAAGGTAAAGAATGTTCGTGGTAAATACACTAGCAGTGTGACTTTTAGTACAGGAGTGATTTTGGAGTCATCTTTCTAATCCTAGCAGTCAAAACTCTGAACGGAGGACAAATAGTTAGAATCAGTCTGTCTCTCATTCCATTCCATATTTCCAGTCCTTTCTCAAAAACAGAATACAATAAGTGTTCATTCATGGCAAATACACTAACAATGTGACCTGTCAGTGGAGGAATGGTTTTTGGAGTCATCTTTCCAATCCTAGCGGTCAAACGCTGAACGGAGGACACATTTTTGGAATTGTCATTGAAGTCCTAGCAATGAGTCTCTCATTCAATTGCATACTTCCAGTCCTATCTCAGTGGCAGAGTGAAAAACGTGTTCATGGTAAATACTCAGCAGTGTGACGTTCAGTACAGGAGTGATTTTGGGGTCTTATTGTTGTTTAAAGCCCAGCCGACTACGTAGAGCCATATCAGGGCTGTAACTGATTCAAAACATACACAACTTCAACAGGAAAAAAAAAGAAAATTAAGTACACATATCAATGCATTCACGCACACGATCTAAGGACATGCCCCAGGTGTTGACCACTTCGTCGAACTTATCGCACAGGGGATTAGAAAAACACACTGAATACAAAGTTAAGCATATCTAAGGACACCAAAACATGTATGAAAACGGGCATGAATTACCTAAAATTGCTTCTCATCTCCCTTCAGCCGAAAATCCACTTAATACATGTATCCAATTATCAATCCTAAGAAAAAGTACCTAAGAATTTATCAAACACATACAGGTGAATGGACCAGCAAGGCAGGAAATGATAGGAAGAAATGACAGAAAGCAATGGAACAAGACAAGAACAGAGAGAGTGACAAAAAGAGGAAATTTCTTGCACAGAATTTCCAGAAGGTGGGGATACTATTTATACTGAAAGAGCCCCCTGCATCCCCATAGGGGGGGGGGGGGGAGATGTTTGTTTTTTGTTCGTTTCTTTCTTTCTTTATAGGCTTTTGTTTTCTTTTGTTACGTTTTGTTTTGTTTGTTCTGTTTTGTTTGTTCTGTTTTGTTTTCTGACTCATCTTTTCAATCCTAGCAGTCAAACTCTGAACAGAGAAGAAATGTTTGGAATTGTCACTGAAATCCTAACAATGAGTCTCTCATTCCATTGCATACTTCCAGTCCTATCTCGGAGACAGAATGCAAAGAGTGTTCATGGTAAACACTCTAGTAGTGTGACGTTTAGTACAGGAGTGTTTTGGAGTCATCCTTCCAATCCTGTTAGTCAAACGCTGAACGGAGGACACATTTTTGGAATTGTCATTGAAGTCCTAGCAATGAGTCTCCCATTCCACTGCTTACTTCCAGGCCTATCTCGGACACAGAATACAAACAGTGTTCGTGGTAAAGACACTAGTAGTGTGATTTTTATTTTAGTACAGAAGTGATTTTGGAGTCATCTTTCCCATCCTAGCAGTCAAACTCTGAACGGAGGAGAGATTTTTTGAATTGTCATTGAAGTCCTAGCAATGAGTTTCTCATTCCATTGCATACTTCCAGTTCTATTTCAGTGACAGAAGGTAAAGAATATTCGTGGTAAATACACTAGAAGTGTGACTTTTAGTACAGGAGTGATTTTGGAGTCGTCTTTCTAATCCTAGCAGTCAAACTCTGAACGGACGACAAATATTTAGAATCAGTCTGTCTCTCATTCCATTCCATATTTCCAGTCCTTTCACAAAAACAGAATACTGTACAATGTGTTCATTCATGGTAAATACACTAACAATGTGACCTGTCAGTGGAGGAATGGTTTTTGGAGTCATCTTTCCAATCCTAGCAGTCAAACTCTGAACAGAGGACAGATTTTTGGATTTGTCATTGAAGTCCTAGCAACGAGTCTCCCATTCCATTGCATACCTCCAGTCCTATCTCTGAGACAGAATACAAAGAGTGTTCATGGTAAATACTCAGCAGTGTGACGTTTAGTACAGGAGTGTTTTTGGGGTCTTATTGTTGTTTAAAGCCCAGCCGACTGTGTAGAGCCATATCAGGGCTGTAACTGATTCAAAACATACACAACTTCAACAGGAAAAAAAAGAAAATTAAGTACACATATCAATGCATTCACGCACACGATCTAAGGACATGCCCCAGGTGTTGACCACTTCGTCGAACTTATCGCACAGGGGATTAGAAAAACACACTGAATACAAAGTTAAGCATATCTAAGGACACCAAAACATATATAAAAACGGGTATGAATTACCTAAAATTGCTTCTGATTATCTCATCTCCCTTCAGCCGAAAATCCACTTAATACATGTATCCAATTATCAATCCTAAGAAAAAGTACCTAAGAATTTATCAAACACATACAGGTGAATGGACCAGCAAGGCAGGAAATGATAGGAAGAAATGACAGAAAGCAATGAAACAAGGCAAAAACAGAGATTGACAAAAAGAGGAAATTTCTTGCACAGAATTTCCAACAGGTGGGGATACTATTTATACTGAAAGAGCCCCCTGCATCTCCATAGGGGGGGGGGAGATGTTTGTTTTTCGTTCGTTTCTTTCTTTCTTTATAGGTTTTTGTTTTCTTTTGTTACGTTTTGTTTTGTTTGTTCTGTTTTGTTTGTTCTGTTTTGTTTTCTGACTCATCTTTACATCCCTAGCAGTCAAACTCTGAACAGAGGAGAAATGTTTGGAATTGTCACTGAAATCCTAACAATGACTCTCTCATTCCATTGCATACTTCCAGTCCTATCTCGGAGACAGAATGCAAAGAGTGTTCATGGTAAACACTCTAGTAGTGTGACGTTTAGTACAGGAGTGTTTTGGAGTCATCTTTCCGATCCTGTTAGTCAAACGCTGAACGGAGGACACATTTTTGGAATTGTCATTGAAGTCCTAGCAATGAGTCTCCCATTCCACTGCTTACTTCCAGGCCTATCTCGGACACAGAATACAAACAGTGTTCGTGGTAAAGACACTAGCAGTGTGATTTTTATTTTAGTACAGGAGTCATCTTTCCAATTATAGCAGTCAAACTCTGAACGGAGGACACATTTTTGGAAATGTCATTGAAGTCCTAGCAACGAGTCTCTCATTCCATTGCATACATGTACTTCCAGTCCAGTCTCAGAGACAGAATGCAAAGAGTGTTCATGGTAAATACTCTAGCATTGTGACTTTTAGTGGAGAAGTGATTTTAGTCTTATTGTTCTTTAAAGCCCAGTGGACTTCGTAGAGCCATATCAGGGATATAACTGATTCAAAGCATACAAAACTTGAACAGGAAAAAAAAGAAAATTAAGAACACATCAATGCATTATGCACATGACCTGAGGATATGCCCCAGGCGTTGACCACTACGTCAAATTTATTATACAGGGGATTTTTTTTTAAAAAAACAGCACTGAATACAAATTTAAGCATATCTAAGGACACCAAAACATACATGAAAACGGGCATGAATTACCTAAAATTGCTTCAGCTTATCTCAAATCCCTAGAGCCAAAAATCCACTTAATACATGTACCCAATTATCAATCCTAAGAAAAAGTACATAAGAATTTATCGACCACATACAGGTGAATGGACCAGAAAGGAGGAAAATGACAGGAAGAAATGACAGAAAGCAATAGAACAAGGCAAAAACCAAAGAGACTGACAAAAAAAGAGGAAATATCTTGCACAGAATTTCCAGAAGGTGGGGATACTATTTATACTGAAAGAGCCCCCGGCATCCCCATAGATGGGAGATGTTTCTTTTTTGTTCGTTTCTTTCTTTATTGGCTTTTGTTTTCTTTTGTTACGTTTTGTTTTGTTTGTTCTGTTTTGTTTGTTCTGTTTTGTTTTCTGACTCATCTTCCCAATCCTAGCAGTCAAACTCTGAACAGACGAGAAATGTTTGGAATTGTCACTGACATCCTAATAATGAGTCTCTCATTCCATTGCATACTTCCAGTCCTATCTCAGACAGAATGCAAAGAGTGTTCATGGTAAACACTCTAGTAGTGTGACGTTTAGTACAGGAGTGATTTTGGAGTCATCTTTCCAATCCTGTTAGTCAAACGCTGAACGGAGGACACATTTTTGGAATTGTCATTGAAGTCCTAGCAATGAGTCTCCCATTCCACTGCTTACTTCCAGGCCTATCTCGGACACAGAATACAAAGAGTGTTCGTGGTAAATACACTAGCAGTGTGATTTTTATTTTAGTACAGGAGTGATTTTGGAGTCACCTTTCCCATCCTAGCAGTCAAACTCTGAACGGAGGAGAGATTTTTGGAATTGTCATTGCAGTCCTAGCAATGAGTCTCTCATTCCATTGCAGACTTCCAGTTCTATTTCAGTGACAGAAGGTAAAGAATGTTCGTGGTAAATACACTAGCAGTATAACTTTTAGTACAAGAGTGATTTTGGAGTCGTCTTTCTAATCCTAGCAGTCAAACTATGAACGGAGGACAGATTTTTCTTAGAATCAGTCTGTCTCTCATTCCATTCCATATTTCCAGTCCTTTCTCAAAAGCAGAATACTGTACAATAAGTGTTCATTCATGGTAAATACACTAACAATGTGACCTTTCAGTGGAGGAATGGTTTTTGGAGTCATCTTTCCAATTCTAGCAGTCAAACGCTGAACGGAGGACAGATTTTTGGAACTGTCATTGAAGTCCTAGCAACGAGTCTCCCATTCTATTGCATACCTCCAGTCCTATCTCAGGGACTATACAGAGAGTATTCATGGTATACCCTAGCAGTGTGACTTTTAGTACAGGAGTGATTTTGGAGTCATCTTTCCAATCCTAGCAGTCAAACTCTGAACGGACGACATATTTTTGATAATGTCATTGAAGTCCCAGCAACGAGTCTCTCATTCCATTGAATACTTCCAGTCCTATCTCTGAGACAGAATACAAAGAGTGTTCATGGTAAACATTCTAGCAGTGTGACTTTTAGTACAGGAGTGATTTTAGAGACTTATTGTTGTTTAAAGCCCAGTCGACTGCATAGAGCTATATCAGGACTGTATCTGATTTACAACATACAAAACTTCAACAGGAAAAACAAATTAGGTACACATATTAATGCATTCACACACATGATCTAAGGACACGCTCCCGGCGCTGACCACTTGGACCAATTTATCGCAAAGAGAATTTTTAAAAAACACACTGAATACAAATTTAAGCATATCTAAAGACACCAAAACATACATGAAAACGGGCATGAAAAAAAGAAAATTGCTTCTGATTATCTCAAATCCCTAGAGCCAAAAATGCACTTAATACATGTATCCAATTATCAATCCTAAGAAAAAGTACATAAGAATTTATCGAACACATACAGGTGAATGGACCAGAAAGGATAAAAATGATAGAAAGAAATGGCAGAAAGCAATGGAACAAGGCAAAACCAAAGAGACTGACAAAAAAAGAGGAAATTTCTTGCACAGAATTTCCAGAAGGTGGGGATACTATTTATACTGAAAGAGCCCCCGGCATCCCCGTACGGGGAAGATGTTTGTTTTTTGTTCATTTCTTTCTTTCTTTATAGGCTTTTGCTTTGTTTTGTTACGTTTTGTTTTGTTTTGTTTGTTTTGTTTTGTTTTCTGACTCATCTTTCCAATCTTACCAATCAAACTGAACGGAGGAGAAATGTTTGGAATTATCACTGAAATCTTAGCAATGAGTCTCTCATTCCATTGAATACTTCCAGTCCTGTCTCGGACAGAATGCAAAGAGTGTTCATGGTTAATACTGTAGTAGTGTGACGTTTAGTACAGGAGTACAGGAGTGATTTTGGAGTCATCTCTCCTATCATGTTAGTCAAACGCTGAACGGAGGACAGATTTTTGGAAATGTCATTGAAGTCCTAGCAACGAGTCTCCCATTCCACTGCTTACTTCCAGGCCTATCTCGGACACAGAATTGAGAACACAAAGAGTGTTCATGGTAAATACTCTAGCAGTGCGATTTTTAGTACAGGAGTGATTTTGAAGTCTCATTGTTCTTGAAAGCCCAGCCGACTGCGTAGTCATATCAGGGCTGTAATTGTAACTGATTCAAAACATACAAACCTTCACAGGAAAAAAAGAAAAAAGAAAATTAAGTACACATATCATTACATTCACGCACATGATCTCACTTCTCAGGACATGCAATTAAAGAAAATCAGCCGTAAAATCATATTAGGTGAAATATACTGATCTCTTGTAAAAACTGAAAAATTGCATCTGGAGGGACGTCTCAGTTCTTTAAGTAGTCCGCCGTGTAGTGCTTTTGTCTCACTTAGTACAAGTCCCAGCAATCAAGGAGGAGGTGTTTAATGCTCAACAGCTCGTCACATGGTATACACTACGATGCTTCTTCATTTTTTAGAAGGTACGAATGAGTGTAGGATATGTGACCCGTGCGTAATCTACATAACACTGTCCCTTTAATATGATTCCCTGCAGCAGATGGGAGAATTTCTTTCAGGTTAGGGCGGATTTAGAAAAGTTTGTTATCTGTCTGTTCATTCAAATCCCTCCGCCACGTAACTGTGTACTTTGGATTTTACGCCTGTGTAAGGGATGAAGGATTTAGACATCTTTTCCCTTGTGGTCTTCTTAGTCAGACAGTCAGCCTTAGCACTGCCTCCTATCTCAACATGGCCACGAATCCAGGCAAAAATAATCCCGTAACCTTCATTTGTAAGAGTAAAAAACAGTTTGAAGAACTTCACAAGCTCAGGGCGACGAATGTTTTGGCCAGCAACTGCCTGCAAAGTGGAAAGGGAGTCCAAAAAAAAAAGGAAAAAAAGAGAGAGAGAAAATCTTTATGCTTGGATTTGGACATCATTTTTAGTGCCAAAGCCAGAGCAGTCAGTTCAGCAGCACAGACGGAATACATTTTGAAAATGCTCGATTGGGAATCGCAGAACAGAAGGCAGCGGCAGCGGCAGCAACACCTTCATCAGACTTGGGTCTATCAGTGAAGATTCTGTGGGATGACGGAAATTTCTGACACAGTTTTGCATAAAACGACTTGTACGCCAGTGAACTGGTACTGTCTTTACGGAAGGAAGTAAGATCAAAACAAACCTTCGGTGTTTTCAAGGTCCATGGTGGGCTGTCTGGAAATTTCGAGAAGTCGTTAACAACTGCTACATTTATATCTGCCTTTTCCATATGGGGATGGATACAGATTTCTACAGGAGGAGTGACTTTCAGATGTTTTTCAAATTCACTTTGAAATCTGGGGTTGAAGACACAATAGTAGGCTGGGTTTTCCGGTTCAGAGAACAGTTTCAAACAGAAATTTAAGATAAGTTTCAGTGTACGGTTGGTCAGGGAAGGATTCCCCGCCTCCATGTATAAACTGTAGACAGGAGTTGTTCTGAATGTACCAAGACAGGCACAGCCCTTGATGGTGAATGGGATCCAGTAGTTTTAGGTATGACGCTCTCGCAGAGCCATATACTGCACAGCCGTAGTCCAGTTTAGACAATTAGAGCAAATTAAAGCTCTGTACAGGTGAAGTAGTGTTTTCTTGTCGGCACACCAGTCTGTATGAGCTACAACTCGAAGACTATTCAGAGCTTTCTGTCAGGAGGTTTTAAGATGTTGGATACAGCTGAGAAAATTCAGCTTTTCATCAAAGATCAATCTCAGAAATTAACATTCTTTTACAGCTGGAATGATGGACCTTCCCAGATGGATCTGTGGATTGGCAAAGAAATGTCGCAGGTTATGAAAGTGGATTATACTGGATACACTATGTTTTGGTTGCGGCAAAAGTAAAGCCGTTTGCAATTTGTTTCTGCCCACTGCTGGATCCTATCTACGCACAGCTGCAGCAGCCACTGAACGCCTGCATAGAAGCTTGCTGATGATTCTATTTCATCAATTCAAACAAGATCAAATGTTGAAAATTAATTACAAAAACAATGTCTCAGATTGGTGCATGTTCAACAAAATGACACTGAATCCCCTGAACACTGAATGCATGCTTATTACAACCTTCAAAAACATCACAAATATCTCGAACCTCTCAAAGTACATGTTGAGTTTAAACTAACTGAGAATGTGTGCTATGTCTGTTTGTTTTTTTCTTATTCTTATTTATTACTGTTGCTTAAAGTCCAACCGACTGCATCGAGCCATCTCAGGGCTATAACTAATTCCATACCAATATTTCAACAGGAAAAAAAGGAACATAAAATTAAGGTACATATATCAATGCATTCGCGTACATAATCTAAGGAGATGCCCCTGGCGTTGACCACCCCGTACAATTTATCACACAGGGGATCTAAAAAAAAAAACATACCTGAATACAAATTTATATAACTAAAGACACCAAAACACATAAAACGGGCCTGAATTACCTAAAATTTTCCATTTCCTTAGAGCCAGAAATGCACTTAATACATGCAGTATGATGTAGCCTACCCAATCATCAATCCTAAGAGAAAGTGTGTAAGACTTTCTTGAAAACATATAGGTGAATGGGCCAGCAAGACTGAAAATGATAGGACGAAATGATACTGATAGCAAAGGAGCAAGGCAGAAACAAAGAGTGTGACAGAAAAGATGAAATTTCTAGCACAGAATTTCCAGAAGGTGGGGATACTATTCATGCATACTGAAAGAACCCCCTGGCATCCCTGCGGGGGAGGGGGGGGATATGTACTAGATCTATTATAAGCTAACCCTATAGACTTCATAATTATTGATATGTTCTCTCATGTCTGCTGTCCAGATCAAGGGACAAAAGAAATCTAACAGCGTAAAATAAAAAAGAAATCTAACAATGTAAAACAAAACTTACCTTCTTGTTTTTGTTGTTTACACATGTTAAGTGTTTGTCCAAATGGGTCTATTTCAAATTAGTCTTGACATCAACTTTCATTCCGGTTCTTCTCGATACAGTCAGTTTCAAGTCAGTTTACATGAATTAGCATGACGTAATAGCTTAACTGTAGTTGCCAAGGTCACAATCAGTCGTGTTGAACTGGGATTTAGATCTACGCCAACGAAGACAGGAATGTCTTGTACACGATATTAGCTTAACTGTAGTTGCCAAGGTCACAATCAGTCGTGTTGAACTGGATTTAGATCTACGCCAACGAAGACAGGAATGTCTTGTACACGATATTAGATCCAGATATAGGTCATATTCACACACTCGTATTTCGGACTTTTGTCTCCTTGTTTACAAATGTGCTTTTTTGTAGAAATGTGGACGTCTTCAGCATTCCATCCCAGTATATAAACATATATCTAAATCTACTGAATTAGCCTAGTCCTTATCTGTAACTAGTGTAAGTGCAAATCGTTTGGAATCCTTCGGTCGATCTAGTTTCTGTAGTATACTACTTAATATAGTCATTATGTAGGCTTCACGTTCGAAAATCGAATAAAGAATATCTCCCTAACATAACAACGGAAAGAATGTTTGTTTGTTTTTTGTTTGGTTTTGTTTTTGTAGTTTTCTTCATTACTCTGTTATTCGAAACCAATGAATCTCGGCAAATGTAAATTTTACCACCCCAATTTCGCCTCTCACATCTTTCCAAGTTATGATTCATTGACTGTTCCCTATAATTTCCACCCCAAAATTTCATTGATTAATCTTTTTCATCTACTTAGACGTTCGGAGAATGCGCCCATCTAAAATTCATAACCACATTGCAACAAACATATTTTGGGCGCTATAATTTTCCCATAATTTCTTTTTATCTTTGAATTAACATGTAGGCTAATGTATTTGACTGTTCCTGCTGCCGTTCTTTTGACACTTGCTAAAGTTCAGCAGGAACATTGGAGTCTCCTGCATTTGATTCCCGACCTCACAGAACCTTTGGTCATCCTGCAGTGGCTGCATAACGTGGTTCCATAAGAAACGGCAGAAGATGTGACAGAGAGGACTGCCTGGCAGCTGCGAGCTGGACGACCATGCACACTCCAATCACATCATGCATCTCCAGGCGAATACCGTTGGCGGTGGCCAGGCTGCCAATCCAATGTAGGCTATCAGTGAGGAAGGCCAAGGGTGGAAAATTTACATTTGCCTGAATCTCTATGATTTTGTTGTTATATTTGTTTACTTTGTTAGTCTGTAGTGTTATCCAAAGTAATGACAAATATTAGATTAAATAATACTTATTCGTTATTGTGCACTTTTAGTTTTACGTTAGTTCTACATCGCCATCAGTATCACAGTGGTGCACTCTTCTTCAAATTGTAAAACGAAAAATCTTGACAAACATGAGTGCATTCCAAAATCTAGGTCTTATCGTATCTCGTCTTTACTTAGGCCTACTGGGCTAGATCTGTATTTTTTTTTTTTTTAGATCTAAATCTATATTCATACATCAAATGATATTTTTAGAAATTTCTCATCGATTTTCTGATGAATCGATTAGTTAAAAAAATCCTCCGTGGACCACATATGTGGATTGCTGTTTCCTAATAACAAGAATTAGGCTAATTTCACCTTGTACGGGTCTATAATAATAATGCTGGTGCGACTTCTAAAGTTTTATATTTAAAGTCTTTTCAATATGCGTGTACTCTGTAGATCTAGATCTACTCACCATGAAGGTAACAGGTCCTTCAGACCATCCTCAAGTTTTGTGTCCGATGTTCCATTTGCCATCACCTCTGCCCATTTGTCAGCATTTCCTTGCCAAAGTAGATTCAAATAGGCCTAACATTTCAATCGGATCGAAATCGTCACAACACTGTGCCAAATCCGTAGCCTAAAAAGGGCATTCGTTTCAAAATGGCGTGTTCGGTTCAATATGGCGCATGCGAAAATTCTTATCCTTGCCAATCAGATGGCTGAACGTGGCCTATGCGTATCTCGAGCTCTCAAGAAACAATGCTTTTCACCATATTAGGCATACCAGACTTCTGAGTGTCATTGCGTGGCATGGCGCAAAAGTATATCAGACAAGGTTTACGTCACCAAAGACGAGCGATTTGTTAGTCTTTCTGTCTCATCTTTTTTTCAGAATAGACTATTTATGTCAACTACTCAACGTAAGTGTGCGAAATACCTTTGCTAGGTGGAGAACGGAAATGTCTCCTTTGAAGCACAGTGATCTGCATGCAATACATTTGCCAGTGATGGACTGTGTCCGTTTTGTTATAAATATATACCGAAGTTGCCATATTTTATGTCCAAAATACGAGCTTGGGCATACAAGATAAACTCACACCAACAAAATTTCATCAACATCCATCCCCGTTCAATCTTTTTTTTTTTTGCTTTCGTGGAAGTGTTATCCCCAACTTTGAAAACAAATTCTGGTCATAGAGTAATATATATGTGTTATGTACACACGCATATATGTACATAGTCTATGCATAACACACACACATACACACACACACACACACTCTCTCTCTCTCTCTCTCTGTCTCTCTCTCTCTCTCACACACATACACACATACACACACACACACACACACACACACACACACACACACACACACACACACACACACACACATCAGCAGCAGCAGCAGCAGCATCATGTGCCCTGCCGCATGGTGTTGGCAATCACGGCCCTCCACACGAATCTATCCCTTGTCGCTCCAAGTACGTCTCCCGCCCTCTCTGTCCTCAGCCACACTGCAAGTCCGTCCAATATTTTCTCCTTGGGTCTACCTGGTGCTCTCTTTATACATATATACATATATATATATATATATAGAGAGAGAGAGAGAGAGAGAGAGCCGGATAGATAGATAAATAGATAGACAGACAGACAGATAGATAGATAGATAGATAGATAGATAGATAGATAGATAGATAGATAGATAGATAGATAGATAGATAGATAGATAGATAGATAGATAGACAGATAGATGTCACGTTTGGTCTTGCTGACAGCTGTCATCAGACAACGCATTTCAAAGATAGTAATTTTGTGCTCTGTGGCCTTGGTTACGGTCAAAGTATGGCACTGGTGTATCATTCACTGATTAGAATATTGTCTGATCAGAATACAAAGGAAAAAATATCAAAAAATTAAGTAAAATAAAAAGAACGACAACATATACAATGGCAAGATTGAAAACAACACGAAATAAAAGAAAAAAGCCACAGGTAGCATAACTAAAAGAAAAGAAACGACAACAATTACAAAGGAGAAAAAAAAAACGAGGAAAAAAGAAAACAACAACAGGCAAGATAACAAAAAAAGCATGTGATAAAAAGAAACAATCAGAAAAAAAGTAAGAAAATATAAAATCAAATCAGAAGAAAGACAGAAAATATCAAGAACAAGAGAGAAAACACAAGAACAGAAAAAGTAAAGACAAAACAAGAAAGAAAACGAAGAAAGCAACAAAAAGGAGGAGAAAAATAAAAAGAAAATAAGTAACAAGAAATTCTGCGGAGAGCTGAACAGCGGAAAGTTCTCAGAGACAGCCCTTCAAGCGAACCTTTCAGCTTTAACTTCCTGGCTGTCTGTCTGCTGTCGCCATTGTTATTATTATTAATTATTATTATTATTATTATTATTATTATTATTATTATTATTATTATTATTATTATTATTATTATTTATTATTATTATTGTTGTTTGTTGTTGTTGTTGTTTTCTTCTTCTTCTTCTTCTTCTTCTTCTTCTTATCATCATCATCATCATCATTCTTCTTCTTCTTATTATTATTATTATTATTGTTATTATTGTTATTATTTTATTATTATCATTATTATTATTATTATTATTATTATTATTATTATTATTATATTATTATTATATTATTACCACAATTACGAAGCGATAAACATTGTTTATTTTTCCTGTAACATTGACAAGTTAACGAAACATAGCTAGGAAGAAAATGTTGTCAGTGCTACATAAGATATAAATAATATTCTTCATTTAGAATTAGAACAAGTGACATGAATGGTTGTAAACGCTGAAACATTTCATTGCATGTACTAATTACGTAATATGTTTAGCCAACTTGCGGCAGAGCCATGTAAGAAATATCTGAAAGCGTTATTGACAGTTGTAGCAGAACACGGGAAGTTCCAGGCGTTGACGAGAGACCAACACGAAGCAGTCCTAAAAACCTTCATACCAGAAATGCTTGATAGCATTTACAGTGGGTCAGAACGCACGCATGTCTTCACACATTGTGCAGTAGATGGAGCCATGAAAAGAATGGAAACAGTAACGGCCGTGGTGTCTCAGTGAGGAAACGAGCAAGCAGACTCTGGCGAAGGCGGAAAGCAGACAACAACAACAACAGCAACAGCAACACTCCATCTAATTCAGAGAGACAAAGATCGTCAGACAGGTTGATAAGTTTAAATGTCTGGGAACGATCATCTCACCAGACGGCAGATGCACACCGGAAATAGCCAGCAGAATCGGCCAAGCCAAACAGCATTCAAGAAGATGAAAAGCATTCTTACCCACAAATGCCTATCAATTAACATCAGGAAGAGAGTTCTTGAATGTTATATAGAACCGATAATGTTATACGGTTGTAAGGCGTGGACAGTCGACACGCAAAGCCAGAACAAGATTGAGGCAGCCGAGATGTGGTTTCTAAGAAGAATTTTGAGAGTTCCATGGACAACAAAGAAAACAAACGAGACAGTCTTGATGGAGGCAGACACAAGACCATTCATAAGGAAGATTAGGAAAAGACAGGCAACTTTTATAGGCCATTTTATGACGAGGAAAGGGGAATTGGAGCACCTGGTCACAACGGGAAAGCTGGAGGGAAAGAGAGCACCAGGTAGACCCAGGGAGAAAATATTGGTCGGAGTTGCAGGGTGGCTGAGGACAGAGATGGTGGAAGATGTGCTTGCGGCAATAAGGGATAGATACATATGGAGGGCCATGATCACCAACGTTATGCGGCAGGGCACATGATGATGATGATGAAAGTATCGTCATGAAAAGAAACTGTCGTCTGAACATAACAGAAAGTATCCCATTTTATTGATGATGGGAGATCAATTGTGTGACTCAGGAAAAGAAGTAGTTCTAGAACTGTACGCCTCGGTCCACCAGTCTACATGTACTTCAGGTGAGGTTTCACCTTCCAGTACCACAATTGATATTCTTCTCTTTTTTTTTCTGTTGATAATCAAAGTTGCGTGTGTTGTGCACAACACATATAGATGAACTGACTGGAAACGCAGTTTTCTGTTGTTTTTTTGACGTCAAGATGATTAAACAAGCTCGTTACACAGTTTTGGATGAAATCCTCCCCGATAAAGGCAGTGATTTTGAGCCTGAAAAGAAGAAAGGCCTCTGAATCGAGTATATCTTCGTCGATCGGCACTTCACTCGACAAAGAGCCCTCGCAACGACCAAAAATTGATGAAATGGAGGTGGAAAAAATAAAAATCAGATTTTTTTGTAGTTTTTTGTTAATTTTCACAAAAGTTTAACTAAGACTGAAAACATCAAATGATTAGAAAATTGTATATGAAAGAGAACATTTATATATCAGCATGCATGATACAAAACTTCAATGAATTTCATCAAGCAGTTTTTGAGATACAGGTGTTTCATTGGGGTACCCACTGATTGTACAGTCCCCCCCCCCAACCCCCCAACCCCCCAAAAAAACCCAGGCTGGGAGTGCATTTCTCTTGTAAAACAGACTGAAAGAGTTAAACAAAATACAATGAGCAAAGTTGAACTTGGCTCTGTCAGGGTGGCACATATAACTCCTTAATAGTTTAAATAGAGGCGCAGTTTTTTATGGGGCACGAAGTATACGGCGTGGAGTGCTTTATGAAGTGTAGGATTGCGGCAGTGTCAACTTGACTTGTTTGCCTTCGTCGTTAAATTTCAAAACATTATGCACAGTCACAGCAGTAGTTGTGTTTCGCACAAGCTGCTTGCTCTGACACCATGGTTTAGTGTTGTTTGACTTTGATGTTTTTCCACGTGAGTCGTTGTGGTGGTAGATGATGTACCAGTACCAGTTCTAAGAGTTCTAAGTTCTGAGATGCCTGCGTGAACCAGGTCTGCTTAACCCTTTTACTCCCGCACCCTATCCACCTTACAGCACAAACTTAACCCTTTGAATCCCTCACCTTATTCACCAGCTTCCTGCAGGAAGCCGGTGGATACGGTGAGGGAGTCAAAGGGTTAAGTTTTTGCTTTGCTAGCATGGTTGACAACGCAGGACATTAGTGGACAGGGTGCGGGAGTCAAAGGGTTAATTATAATCTGTTGACAGTATTGCTGTCATGAAGGGAACAAACAAACAAACAAACAAACAAATAAACAAACAAACAAACAAACAAATAAACAAACAAACAAAACCCACACCACCAACAATACAATACAACAATACTTTATTTGTATAGCGCAAAATCTTGATAAAATCAAATCTAAGCGCTAAAACAGACACACACGCACGCACGCCACACACACACACACACACACACACACACACACACACAACACACACACACACACACACACACACACACACACACACCACACGCACACGCACACGGCTAAAATGGGGAGAAAGAATAAAAGCAATGGAAAATTATAGAGAGCATAGCATATACAATTATATATATATAACCATGTGATTCCCCTCCGAGTGGAGACAGGCTGC
>JAPXFY010000013.1:81921571-81938457 GCA_030674185.1 Monoplex corrugatus | reverse complement strand
AAAAACACTGCTTTGAAATGCAGTAATTTGTGAATGATAATGTGTCCATTCTACTAAAAATTAAGTGATCTTGTTATAATGCTTGGTTTTGCCATACAGTGTTTCACTGTCTATATGATTTTTTTAACAGGAAAGACAGTAGTACCAATGTTTGTATGACGGTTAGCCATACCTTTTGCAAAAGTGATGCAAGTTATTTTAACTTAATCGGTCATCAGCTGCAAATTGGGTGATATATTATGTGTTGGAATAGAGTTTTGAAGGATGTCAAACTGATGTTGCAAGGATCCTTTGGAGTATAAAAACATGATGTTTCAAGCCCAGGCCCTTTGTCAAGTGAAAGAGAAGTGGAAAATAAAAATGACGTGGAAAATAAAAATGACAGAGCATTACTGGTGGGGGGTGGGTTGGGGGAGAAGAGGGTGAAACAGTAGGGATTAGTAGGACAAGGAAAGGGTCTGGGCACCGCTACGCATCGGCAGTTCTGGTGTTCAGGCCTGCCAGTACTGCTCTGTCGTTTTTATTTTCCATTTCTCTTTCACTTGACAAAGGGCCTGGGCTCAAAACGTCGTGTTTTTGTACTCCAAAGGATCTTTTACAAACAAGGTACTTTTTAATGCCTTGTGTTTTACCCTCAAGATCCAGCAGTCATACTTTGTTATACCTTCTGATGTTGCAAGGTTGTTTTTCCCTTCCAGAATCAGTCAGTCACTGAGTCAGTGAAGGCATAAACCATTTCCAGCTTGTATACTGTAGTTACATAGAACTTACCAGTAATGATGATATTATCATGTTTATGATCATAGTGTTAAGACTTTATTTTGTAGAAATGTTATTGATAAAAGCATGTAGCAGAAAGATATCTGGATTTAAAGCAAGAAGGAGACCAAGAAAATCTGGATTGATGGTGAAGAGACAAATGGCATTTCTCCACTTCAGGCCTTTCAGCTTGCTGTTGTCAACTGTCTCTCCACATGATGGTTGGTACCAGCGGACAGATTAATGAAAAAAGAAGTTAATGATAAAAAGAACCAACATTGTCTTTCTTTTTTTATATAAACTAGTTTCAGTGTTTGGTCTAATCTGCCATGTTTGTAATATGTCGTGAGTGTGTCCTTTGATGACTGGTCTGAGAGTAAGATAAAATACATTGCCCAGCAGTAAATGTCTTTCTTCTTCAGTATGTGGGTATAGACACTACAAAAGAAATGTCTGTATTTTTGTTTTTCTTCTTCTTTCATTCCTTTCTTTTTCCATTCAGTTTCTTTCTTTTTTTTAATGTTTCTTTAAGTTAGATTCTAATGCCAGCACATGAACTATAAAATTTGCATGTGCATGACATCTCTTTTGGTTTCCCCAGACCAGTCACAAGTTGAGGAATAATTCATGACTAAGATCATTGAAAATATTATTTCATCAAATTCTGGAAAAGTGTTCTGATTTATTGAGAATTTAAGAACATATTCATGGATAATTTTCATGTATGTTCTGTTGTATGTGCCAGTGAATGTAGAAGGATAACTGCAACTTAAGATGATTATTGTTCTTTCATTTTTACAGAGCTGGGATTCGTCCATTCGATCAGGCTCGTGGTGTATTTTCTGCTCTGCCTGATGCTCCTCAAGATGTCAAGGTTAAGATTGAAGATGATGTCAAGGACAGTGTTAAGGCGAAGGAAAAGAAGGAAAGACCAGACATCTTGGAACTGTGCAATACAATCCCACTGGAAGTTGTTGGTCTAGGTATATTTGAAACTTTTCTATTTGTTCTGCTCTTAACTTCATTACTGTTGAGTGTAAATGCACCCTTACATCAGAAAATATTTCACTTGCTATGTTCACTTCACTTTACCTGTGAAACTGTTTGGAGTGCAAGAGTCAGTCTGCAAATTATGTATCATTGACCATGAAAAATGAAAACCCTAATATTGCATAATTTTGATAACTTTTTACATACATGTAGTTTAAGCATGAAATAGTCATACTTCATGAAATTTAGGACAGCATTCTGAACACAGTGGTATTAAAATCATCAACCTTCCCATGTGTCCATCATGACACAGAAACTAAACACCTGACAAAATGAGATAAAACAAACTATACAAGAGCACTGCAAACCTTTATAAGAAAAGAAATATCAAGAAACATACAATCAGAGGAAACACAACCATTTCTCTCCTGTCCCATTTTAGCATTATAATCTCCCATTATTACTGTAATATCCTATGATTTGCATTGAGCCTTGCGTGTCTCTAATATTTCACAGAAGTTGTAAATTTCTTCCTGGATACTTGTGGATGTTGGTGCTTATAGTTGGGTGATGTTGATATCAAATGGCTTGCCATCCAGCTTAATTAATAAAACTTGGTCTGTTATATACATACATATATATGTACATATATCTATGTATCTATCTATGTATCAGTGTATTTATGTATCTGTCTGTCTCTCTATCTCTCTATCTATCTGCCTGTCTATCTGTCTATCTATCTGTCTGTCTGTCTATCTATCTATCTATCTATCTATGTATCTATCTATCTATCTATATAATATATATATATATATAATTATGCAATGTCCAATGTAACAGAAACCTAAAAACCCTTAAATATCAACACAAAAAATCAAAGAAAATATTGACAATTTTGGTTGCTGAATGTGAAGACAGCATTAACATAAAAAGATAAGAACTTAAGTTAGGATTTCACGGTGTCTGTGTATTTCAAATTTGTTTTTATATCAAAGGTTACTGGGAAAGTGAAAGGTCCAAATATCAGTATACAAATAACAGGAAGAGTTGGGAAAATAAACAGTGCCCTGACCAATGAAGAGGTGCGGCAAGCTAATAAATTATTTGATTTCATGCACTGATTGTTAGAAGAATACACAAATTTTAATCTAGTTAGAAAGACATCTGTCCAATGTAATAGATCCAGATCTTTCAGTAACAACAACTTCGAAGTAAACGTGTATGTGTGTGTGTGTGTGTGTGTGTGTGTGTGTGTGGGGTAGGTGGGTAAGTGGGTGGGCAGGTGGGTGGGTGCACATGCATGCATGCTGTGTGTGTGTGTGAAATGGCTTACATGATCTATAACATTCATATTTAGCATTCTGTGTGCATATGCATAAAACACTTACAATTATACACATCTGGGAGATGTGAAAAATCTCAACCATTGGTTCACCAGATGGTACCAGACAGGATCAAACCCAAACCAAGCTTGACATCCTAACCAACTTGGTTATTGCACGTATTGCGTGAGAGGTTTTTATTTCTTACAGAGAAAAACCCGACTCTTGGCACAACTGTTGAGTTTCATAGTCCACATGTGAAGAAGGCTTGGGTTAGAATAGAACTCTTTATCAAACAAAGTAGACAGTAATATCCTCTTGAGAGTATAGAGTTTGTGTGTGCAGGTTTATACCATTTGCCATAATTGTTTTTTTTAATCTTCCGCTGTGATGAAGAATAATGGAATTATCCATGCACTGAAATGCTGTCTTTCACAAACTGAATTGCACTTAAATCCGCATTCTCCATAAATGATTAGAGATTATTTTCCCACATGAGTTGTTATTGAGTGGCATGCATTATAGAGGTTTTATGTCTGCACATATTGGAGATGATGGGACTGACAGAGGTATTTATTGCAGGATCTAGCTTGTATTTGCCAGAAGATGAGAACAGCGACATGTCCAAGTTCAGCTTGTGGCTGCAGTGTTACTACAAGCCTGGCATGAAGAATGTTGCTGACCATAACAAGCGAACCATGTGGTACCATGGGGATCCTGGACCCATGCTCCCTAGAGGTACAAGCTTGAAAACTTAAATAACACTCAGTACTGTTACAAGTTTGAAAATCTCAGTACTGTTACAAGCTTGAAAACTGAAGTAACGTTACAGTACACTCAGTACTGTTATAAGTATTACTGTTACTAGTATAATGGTTTTCCTTTTTAAAGATAAATAGCCTGGAGATATTTGATTCTCCAGATAGTTTAGAAACAAAAATATTACTCTTACAGATTGATTTAATTTATTCTTAGATTTACTTAGTACTTATCCTTATAGGGATAATGGTACTTATCCCCATAGGGATGTTGGGGGCTCTTTCAGTGTAAGTAGTATATCCACCTTCTGGAAATTCTGTGCTAGAAATTTCCTCTTTTTTGTTGGTCTCTTTATGTCTACCTTGCTCCTTTGTTTTCTGTCATTTTTTGCCTTGCTGGTCCATTACCTGACCTGTTCTATAAAGCCCTACATACTACTTCTTTTGATAATTGGGTGTATCATGTACGGAGGTTGTTCAATTTAAGATGTCACCACCCCCTTAAAAAACGTACCTCTCATCTCAGCAACTTGAAACTTTTACATCCCCTCGAAGTATTCTCCGTTGGCTAGGATGCAAAGTTCAAGCCTCCTACGCCAATTCTCAAGCGCCCTCTGATAGTCGGTTTTAGGCAGACCAGACAACTCTGATCTTACGGCTTTGGCGAGGTCTTGTACCCGGTCAAACTTACGCCCAGCGAGCTTTTCGTTCAGAACAGGGAACAGCCAGAAGTCGCATGGGGCCAAGTCGGGGCTGTAGGGTGGGTGGTCCAAAACTTGGATCCTTTGCTCGCTCAGGAAGGTTGTGGTGACCTTCGCCTTATGGGCACTGGCATTGTCATGCAGAAGAAGGGTCCTCTGGGTGCCGACGGTTGGGCGCTGCTCATGGATTTTTCCTACAACTTTGGGGAGCACAACTTGGGTATAGTAGGAGGCAGTGATTGTTGATTTCTCAGGCAAAATGTCAATTGCCACAAGGCCTTGCGTGTTGAAAAAAATAGAAAACAGTCGCTTGCGACTCTGGAATCCTGGGCGAAGAACAACTGGTCGGTCTCCGTCAGGGCCAACCCACATGCGGTTGCAGCGTTTGTTGGGGATGCCGTAGAATGTGAGCCAACTCTCATCTCCCGTCACTAAGTCACACAGTCGTTTTGGCCCGTTGGGCTCAAACTCATCGAGCAGTTTGCGTGAACATGCCACCCGCTGCTGCTTCTGATCATCACTTAAGAGATGTGGCACCCATCTTGCAGCCAGTTTTCTCATGTGAAGGTCTTTGTGCAGAATGTTGTTAATGGTGCCAATTGAAAGCTCACATGCCTCGCTTAATTCCCGCACAGTCGAATGTGGATCCTCCTCTATCAGTCTTTTCACATATGCAATGTTTTGTTCGTTCCGAGCTGGTAAAGCTCGCTCTGCATGATTACCCCAATCAGATGGCACTCTACCTGCTCCTAATTGTTTGACCCACCTGCAAACTGTGCGGTAAGACACACAATCCGTTCCGTAAACAGCTTGCAAATCTGCGTGTATCTTCCTACAATCGTCACCAAGTTGTAGCCTTGTGAAAGTGTAGAAACGAAATTGCTCATTGGTGACGTCCATTTTTTTCAGGCTCAGCTATTTGAAACACATTTGTAATTACGTCATACTCCGAGTTGCGTCATGATGTCAACTTTATTTTCTGCATGCTAATCAGGTAAACTTTAAAGTTGTGTTTGGTATAAACATTTTTCTGTGCGTTGCTTCGTTTTCAAACGGCAAGCCTAGTGTCATCTTAAATTGAACAACCCTCGTATTGGCTGCATTTTCGGCTTTAAGGAAATGTGATGTGCAGAAGCAGTTTCATGTCATTTAGACCTGTTTTATGTATGTTGTATTGTTTTCAGTTGTAATTTACATTTGTATTCAGGTTTGTTTTTCTTTTAAACCTCTGGTGATAAATTGGGTGGAATGGTCAGTATCAGGGGCATAACTTTAGATTGTGAGTCTGTGTTTGTGTGTGTGTGTGTTTGTGTGTGTTGTGGTGTGTGTGTGTTGTGTGTGTGTGTGTGTGTTGTGTGTGTGTGTGTGTGTGTGTTGTGTGTGTGTGTTTTGTGTGTGTGTGTGTGTGTGTGTTTTGTGTGTGTGTGTGTGTGTGTGTTTTGTGTGTGTGTGTGTGTGTGTTTTGTGTGTGTGTGTGTGTGTGTGTTTGTGTGTGTGTGTGTGTGTGTGTTTTGTGTGTGTGTGTGTGTGTGTTTTGTGTGTGTGTGTGTGTGTGTGTTTTGTGTGTGTGTGTGTGTGTGTTTTGTGTGTGTGTGTGTGTGTGTTTTGTGTGTGTGTGTGTGTGTTGTGTGTGTGTTTGTGTGTGTGTGTGTGTGTGTGTGTGTGTGTGTGTGTGTGTGTGGTGTGTGTGTGTTTGTTGTGTGTGTGTGTGTGTGTGTGTGTGTGTGTGTGTGTGTGTGTGTGTGTTTTATGTGTGTGTGTGTGTGTGTGTGTGTGTGTGTGTGTGTGTGTGTGTGTTTTATGTGTGTGTGTGTGTGTGTGTGTGTGTGTGTGTGTGTGTGTGTTTTGTGTGTGTGTGTGTGTGTGTGTGTGGTGTGTGTTTGTGTGTGTGTTTTATGTGTGTGTGTGTGTGTGTGTGTGTGTGTGTGTGTGTGTGTGTGTGTGTGTGTGTGTGTGCATGTGTGTGTGTGTGTTTGTGTGTGTTTGTGTGTGTGTGTGCATGTGTTTGTGTGTGTGTGTATTTATGTGTGTGTTTACTTGAGGGTCTTATAATAATAATAATAATTACAATATTTATATAGCGCAAAATCTTGATAAAATCAAATCTAAGCGCTAACTCACTGATGGGCTGACATATCTGTTCATAGGGGGTTATGCATATATTTTGAATAAATTGTCTTAAGTCTGAAGTCCTTCAGAGTAATAGCAAATATCTTTTAAGATAAGCATCATACATTATAGAAATATCAGTAAGTTTTATACAAAATAAAACTGGAGGATTATAGCACATTTTGCCAAACAAAACTTGAGGATTACAGCACATTTGCCTTTTGATTACATGTCACTTAGGTGTGTATGGTGCAAATATGATTACCCATACACATGTCACTTAGGTGTGTATGGTGCAAATATGATTACCCATACACATGTCACTTAGGTGTGTATGGTGCAAATATGATTACCCATACACATGTCACTCAGGTGTGTATGGTGCAAATATGATTACCCATACACATGTCACTTAGGTGTGTATGGTGCAAATATGATTACCCATACACATGTCACTCAGGTGTGTATGGTGCAAATATGATTACCCATACACATGTCACTCAGGTGTGTATGGTGCAGATATGATTACCCATACACATGTCACTCAGGTGTGTATGGTGCAAATATGATTACCCATACACATGTCACTTAGGTGTGTATGGTGCAAATATGATTACCCATACACATGTCACTTAGGTGTGTATGGTGCAAATATGATTACCCATACACATGTCACTCAGGTGTGTATGGTGCAAATATGATTACCCATACACATGTCACTTAGGTGTGTATGGTGCAAATATGATTACCCATACACATGTCACTCAGGTGTGTATGGTGCAAATATGATTACCCATACACATGTCACTCAGGTGTGTATGGTGCAGATATGATTACCCATACACATGTCACTCAGGTGTGTATGGTGCAAATATGATTACCCATACACATGTCACTTAGGTGTGTATGGTGCAAATATGATTACCCATACACATGTCACTCAGGTGTGTATGGTGCAAATATGATTACCCATACACATGTCACTCAGGTGTGTATGGTGCAGATATGATTACTCATACACATGTCACTTAGGTGTGTATGGTGCAAATATGATTACCCATACACATGTCACTTAGGTGTGTATGGTGCAAATATGATTACCCATACACATGTCACTTAGGTGTGTATGGTGCAAATATGATTACCCATACACATGTCACTCAGGTGTGTATGGTGCAAATATGATTACCCATACACATGTCACTCAGGTGTGTATGGTGCAAATATGATTACCCATACACATGTCACTTAGGTGTGTATGGTGCAAATATGATTACCCATACACATGTCACTTAGGTGTGTATGGTGCAAATATGATTACCCATACACAACAGTTATTGTGTCTTGAAAAGGGTAACAAACATAGCCATTGGAACCAGAAAAAAAAAACATGAAAAAAGAATAAGAACATGTATTTATGTATGCAAAATAAAACTGTCTCTCGTCTTGTATCAAATATGCGTTCTTATTCTTTTTGTGTGTTTTTTCTGGTTCCTGTTTTCTTGAAAGTGGGCAGTCACACTCGTTTTGGATATAGTTAGCCGTTGGCAGTCATTTCTTGTTTTAAACATGATGGAAGTTCTGAACTTTTATCTCCTGAATGTTGGAAACCTTCGTCCAAGTTGTTTGTCTCTGAGGATTCTGTGACTCCTGTGCTGTTTTGTGTTTGGAGAGAACAGATAAAAACTTATAGAAGCTGTTAAGTATCTTGCTCCCCAGTGGCCACTCAGGCTCAAGGTGCAGAGAAATACAAAGACAGTACCAATTTCATTAGCATTGTAGGTGCGCTGTTGTTGATGGTAGGTAATAATAATAATAATAATAATAATAGTGCATTTATAGAGCGCTTTCCGAAACCTCAAAGCGCTTTACATCAGTAAACCATACATATATAAACCAAATAACAGGCTACAATACAAACAAACTCATCAAAAACTATCCACAGGAAATCAACAACCACACAGACACACCAAATAATCTCTCTCCCTCTCACCCCCTCCCCGCCCACCCCTCTCCCCCCATTTTCAAAACACACACACAACACCCACACACACACAGCCACACATCACACACACACACACACACACACACACACACACACACACACACACACACACACACACACACACACACACACACACACACTGGCATACACCCCATTGTGCACAATTTCATCCAGAATGTCAAGCAGGATCAACCCACTAGCCAAAATCAGGAAAAACACTGTTTAAAGAAGTAAGTTTTTAAACTTGTTTTGAAAGATGGTAGAGTTTTAGAGTGGCGGACGGACTGAGGCAACAAGTTCCATGTCTGAACAGCAAAAACTGCAAAGGCTCTACCACCGTGAGTTTCTCTGTTATATTTTGGCACACGAAACTTCTTGTCATCCACAGAAGAGCGGAGTGATCGAGAAGGTACGTAGACAGTCAAGAATTCAGAGAGATAGTCAGGAGCAGTTCCAGAAATGATGTGATAACAAAGGCAGCAAATCTTGTATTTTATTCTTTGTTCAACCGGGAGCCAGTGCAGTGTCTGAAACAGGGGTGTGCAGTGCTGTGACCTACGTGCCTTGAAGATGAGTTTAGCTGCAGAGTTCTGAACTTGTTGCAAATGTTTGAGATGTTTCTGAGGGCAACCCGCAAGGAGTGAATTGCAATAATCTAACCTAGACAGAATGCATGCAGTAACTAACGTCTTGGTTGCGTCTAATGTAAGGTAGTGTCTAATAGAATTAATGCGTCTAAGTTCGATGTATGCAGCCTGACATGTTTTGATGATGTGCTGGTGCATGGAGAGATTATGGTCAAAGACAAAACCGAGGTCACGAACGCAATCAGAAAAAGCAATAGCGGTATTACCGACAGTAATAGTGGAAGGCAGAGAAGAAAGATCTGCAGGCAATGGAGAAACACGAAAGGGCTTCAGTCTTGTCATCATTCAACTTAAGTCGATTTTCATACATCCAGGATTTTACTTCAGAAACGCAGTTCTGAAGAGACTGAACTAGATGATCGTAGTTAGAAGGAGAATCAGTATGATTGAGCTGGGTATCGTCCGCATACATTTCATGACGGATGGAATGTGAGTCAATAAGGTGGGTCAGAGGAGAAGTATACAATATGAAAAGCACAGGACCCAGAACAGAGCCTTGAGGCACGCCAAAATCCAAAGGCAGCTCAGAAGATTTGTTTCCGTCGACAAGTACGGTTTGCTTTCTTTCTGAAAGATAAGATCGAAACCAGTGTAAAGCAGATTTTTGAATTCCAAAGTTGTTTTCCAAACGGGAAAGCAAAATTTCATGGTCAATAGTATCGAAAGCAGCTGAAAGATCCAAAAGGAGAAGAATAGAAATTTTGTTTTGACATGTCATGCTTTACTGAACTAGTGATGACCCTTCTACTGGATACAGTGTGGTCAGCTGGTTCGACAGCTTGTGGTTTTCATGCTCCACTAAAATGTCTGATTGTGTGTAATGCACTATGTGTCCAACTGAGTTTCAAGAATAGCACTGTACCAAGAGTTATTTATAATGTATAATGGAGACAATCATCCTCATACTGATGAAAAAATGATAGAAAAAAAAAATGTCACGGGGAGAATGAGTGTATCAACTCACTGATGGGCTGACATATCTGTTCATAGGGGGTTATGCATATATTTTGAATAAATTGTCTTAAGTCTGAAGTCCTTCAGAGTAATAGCAAATATCTTTTTGTGCATGTGTTCATCTTTTATTTGGTTGGTTGATTTATATGACAGTCTTTGATATTCTGAGAGGACTGCTGAAGTGTCGCTAGTTGGTTGATTTTGTTTGTTTGTCAGTTTGTTTTCATCTTTTTTTTCTTTTTTTTTCAGAAGGTGGCTCAAGAAAGCGACAAAAAGTATATGACAGGAAGCTCACTAAGGGTGGAAAGGTAATATGAGTTCCATTAAATAAACAAGTTGAAAAAGTGCAAATTCTCAGCTTGAATCTATTCCGTACTTCTCAGTACATTTTTCAATTACGTATTCATTAGTTTCACTTTTTCTTACTTTTTATTGTAATTTCTGAGGATTCCATTCATTAGTGAAAGTGGTAAAAGTATTGGCAGTATTACGCATTACGTCTGTGAACAATGCAGAAAGTGTTATAAATTTCTTATGAGCTGTCAGTTCCATGGAAAACCTTCTTCAGATGCACCGGCATCTTTGAGTTGGTCATTCAGTTGTTTGCCCATACACAGCTGTCAAATGCACAGGTGGATCAGCAAGACCACTGGTCATCAGAATTACAGGACTAAGGAATGTTTTAACAGTATGTAAATGAACAGATAAGTCATGAAGTGCATCTTCTGTTTATCACTGAAATATTACAGCAATGCTACAGTAAAAAAAAAGATGAAGGGGAAGGAAGGGGGAAGTAGAGGGGATAAATAGGGGAAGGGTGGTAGCCATGTAGAGATGCTGGATGCAAACGGGATAAATAGAGGAAGGGTGGTAGCCATGTAGAGATGCTGGATGCAAACTGCCTTCCATCTAACATCTACACAGGTGAGTCACTGTGCCAGACATGTGGATTTGGTTCTGCGACTGGTCAAATTGATATGGTGAGGATTGCTGAGTGCATTTCAAGATTGTAAGATAGTAAATCAATGTGATGCCAGCTCAAATCGTTTGTGATAAACAAAACTTCAGGAAAAAGAAAGGAGGATGAAAGAATGAAGGTAGAGAAATTCAGACCATGTAAAGCACGGAAAAAGAGAAAGTCAAGACAGAATCAACTTGCTCACATCTGTTTCATGGAGCTTGGCCAGAAGAAATGAGGATCATTAGGAACTAGTAAGCACTGGATGAACATCTGGACCACTGACTCGTCAAGGCTAATCACATGTGTACTGTATGAGAGCCATGAATAGCACTGAGTTTTGGCCGGAGACAGAAAGTGATCTGGTCAGGTTAGTTACAGTTTTTGATTTGGTGGGCATGTGAATTTGAATTGTTGTTCATGACTGTCTGTTCACTATATCATAACAGTGACACAAATTAGGCAAAAACTCAACTCAAAACAAAACAAAATGAAGCGAAACAAGACGAAACAAAACACATTGAAAGAAAATACTTAGGAGTTAGTCTTTAATTCTTATGGATTTGATTATCAAATTATTGTTTTCTTGTGTGCAACTGTTTGCATGACCCATTGCTGAATACATTGAAATTAGTGTCTAATAGTATTGTGTATAGATTATTATTTATGTATTGCATCTGACCTTATGTCATTAAAGTTACATTCCACCAGTCGCCGTGGTGTAGTGGTTAATGCAACAGACTACCGACTGGAAGGTTATGGGTTCGAATACCCATCAGTCCCTTCAAAAATCATTGTGGGGTTTTTCGGCTCTAACCGGCTCCTACCCAGAGTTGGGCGTACTATGGGCTCATTGGGAAGACTGGAACCACACTGTCGAGTCTTATCCACTTGGCGGATGCGTCATTGAGGGTGTTGTTCAGATCTTCTGACCAACACCGCAGGTGTCTGTAGCTGTATCTCTTGGGCCTGGTTGATGCCAGGCTATATTATGATAGTAAGTGTAGAGTACAGCCCTGTCACGCAGTCTCAATCCTAGATGGAATTCAATAGCATCATGATTATTATCCACATCGACATCATCATCATCGCATAATAAAAACAGTTTCAGCTTCTGTGGCCATTAAATTGGCGTAGAAAATGGGACGAAAAAAAAAAGTAACACTCAGGTTTCTAAGGTTTGACACATTTGTATTGGTGTGATAAGAAGATGTATCATATTGTGTTTTGGAAAGTTGTAAACATGAATAAGTTGATACTCAGAAAGCTCATATTGTCTGTTAAACATTTTCATTGGTGACTAAAAAAATGTCTTTCGAGAACTGTCACTGTTTCTGTGTGTGATTTGAATAACACCCTTTGATTTGTTTATTGTCTACAGAAAATGAAGAAAGAAGAATGCAGTGATGATGAAAAGGAGCAGAATGGTGACATCAGTCCCAAGAAAACTAAAAAATCAGCCAAGTCCAAAAAGCAAGATAAGCAGATATCCCCAGGAAAACCCAAAAGGATCACTCGCGCATTGTTGAAAGTTTCAAATGATGAGTCCACCAAGACATCTAAAAAAAGCAACAAAACCAAGAAAGTCTACTGGCAAAAAATCTTCCAAGGCAGCCAATGATGCAGCATCTACTTCAGGCAAGAAAACCCCCCGCAGACAAGCAAGACATAATGCTGAAGAGGTTGATGGAACATCAGATGGAAAAGACACCAAACCTCAAGTGAAAAGACGAGCTACAAGGTCTGCTGTTAAAAAAGCAGCCAGATAAGAAACTGAAACAGTCTTTTCTAATGGGAAGAACTGAAAATGAAATCCAGGCAAGTTCGTCTCTATTGTTGATGTAGGTTGATTGTTCAGAGTTGATAAATAGTGTTATGGAAAAAATAATCAACAAAGCAATGAGAAGACTGTCATATTCATTAAGTATCTGTATCTGTAGGTACATCGCTGTCGCCAAGATTTATGGCATTATCGCGATGGGTGGGGGTGTGCGCAGCTTAGCGGGTTCACTGTTGGGATGTTAAGCAGTCTTTTAAAGCTTTCAAGAGTTGGTGCTCACAGTGTTTTCTTCCAGATGGTTCCAGTCTCTTACTGTACTAACAAAAAATGACTGAACTGCTCTGTCTGGTATCTGCTGACTTGGAATGTTCTTGTGAATAGAGTTGTGTCATTTATTTTGTCAGTTGGTAGAACAGATTGATGGAGTTATTTAGAGAGCTAAGAGAAGTTGAAATGAAAGTAAGTTTAATACAGTAGTGTCAGTTCATTGTGACATTCAATTGAACAGCATGATGTAATCTTCAGAGCAGAAGTTGAAATGAAAGTAAGTTTAATACAGTAGTGTCAGTTCATTGTGACATTCAGTTGAACAGCATGATGTAATCTTCAGAGCAGAAGTTGAAATGAAAGTAAGTTTAATACAGTAGTGTCAGTTCATTGTGACATTCAGTTGAACAGCATGATGTAATCTTCAGAGCAGAAGTTGAAATGAAAGTAAGTTTAATACAGTAGTGTCAGTTCATTGTGACATTCAATTGAACAGCATGATGTAATCTTCAGAGCAGAAGTTGAAATGAAAGTAAGTTTAATACAGTAGTGTCAGTTCATTGTGACATTCAGTTGAACAGCATGATGTAATCTTCAGAAACAGAAGTTGAAATGAAAGTGTTAGTGTTATGCAAACCATTTCATCCATCACAAAGTGTACATATGTAGGCCTACATGCACACATACATGATTTTGAAGTGCTATGCTCTGGAATGCTTTTTAACCCTCTAGCATTCAGGTTTCTGTGATCTAAAACACCCCTAGTGTTTTAATTTTTCTGGGTGTTTTTCATCTGGAAGCAGTGTGTATGATTCACTTGAGATCTATGTTCCCTCACGTACCCTCCGCTCTGCTCCGATCCTCTGACTTTTCGCTTTCCACGCACTAAGCTCAATATCTATGGTCCACGAGCCTTCTCTGTTTCTGGTCCACTTTCCTGGAACAAACTTCCTCTCTCAGTCCGTCAGCAACCTACTTTTGTCTCCTTCAAGTCCGCTCTCAAAACTCACCTTTTCTCCTCTGCATAAAATCCTGACCTCACTCAATCCCCTCTGCAGCCTGTCTCCACTCGGAGGGGAATCGCATTGTAATATATAATTGTATATAATATGCTCTCTATGGTTTTCCATTGCTTTTATTCTTTCTCCTCATTTGTAGCCGTGTGCGTGTGTGTGTGTGTGTGTGTGGTGTGTGTGGTGTTGTGTGTGTGGGTGTGTGTGTGGCGTAGATTTGATTTTATCAAGATTTTGCGCTATATAAATAAAATAGTTGTTGTTGTTGGTCATAGCGGTCCTCTATGACCATTTAGGTCAGTGAAATTTGGCAAGTGGGTGTATTAAAATGTTTACTGTAATCTGTATCCCACACAGTCAAAGTGTGAAAGAGTGTTCCTTGTCACCAGATTGTCACCAAATGAGTCATTTTATGACATTTACATTATAACATGCATTACATTGTCACACTTATGCGTGTTATTAACTCAAGATGGAAGCTGAGGCCTTTCTGGCGTGATCCCTGAGGTATCTGATTGTACAGGTTGTACTGGATGTCCCGCGATAGTCACGTAATTGTAATCAATTGTCAGTTGTAACACTATCAACTAAAACCCAACTCCTAACAGTTCCCGTTGTTATTCTGTGTCTGTTCTGAATTTTACAATACTACATACACATTTATTTGTACAGTTTCATTGTCTGTCTAAGTGTAAGGTATGTGGTAGTCTGTGCATTCTAGTGTCAGACTATGGAATCACAGGTAAGTGTCATGGTTGCAAGAGTCACCACACACAAAGTACATTTCACAATATATAATGGGATAGACCCATGCCACACTACTGTATAGTTTATCCATCATTTGGTTGTGGTGGTCATGGAAAGTTATTTTTGTGCCAGTTTTGAGCGTCAGCCACCAGTATCTTGATCAACTGATGTGTACCATGTCTGTTTGCCCTTTGTTGTCATTGTCATCTGACTTAGTTTGATACACTGACATGTCTTTGATATAATTATCTTTGTTCTGTACAGTCTTGTGATATGGTAGTTTTAACAATAATTATTTCTGGCCAAAAGAGAATGAAATGATCATAGGCTGCAGTCTAGTATGTCTGGGTCGTGTGGACCAACTGTGTTGATTGTTGTAAAAAGTCCATCACATTTGCTGGCGAACTAGTTGACTGCCAAGTTGTCTGCTGCTCTGTTAGTGCAACATGAATCTCATGGATGCTTTTATACATTGCTTCCATAAAGCAATCGTCTATATCAACATCTGTTCTTTTAAAACCCCTTTGTCAAAATTTATTGCTTTTGTAAGATTTGATTCCATTTGTCCTGAGAATAGCCTTTTATTACATCTAAAGTCAGTAGGTCATGGAGCGGCCATTGTGAATGAGGTCAAACATCATCATACAATGCTTCATTCAGTGTTTGCCCCGTATTTCCTTGTGAATGAAAATAGTGCCACTATTCTAATAGTACATGAAAATAGTGCCACTGTTTTAAAGTAGTACATGAAAATAGTGCCATTATTCTAAAGTAGTACCAGCACTTCATTGGACCATTCTGGGATTTTCTACCAAGTTGGAGGATTCCTTGACAGATAAAACATGATATGTGTGGGATTAAAAAGTATTGCACGTGCACTCCCACTTCTTTTGGCTAGGAAATGTAGTGGCACTAAAATGACCATCAATCTTCTCCTACTGTGGAAACAGGAAGGTTAAGATGAAGTAATGCTGATAATGTGATAATTGGTATTTTGAGCTGTTTTGTTGTGAACTCTCTATCGAAATGTCAGCGTGAAAGTATCTGACAACTTATTCCTCAAGGCAATTGTCCTGGGTTATTCTCTTGTTTGGCCCGTCTCTATCCAGCTTTCTTCATCTTGTTTTCTGTGCACCCTCTCTATGTCTGTGTGGTCTGCCTAGTTTCCTCTTCTCGTGGGGGATCCTCTCAAATGCCTGTCTTATGATGTTGTTCAAAGGTTTGTGCAGAGTGTGTCCAATCCAGCCCCATTATTTTTTTTTTCTTCTTTAATTTCCGTGCTGATGGCAGCGTGATTTGTGGGAAGAAATTTTAACAGATGGAATTACTGAGTGGACAGTTTGGAAAAAGGGTCTCTTGCAAGGTGTACAGAGCAAAATACAAATGGACTCTTTATAATTGAATTTGTAACAATACAGTGTGTTTTGTAAACTTTGTAAATTTTAATTTTGCATTCATATTCTGAATATAGTTATGAGAAAACGCTCATAGAGAGGAAACTGTTCCTGTGTTGGCAGTACAGATTGACAGTTTTGGGGCTTCTTTATTGATGTACATGGATGTTTACTGAAATGAGTGAACAAAGCCAAATAAATGCCAAATGAATATACACAACAATTTAGAGAGGACATCAAGAAAATCTTATCTAAGTTCCTGTCTGTCATTCAGACACTTCATGTGGGCTGTCAGCCAGCTCATAATCAATGCATATATGAGAAATAGACATGTATGACTGAATATAAAATTTATATGGTCGACTATCGTGGTCGATGAACGTCCAGCCTAGCACTTTATTTGTGTACCCTCATGTAGGATCTCAGGCCAAGTCTAATGAACACATATAAATACAGGTGTAAATATTATAATATGAACAGGA
>JAPXFY010000013.1:81911571-81916571 GCA_030674185.1 Monoplex corrugatus | reverse complement strand
GTGTCACACAACAAGAACACGGACTTCATGGCAACCATTGGCCATGTGTCACACAACAAGAACACGGACTTCATGGCAACCATTGGCCATGTGTCACACAACAAGAACACAGACCTCATGGCAACCATTGGCCATGTGTCACACAACAAGAACACGGACTTCATGGCAACCATTGGCCATGTGTCACACAACAAGAACACAGACCTCATGGCAACCATTGGCCATGTGTCACACAACAAGAACACGGACTTCATGGCAACCATTGGCCATGTGTCACACAACAAGAACACAGACCTCATGGCAACCATTGGCCATGTGTCACACAACAAGAACACAGACCTCATGGCAACCATCTTTCAAGGAAAACCAGGCAAAAAGGAAGAAAGGAAGACCTCCAATCTCATACATCAAGAACATAACCAACATCACTGGCCTAAATATTCAAGAAATTGTCCACACAAGTCAAGATAGATGGCCTGGAGGGAGATGGTGGTGTCCAGGAGTGCAGCGGCCAACACCGAACCCGGTAACGCCGACAGGTGAGACAGGTGAGGATGTCATAATTATATTTACCTATTCTCCACCACACACTGACAGATTCAACACCTGTGGGCAAGTGTACTTTAATGTTTTCTTCAGCAGAGATTCCTCCAGGAAAAGAATCCATCACCAACTGATTTTCATTACTGATAGAGTGCTTGCTTAAACAATGCACTCATGCAGGCGGCCTCCATGATTCAGGCTACAGACTGTGAATGCAGACAAGTTGTCTTCTTGTCTGATGCCCTCTCCGTGCTGCAGGCATGCCAGAACACGCTCCCCCTCCTGTCTAGAGTTCTGCACCAGGTTGCCACAACCAGAAGAGCAGTTCTGCAGTGGATCCGGGAATGAGCGAGCTGATATGCTTGCTAAGGAGGGAGCCAGAGAAGAACAACCTAACAACAGCGTCAGCTACAGTGAGAAGAGGAGCATCATCAGGGCGCTTTCCATGCCGAGACGACACAGGGATGACTACCACCTGTTGTCTAGAGAGCAGCAAGTTGCCCTGGTGAGGTTGCGCACTAGTCACAATAGGCTAAACAGCCACATGTACCGCAAACTGAAGCTGGCGCCCTCCCCAACCTGTCCCTGCGGTCAAGAAGACCAAACCACGGAGCATATACTCCAAAGATGTCCCCTTCACCAGGTGGCAAGACAGGACGTGTGGCCGACAGACACTCCGCTGACAACCAAACTCCATGGCTGCAGACAGGAGCTGGAAAAGACGGCTGCATTCATCGCCCAGACTCAGATGATTGTGTAGCAGCGTACGCCAAGAAGAAGAAGAAGATTACTGATAGAGAATAATAGATATCCATCATTTTGATATCACCGCTGTCATAGGGACAACAGACATATGACTAACTTTACTTCGTTTTCCATCCCACAGTTTGTAGTTTGATCAAGAGGAATTCACTGCACTCGGAAAACTCCATATGCCCAAATCTGCCAACAATTATCTGCCAGACTTCCGACGACTATGCAAAACCCTATGCGCTGGCAATGTCTTGAAACGGGATAATGGAGAAGAGGGACCTATGAAACATTTAAGCTGTCACCACCAGAATGATTTAAACATTTAAACAAGTGCCAGTTTTTAATGTCGTGGGCTGGGATTGAACTCATGATATTAGTTCCTGAGTTCATGGCTCTGCCAATTAATCCTACAGAAATTCATTACCTTGTTTTCCATCCCACACAAATTTACCTTCTTTCCATCCCACAGAAATTTGTTTATCTTCTTTCCATCCCACACAAATTTGTTTACCTTGTTTTCCATCCCACACAAATTTGTTTACCTTGTTTTCCATCCCACACAAATTTGTTTACCTTGTTTTCCATCCCACACAAATTTGTTTACCTTGTTTCCATCCCACACAAATTTGTTTACCTTGTTTTCCATCCCACACAATTTGTTTACCTTGTTTTCCATCCTACAGAAATTTGTTTACCTTGTTTTCCATCCTACAGAAAATCATGTAATCTTTTATTCAATTTGTTCAGAAATTGACAAGGAGGATGAGATAGACCTGTGAACTAATACATTTTGTTCTGGAGACTGCCATTGTTTAATAATAAGTTATTTTTCTTGAAGGCAATAGTTGTCTCCTTGACCAGGCAGTTAGCAGCTGCTGGAACCCCCCCCCCCCCCCCAAGTTTTCCATCATAAATCAGGATCACAATACAGTGGAAACCATTTATAACAGGACCGGTTATAACAGGAATCCGGATATAACAGGGCTTTTTTCAATCCCCATTTTTTCTTCCTCTTTGTCTCTATTAAAACTTATCGGCAATAACAGGGAGACAAGAGGGCTCGATCGGTTATAGCAGGGATGCCGAGACGGGCTCTGCAGCAGAAAGGCCTAGGCCTAGACTCAGCACGCCACGCAGTAGGCCTAGATCTAGATCTAGGCTAGCCTTGGTATACTGTGTATTGTACACTGAAAGAACGCTTCGCAATGCGAGCGTGATGCGCGCTAACAAGCGTGTAGGCCTGAGGCCACTGAGTCAGTCAGTGACTGACTGCGCCATCATTCAGTTAGTAAGCTTACTGCACACTTACACCAGACCAGATCTAGGCCTAGATCTACTGTTTATCTTTCTATTTTCTTAGCTTTCTTGCTGATTCTGATTCTCATTGCTATTGCTCATAATGGCCACCGCTGACAACAAACGTAAAAGAAAATGCCTTTCAATTGAGAAGAAATATGAGATCATCCAGGCTGTCGAGAAAAAGCAAGCATCGCTCGCAGAGATTTGCCGTCAGTTCGAAATTCCACAGGGATAGTTGATCAGTCCTTATTTCCCTTGATATATGATATAACAGGGATCTGATATAACAGGGATTTTGATTTGGTCCCATCATCCCTGTTATATCAGGTTTCCACTGTATTACGAAAGTTGGTTGAAAACGTAATGGCAAGAACTTTACAGACAAGTGGATTCCATGCATACATTAAGACCTGAATTCTGTTTTGATCCCATCCCAACAACTTGTGTATTTCTTTTATAATAATAATAATAATTAATAATTACAATATTTATATAGCGCAAAATCTTGATAAAATCAAATCTAAGCGCTGAAACACACACACACACACGCACGCACGCACACACACGCACACACACACGCACACGGCTATAAATGGGGAGAAAGAATAAAAGCAATGGAAAATTATAGAGAGTATATTATATACAATTATATATTGTAATGCTATCACTATCATTTCTTTTCTAAGTTTATCTCTAAACCAGAGAATGTTGAGACATGATTTATACAAATGCATACAGTGTTGAAAAGACTCATCATCATCATATGCATGGCATTGGCGATCATGGCCCTCCATACGAATCTATCTTTTGTTGCTGCAAGTACATCACAAAAGACTACGATGGTAGTACTTGAAAAACTACTTCCATTTAATTAGACTGTTGATGCAAATTGAGGCAAGATTACTTCTGTGTCATATGAAAGCCTTATGCCTCTTGTGTTGCCATTGTTTCTAATTAACATGACAAAATCTCTGCACAGATGAGATACAAATTCAAGGAGAATGGGTCATGTTGGTGTATCCCTCTTTGAATATTTAATTCAACCAGCTAGTACAACTCCTATTACCCGTAACACAAGCACTGATATCTTTGTAATACACAGACTAAAGCCAAAAATGATCCCACACTTCCATGAAAGACGGTGCAATACTATCAAATGTTTTGTCAGTCTACAAGCAGCGATAATCCCAGCGTTGTATGTGATTCAGTGTGTGCATCATATTCTCTCCAATATATCTATCAGGTAAGAATCTTTCTTGGCTGTCAGACCTTTTTCTGTCACATCTTTTAAACTGGAAAATTACATCTATAAAATCATTCAGCTTTGTCAGTGACAGCCAGATACGATGTTCCAGCTTGGAATCATACACATATTATTACCAGCACAAAACTTTTTATTTGTCCATAGGCTTTCTGACACACCTTTGTGTTCATGTTGCAACACTGAATAAGAAACAACTGTGCATTTGTTTTAGGGGTCTTCAGTTGTCCACTGGATAAGGGGCAAATGTCAAAATTGTATTCATGTAGCTCTGTTCTAAGTTCTTGTTGTATCTGATTGTAGAACGGAAACAACAAAACACACGCAATAGTGGACTTGATCATTTTATTACCAAAGTTCCATGCATATAAACGCAGATTGCAAAACAATGCAAAACATAACAGCTTATAACACATATGTACTCCAAAATCACCCCTCTCTTCCAACCTCCATCACACTTGTTGACTCGTCTATCACTCTCTCCTATTCTGCCCGTAACCTTGGTGTAACTCTTGACCAAACCCTGTCCTTCCATCTGCATGTTAGCAACGTTTGTCGGACTTGCTTCTATCCGCCATCTCCTCTCAGAAGACACGACAAAGACTCTTGTCTGTGCACTTGTTCTATCTCGTCTTTATTACTGTAATGCTCTTTTGTCTGGTTCCCCCTCTCACCTCATTAACAAACTTCAGAAAGTTCAAAATCATGCTGCCCGTCTCATCTTCCGCTCTTCAAAATTTAACCATGTTACGCCATTGCTCTGTTCTCTTCACTGGCTCCCGGTTCAGCAAAGAATATCCTACAAGATTGCCTGTCTCTGCTTCAAATCTATTGAGTCTTCCTGTCCTGAGTATCTCGCCCATCTGTTACATCTCTACACGCCATCTCGAGCTTTGCGGTCCTCATCCGACACCCGTCTCTATAGTATCCCCATAGTCCGCACTAAAAGGTTTGGGCAGCGTTCTTTTTCCTATCAAGCTCCAACTATCTGGAATCAGCTACCTCGCTCACTCAGATACTCACCCTCTCTGTCCACATTCAAACGCTCCCCCAAAACTCATCTGTTTCCCAAATAACTGGTAATTTCTGCCCCCCTCCCCCCATGTAACGTAATGTTGGCTTTATAATGTCTTAGTGTCAATGT
>JAPXFY010000013.1:81896571-81909071 GCA_030674185.1 Monoplex corrugatus | reverse complement strand
TGCTAGCAAAGCAAAAACTTAACCCTTTGACTCCCTCACCCTAACCACCAGCTTCCTGCAGGAATCAAAGGGTTAAGCTTTTGCAGTTGGTGGACAGGGTGTGGGAGCCAAAGGGTTAAAAAGGTAATGGTAAAGCCACTGACTGATCAATTTCCATATCTTTTAAGCCCATTTTTTGTGGGACTCTGACACTCAAAAATGAAATATACTGAGTAGAATTGCAACTTGTAGCTATGCCATGCCATGCAATGATACATTTCAACCCAAGTTCAGTTAGCAATGTCTCCGAATACAGTAGAAATCCTCATTGAAACACTTTCATATTTTGGATTACCCTGACAAAAAGAATCATCATACATTATCAAGCTGAAGCATTTGTCACTCTCATCTGGGAATGATTTATGCTCTAAATATGAACAGGATCTATATATACATGATGAAAAAATCCCTCCTGTTTTCTTTTTACACGTATTCATGCATGCACACATACATGCATGTGCCCACCCATGCACATCCACATACACACACACACACATACATACACACACACACACACACACACACACACACACACACATACACACACACACACACACACACACACACACACACACACACACACACACACACACACACACACACAGACAGAGCCAATATTACAGTTACTAAATCAATTTCAGCTGATCACAGTTTTGATATTCTAACAGCACCTTAGCCGGCATCATTTTCTATTCTCTCTTTTAAAAGTAAACATATGTTAGACTCAAAGTGAACATGTCAATTTCTTTAAGGAACTGGGTTGATTTAAAAAAAAACTGCTCAACAAACCGCAAAATCATAGCAATATCTACAGTTCAACAAGGTCAATTTTGAAAATGTACGAACGACCTTGCCCATTTACTGTCAAGGTCACAGTCACTCAAAAAGTATCCAAAGGCATGCAGAAAAAAAGGAGTAAGGATCATCTTATTTCATTTTTCAGTTATACAAAAAGTGACTGAAAAGTAAGAACATGACATACTTGACAGATATTTTGGCATTTACGCTTTGTCAAAGTTCCCAGTGCAATTACATCAAGCTGGGTCAGGCCCTGAAACACATCAAATTTTTCTTTTGACATCTGCAGCAAAGTCACAGAGCTATTGCTGTATGTACTTACGAAGGATTCGATGCTGAAGCACTTAACTCACTGTGGACGAATTCCAAGATAATTTGGAAGAGCACTGTTTCACTTAGCACAAACTTTTTGATTTTGAGTACACATGTATTATAACCAACTCCAAGGACAAAAATTTTGTGTATCCAGCAGTTGTAGACCATGCCATGTTCATCAAGTTTGTTTTCTTTTCCAGTCTTCTGGCTTACATTTGAATTACATTTGGCATCTTCCCTCGAATTTTTGCACTGAAAACGTAGAACAATAAGAGGTACACGACCGAGAAAGTTCTTTATGAACTCTCATGGACAACTGATTCAGATGTTTCAGCCCCATTTTTGATAATTTGGAAGAAGAAATTTTCTGATCAACTGATCAGCAATAATTTGTGATGCGAATACTGAGTCTATATGTCTATAACGCGACCTCCATTTCCAAGATTGTCATCACTTTGTTGCTATAGTGACAGAAGTTCTGACTTCATCAAACAAAAGCTTCCATCAATCCCCTTTCAACATGCCAAACGTTTTGACAAATCTGTCCACAAATAACAGCATAGTGGTGCTTTTCATGCCACTACATGTTTTATAACAAGCTTTTCTAGGTAGCCTCAGACAGAAGTGCTGCTGGCCTCAGGCCTCAGTATCATGAATCATGGATAATTAAAAACAGCTACAATGACCACAAGGCCAGTTTTCCTATCTCTGGTGTCACCATCATATATCTACAAAGCTTTATGAAGCAACCTGACCATTACACTACCACAACTATTACAAAAATTAAAGTTTTGTGATAACGAATTACACATAACTAGAAATCAACTTCAGTTCATGTTCTGACTCTAAAGGTAAAAATCAATATAAAAAATAAGTCTAACATTTTTCCATATTCAGAACTGAAGAACGCAACTGCTATTGGCATAAAATGCATAAAAAAGGTCAGCAACAGTATAGGTATACAGATTTTTGCCAAGTCTGTAATCTTGATTCAGATACAAGATATAACATTATAATAAAAAGATGTGATAATTTATTCAAAAACATGTGATCTACAAGAATTAAAGATGATATATCTTATTAAGTGAAACACAGGTATTAGACTAGACTAACAACTAGGCTTCCATAGTTCTGAACAGTACCCTTTCTTTCCTTAATTAAAGTAAGCGTTAAACTGTAAAACTCTTCAAAACTACATAACAATATGTCTATTTTAGTTTTAAATTAGTTCTGGCAAATCTACAAATGCCTGTGTTTAATCTTAACAATTTCAAACACACAAAAACTGTAAATGCAATAAACTCGTTTCATCTTTCATTTTTTTCCAACTATCAAAAACGAACATCCTGGTCCATGACAAGGACACCCCACACTATGGTGATACCCTCCAGAGGTACAGGAATCTGAATTTTTATGATCTTTATAAGTCATAAACAGAAAATTTCTTGTGACAAGATGCAATGTAGTACCAAAAAAAGGTACGATAAACATGGGACATTACTGACTAATTCACTTGTGCACCATGGATCATCCACTTCATTTCTGTCATTTGATGATTTGGCTGCATACTGTAGCTGCTCATTATTTTGTATGTTATGAGTCATGTAACGCGTGGATGTCTGTTTACTGAGCTAAGCACGAGGCACAACAGCCATGGAGTTAGCAACAGAAAGCAGTTCTCTAGCAGTGGAGTCAGATAATCTTGGGACAGTGGTCACCTGGCTGCTAGAGAGATGCAACTGAGTAACCTTCACCTTCCAGGTGTTTTCATTCAGAGGATCACTCACAAGTCCAAACACCTGCTCAAAAACACCCAGACAGTTATTGTTTTGGTGAATGGTGCCACATACCATGACAACCAGCAGTCCATGCGAGCTGGATTGTACACGAACACCGTCAGAGTTGATGTTAGGATTGAAAAGCAGCAGTTCTTCTTTGACCAGCGCCTGAAGCCTCTGAGCCACCAGTACGCTCCCTTCAAAATGTTCTTCTGTAATGTCAGGAGTCCGGCTGACCAATTTCAACGTACAGTTCTCCCAAAAATGATGTGGTCCAAACATATCGCTAGTTTTAATGGCTGAAGGGTTTTCTGAATTGAGAACTTGATAAAACCATCGAGCGAATGTCTCTCCCAGTCTCTGCTGCACACTGACGCTTGTCTGTAGTGATGTTCTCTGCATCTCTTCTGTGGGGGAAGCAGTGCCAGCAGCACAGGTGGTCGAGTCAATCTCCTAAAAAAGTCAAAGACACCTGAGGTACCAGTTTGATATTACAAGTTTGCAGAAAGTCCTATTCATCAACTTGATCAAGCATATCTTACGTACAGATTACTGTAGTGCACATTAATAGTAAAAAGAACGGAAAACTATGTAATAGCAAAGACAAGACAACAGTTAGTAACTTAAACATACGTATATTAAAAGTAACACAGCCAATACACTTAACCCTTAGCTGTTCACAAAGCCGGTAACCGCCTTGCGGAAGAATGTGCCGATCCGTTCGTAGCGGTTGAGACCGCCCGACCTTTTCCGACACATGTGTGGGGAATTTCCATCACTACTGACCTTGCTGTCTTATCGCACGTGTGGTTAGAATCTTGGTCAGTCTCGCGTTGAATGTTCTAAAAATAGTATGAGCATTCTGGGATGCAAGGAACTTTCCATTCACTACTGAAAGAATTTGAACTGACGCTGTGCTACTTTCTAATGCGAATACTAGGAACTAGCTTTACATCTAGCAGTGCAAATGTGAAAGGGTTAAACTGAGCAGATTCTCTCTGCCAATGACAAATACTGAAAATGGCGAAATAGCCACAACACATGTTCATCACACATTAAAGGTATGTATGTTACACTTAACATATGTAGGTCCATTACATGCTTACTAGTCTTAATAATGTCAAGTGTGTGTGTGTGTGTGTGTATGTGTGTGTGTGTGTGTGTGTGTGTGTGTGTGTATGTGTGTGTGTGTGTGTGTGTGTGTGTGCATGTGAGTGTATGTGTGTGGTGCTGTGTGTGTGTGTGTGTGTGTGTGTGTGTGTGTGTGTGTGTGTGTGTGTGTGTGTGTGTGTGAGTGTCTGTCTGTGTGAGTGTCTGTCTGTGTGAGAATGTGTGTGTGTGAGAATGTGTGTGTGTGATGTGTGTGTGTGAGTGTGTGTATGATGTGTGTGTGTTGTGTGTGTGTGTGTGTGTGTGTGTGTGTGTGTGTGTGTGTGTGTGTGTCACTGTGTGTGTGTCTGTGTGTGTGTGTGTGTGTGTGTGTGTGTGTGTGTGTGTGTGTGGGGTGTGTGTGCAGAAAAAATTGTGGGGAGGAGCCCAAATTTCTCCTTCTTCATCCTCTACCTCAGTGTGTACATGCGCGCGTGTGTGCATGCATGCGTGTGTGTGTGTGTGTGAAAATCTGGTTCAACATTTGCAAATTATATTGATCAATACAAAAAGAATCTTTCTTCGTTTCTTATTTGTGTTATTCTTTTACAGTTTTGAAGATATAACTATTATAAGTGAACAAAAATAATCTTCAGTTTTTCTGAAATATTTTCTCTGCATGCACTGAACTCGAAGGCATTAGCAGCCAAGCGTTTAACTCAGCAAACTTACCACCAAATCATTGTCAGATGGAACTGCAGAACCCCAATATTCAAGAACTCT
Organism: Monoplex corrugatus; assembly: GCA_030674185.1. Classification (NCBI taxonomy): domain Eukaryota; kingdom Metazoa; phylum Mollusca; class Gastropoda; order Littorinimorpha; family Ranellidae; genus Monoplex; species Monoplex corrugatus. The sequence goes on along the minus strand of JAPXFY010000013.1, from coordinate 81,904,269 downwards.
ATGGATCAGAAGATTTTTCTCTGCATTCGCTGGGACCACAACACCACAGTCAGCCAAGTACCGGAAAATCAAATCTCGCCGAATCTTCTTGCGACGCAGCAACTCCACCGCTGACTGCGAGTATTCTATAATGGCCTTCACTGCTTCTGTAATCAACAAAGAAAACAATGGAAGACTGTATACAATCAAAACCACATCTTCTTCAGCTGGACTACTTCACCTAATATATCGAAACTAAAAAATCCCACTGTGATTATCATTATGGTCTGTAAAGTTGTGGCCTGTAACGTGTAAGTTTGGAATCATGAAACTTTAACTAGTTTAAGGGGGAGATGGGAGGAGAGAGAGGGGAGGAGGAGGAGAGTAGTACTCAGTAGTAGTAGTGGCATTGACGGCGGTGGTGGTGGTGGTGATGGTGTGCATGCATGCATGCATGTGTGTATAGGTGTTTGCATCATGTGTGGATACATGTGTGCATAAATGTGTATGTGCACAAGTGTGTAGTGTGTGTGTGTATGTGTGTGTGCCCGTGCAGAAGACACTGTGTGTGTGTGTGTGTGTGTGTGTGTGTGTGTGTGTGTGTGTGTGTGTGTGTGTGTGTGTGTGTGGTGCAAAAGACACTATGCAATTAAAAACATGTTTCAGCTGGAATTCTCAACCTAATATCTCAAAACTAATGAAAAATGTAGTTCAAGTATAACTGTGGTGATCGTCTGGGTCTGTAACTGTAAATCTGTGGTCTAGGTAAATTTGGAATTATGTAGCCTAAAGGCAGGTGTCATTTTTGAGTTTTTTTCTGAGATTACCATATGTTAAATGGACAGACAGAAGAACTAATGAAAGTGTCCTGGAAGAACTTGATACCACCAGAAAACTACTAGCAGACATCAACAAGACAAGACTAAAATACATTGGCCATGTGTCAGGCAGCAAGAACACAGACCTCATGGCACCCATCTTTCAAGGAAAAACAGTGGCAAGATTGAAATTTAAGGAAGAAAGACAATTCTCATACACTGAGAACATAACCAACATCAGTGGCCTAAATATTCAAGAAAGTGTCCACAAAAGTCAAGACAGAGCGGCCTGGAGGGAGATGGTGGTGTCTAGGTGTGCCGGTCAACACTGAACTCAGTGACGCTAATAGGTGAGGTGATAGGTCAATGGCAGAGAGTGGATGGCTGGGTATTGTGGTGGTGGTGGAGGTGTGTGTGTGTATGTGTGTGTGTGTTTCAAGTGTATGTGTGTTTAAAATGTGTGTGTGTATATACATGTGTGTGTGTATGAGAGGGAATTAATGGGTTAAGTTTCAGCTGATGAAGCTGGTGGATAGGATGAGGAAGTGAAAAGGTAAAGTTCTTGCTGCTGGTGGACAGGTTGAAGGAGTGAAAAGGTTAAACTTTCCTGCTTTGCCTCAGCGTTTACTGTTGTTGGCGACAATGTAGCTCCAGACTAAAGAAAAAAGTTCGATTAGCGTGGTTCGATATTAACAGGAACAGTAGTGGCAGTCTTATACAATGATGGACCTATCGATAATCTCGAGTGAAAAATTGAAGTGAAACTGAAACTACAAAATGAAATCAGAAATATACGATATTCAGTAACTCACCGTTTCTATCTTCCACAGCAATAAGACGATTAGTTATTGTATCCTTGAGAGACAGTATTTCTTCGACTGTCAATTTTTCTAAGAGCCGAAAACATCCCTTTCTTTCTGATTCTGTCAACATTTTACTGTCGTTGCCTTGTTTCGTGGAACCGACAACCATGAACAGTTTTTCTGACTTTTTACCAAAACTTTAAAAAACATGAACACGCGGAACCTGGAACAAAAGCAAAACGACAACATGGGTTTATGTGCCAGTTTTTGGCGCGTGCCATTATCATCTTGGATCTTCTCCATCACATGGAACCCGTGGCGTCAGTGCATATGGAAATTATTCTGAGCACGGAGACGTCATCTTATTAATAAGTGAAATTGAATCTGAAATACAACAATACTAATTATAGTAATGGCAATAATGATAACAACAACAAACGATAATGATGTAGAGCATAAACTTTTCGTAAGTTAGCTTGCATTCAGATATTGAAACTGGGGTGAAAGCTTGCCAACTGGGGGGCAGACTGTACGTTTGATTTTAATATTTTGGAGACAAGAATGGTAGGAAGATAAATTTGTTAGGGTGGCCTCCCTTCACACCACTGATGGCGGTAAGTGTGTGTACCAAAGCAGACGGTGTGCGGTTTGATATGTTTTCCATCGTGTGACTTGTAATGAGTCTTTAAACAACCTGGAGTGGCTCTTAGATAGCACAAAACAACAATAGCAATTATAAGCAAGCAGTCAGTGCATGCCACCAACCTGATTGTCACAACTACATCTTTTTCTGTATCAGTGTGAGTGTATCACAGTATCACTCTTAGAGTGACTATCAGTGTATGATCATAATCATAATGATGTATCATATCCTCAATCCTGACATATGTATTATGTAAATCAAAGACTAAAGTCAAGTGCAGCGATTCGAGCGAGCTGTTTTTGACATGGGCTGGTTCAGAGTTTGCGCTGTACAAATTTATTCATCACTTTTACTGTATTAGCCTTACTGGTAATCACTGTGACAGAGTTTCGAGAGTGCTGCTGTACTCGGTGAACTCCGAATTCACAGATAATGAGATATGCAAATACTATTTGGAAAAGTAGGGCCGATAGGCTAATGCCAGTGGTGATAATAAATGATCATGATGGTGGTAATGATAAATGATCATAATGATTGACTCAAGACTGATATAAGTGATAATGATAATTGCACAATGCTTTTCTCCAGACTCATTTGCGGTTATGACTCGCTGCGTTTTACACCTTTATGAGACATAATGATAATGTAATACATGTACTAATATATTCTTTAGGCTTCATGAGGACTTATGGACCTATATCACACAAACATGCAGTCACACACACGCTTCTTTTGGCACTGACGCAGGACACACACAAGCATGTACACACACACACACACATACACAACACACACACACACACACATACACATACACAACACACACACACACACACACACACACACACACACACACACACACACACACACACACACACACACACACACACACACACACACACACACACACACATCACATCACATCACATCACAATACATACATTCACACATGTACAAGATGATTACACTAATGTCCTGGATGATCCCCCAATGTTACTGCATATGGAATTCGCTCTTGAGTGCAGAGACGTCATCTTGAGAAACTGAAACTTTGACCACACATTTGCATGCCTATGACTGTATGAGTATGACCGTATGATGAATTATTCATTGATTATATAATACCACATGAAATATTACCATGGTTTATTTAGTGGCTTTACTGTAGACAATATGACAGTTTGGCTGAACACACACGTATGCATGCACATATACATGCACACACACACACACACACTGACACACATGCGCATGCATGTGCAGAGGTGTATTTGTGTGGTGTGTGTGTGTGTGTGTGTGTGTGTGTGTGTGTGTGTGTGTGTGTGTGTGTGTGTGTGTGTGTGTGTGTATCACTGACATTGTGTCTGTGGACTCATTCTGCAAATGTAAAACAACTGAACCAAGTTTTTTTTTTCATAAGAAAGTAATAAGTAATCATTCATTATTTTATGTGAAGAAAAAAAAACAACAACATTAGATTAGAATGAACTAGCCTTGTTATCAGAATTTTTTACTTTCAGCTTTCAAGGTTGCATTGCCTGTGCAGCAGCTATTTTTGACTTTTTATTATGCCTTTTCTCGGGTGGAGTCAGTGGTCTTCTTTTGCATATGTTTGGAAGTGGTGTATGCTTCCTGCTTCTGTTGATGCGTGTGCTGCTCAGTATATTTTGCGCAGTTTCAAGTTTCTTTCCTACCTTTTCTGTTGAGAGGTGGACTTGAGTGCATGATTTCCAGTGGCCCCTGATCGTTCTCCTGATGTTTCTCTCTGTGGCTAGAATTTTGTTATTTTCCCAAGAGATTTTGTGATCATTGTCTGTGCAGTGTCCCCCCCCCCCCCCCCCCCCCCCCCCATGGCTGTCAGAGAGTATCTGCTGTTTTGTTAATGCTCAGATGTTCCTTTGTTCTGGTGCCCAGTATTTTGTCACATTGGTATAAATATTCCTTGTCATGTTCTTTTTTATTTTGATTTTGATTGATTGATTGAATGAATGATCAGCTGTCCATTCACCTTCAAACCACCAAAACTGAAGTCACCTTGAGAGCAGGGTATGAAGGGCCACAGTTTTTATGGTGCTATGATGATGAGAATTGGGATGAGAGTGATGATGCTGTGGAGTTACATTCTCGGAGTGAGACTGTGTGACAGGGTTATACTCTGTGCTTATAATTAATAATAATAATTACAATATTTATATAGCGCAAAATCTCGATAAAAATCAAATCTAAACGCTGAACATACACTTACGCACGCGCACACACACACACTTACACATGGCTATAAATGGGGAAAAAGAATAAAAGCAATGGAAAATTATAGAGAGCATATTATATACAAATATATATTACAATGTGATTCCCCTCCGAGTGGAGACAGGCTACAGAGGGGGATGAGTGAGGTCAGGATTTTATGCAGAGGAGAAAAGGTGAGTTTTGAGAGCGGACTTGAAGGAGACAAAAGTAGGTTGCTGACGGACAGAGAGAGGAAGTTTGTTCCAGGAAAGTGGACCAGAAACAGAGAAGGCTCGTGGACCATAGGTATTGAGCTTGGTGCGTGGAAAGCGAAAAGTCAGAGGATCAGAGGCAGAGCGGAGGGTACGTGAGGGAACATAGATCTCAAGTAGGCTTGACAGGTAATGGGGGGCTGCGTTATTGAGGCTTTTGTAGCACATGGTGTCTAGTTTGTACTGTATGCGCTTTGATACAGGGAGCCAGTGAAGTTGTGCCAGGAGAGGAGATATGTGGTCAGCTTTTTTCTTTTTGAGTACAAGGCGTGCAGCATTGTTTTGAATGCGCTGTAGGATGTGAATGGTGGAGGCAGGAAGACCGGACAGGAGTGAATTGCAATAGTCAATGCGAGACATTATGAAGGAGAGAACGAGTTTTGCAGTTGTTTCCACAGAGAGATACTTCCTGATCAAGCTTATACGATGGAGGTGAAAGTAGCAAGATCTGGCAGTTTGAGAAACAAAGTTGTTCATGGAGAGGGTAGAGTCAATGCAGACACCAAGGTTTTTAGCTGAATCAGAAATTGGGACTGATATGTTACATAATGGGAGAGAAAGAGGAGGCAGCTGAGAAAGTTTCTGACGGGTGCCAATGAGGATAGCTTCTGTCTTGTCGTCATTAAGCTGAAGTTTATTGAATGTCATCCAGTTCTTAATGTCCAAGTAACACTCAGTGGTGCGAGTCAAGAGGCGCTGTATATTGTCTGGTGTGTCACTGTCTAGAAGTTGGGTATCATCAGCATAGAAGTGGTGTTTTATAGAGTGGGAGTTGATGATGGTGGACAGGGGGGAGGTGTAAAGAGTGAAAAGAACAGGGCCAAGGACAGATCCTTGCGGAAAACCACAGGTCAGGCATGCAGGTTGAGAGTAAGTGCCATTAATGAGAACAGTTTGTTTTCTGTTTGACAGATATGAAGTGAAAAAGGAGAGAGCAATGTCAGAGATACCAAAAGTATGATGAAGTCTAGAAAGGAGAATACCATGATCAATGGTATCAAAGGCTGCAGACAGATCAAGGAGTGTGAGGAGAGAGACTTTGCCAGTATCAGTTGCAAGGAGGAGATTGTTGAGAATGTGTAGCAGGGCAGTTTCAGTGCTATGGCTTAGGGCTTAGGTACTTTCGTAATACACCCAGGTGTCAACCAGACTCAAGAAATATCGACACACAACTGGGATGATCTTTCCCCATCTGTTCGATACGACAGTCTCATAATCTTGTCTTCCTTCAAGTCTAACTTGAAGACATTTTTATTCAGTAGTGATTTCTTCCTGTGCGTGCCCACTGCTTTGCCCCACCTACCTTCTTGTCCTCCTCACCCAATTAACGTGTGCTTTGTGCCTTAAGAGTTTTGGTTGTTGTTGAGTGAACGCTTTGGTGGATGATGAGAGTGTGACTTTGGTTTAATTCTTGTCTTGTATCAAAGATTTGGTGCCTTATAAATGTCATTTATTGTTATTATTATTTTATTGTCACAATATTAACACTGGTTACAGATGAAAGCTTTCATTATCTAATCAAGATTTGTGTGTGTGTGTGTTCAGTTTCAGGAATTCCTTGTCTTATTTGAACTTATTGCCAAGTGCCATTAGTCAGGATGCCAAAAGCTAAGCAAGTGCCAAGGACAACAAAGCAAGTGACTATCTCCAAATTCTTTGCTCCCAAGCAAGGCACTGCTAAACAGCTGAATGGAGTGCACATTGTCACAGATGAAGATGAGGATCTTATTGCAAAAGAAAGCGAGGTAATATACTGATCTACGTTAAGCCAGAAATGGTCGATATACCAATCAAAATCAAAGCTGTGTGTGTGGATGTCGTGTGTGTGTGTGTGTGTGTGTGTGTGTGTGTGTGTGTGTGTGTGTGTGTGTGTGTGTGTGTCTGTGTCTGTGTGTATGAGGGAGACAGAGAGAGAGAGAGAAAGACCAGCCTTGGTTAAAAAAAGAAAAGAAAAAAAAAAGAAGGTTAGACGGCATGTTTGCGCCACAAGAGAAACTAGAATTCATTGTAGTTGCCTGTGTATTCCCTCACTTTACAGACATTTTGATGTGATATAATTTCTGGTTGCAGGTGTGTGATGCATCCATGTCTAACACTAACAGTCATGAGTCAGATTGTTGTTAAAGATTGCATCACAGTTAATGTATTGTGATAACATGCGGTTTGCAGCCCTTTGTCTTTCAAGACATCGCCGACCCTACACCATTATGTTCCATTATGTTACCATTATGTTCTAAAATGTTGAAATATTGTCTTTTATGTCTTTTTTCTACAGTTTTTGGCCATCATATGCTAGAAATAACACTTTGTATGAATCTCCTGTGGCTGTTTGGGATTTTTGATTTTGACACTTATGTTGGCATTTTCAAAAGCTCAAAATACTTACTTAATGAATCTTTACAGAAATTGTTTTTACTTCATCAGGGAGAAAAAGAATGATCTGCAAAAGTTGTTCTAACATCAATAAGCTAGCTTTTACGGCCTATTCAAGAAAATTGAATAAAAATGACCAAAATAGGGTGTCCTCAGGGCATTTCTGCTTTCTGCCCCCAGTGTGCACAGGGCATATTAGCTGTAGTGAGGCAGTGTTGTGAAAAGGTTAACCCTTTGACTCCTGCACCCTGTCCACCAGCATCCTGCATTGCCAACCTTTAACTCCCTCACTCTATCTACCGGCTTTCTGCAGAAAACTGATGGATAGGGTGTGGGAGTCAAAGGGCTAAGAGTAATGGGACTTCACTTACCATAGACTGTATTATGGATTACATTTCTGATCACATGAAAAAATTGTGATATTGCTTTTGCATATTACATTTATTGATAGTACAGTCTGTACAATATTTGTCCTGTAACTTGTTTCTAACGTTAACGATAATGCCGCCTGTATTAATTGTAAGATACCACCATCTCACAGTTCCATTTGCATATTCTTGTAACTTAAACAGTACAACACA
>JAPXFY010000013.1:81881571-81891571 GCA_030674185.1 Monoplex corrugatus | reverse complement strand
CATTAAACTAAAAATTCTATATGTAGATAAGTTGAATAGGACTCAGTGTTGTCAGATGAGGTCCTGAGGATCGTCTGTTTCAAATCAGATCGGGAACGCTACTGAGAAAGTTTGTTTTTGTATTTGGTGTTTGTTCATTTGTGATCTTATATTTACGCTTGACAAAGGCCAGTTGGCTGAAAATTTGCGCCTGTCTTGTTTTGTTATATGTATAAATAAGCATTCTGATTCTATTTTCGTGTTTTTCTGGTTCCTGTTTGCTTGAACGCGGGCAGTCGCACTTGTTTTGGATTTGAAATTAATATCGGGATTAATTTGCCTTTCTGTTCTGGCCGCAAGCTGCAGATAAATTATCCGTTGTGTGAGAGAGGCATCCAAATAGGAAGCCTTGTTAGTTGTTGACTAGCATTCATGACCACTTTCTGAAGGTGTTGAAGATCTTCTATCACCCTGATCACAACTTTGTCATAGCCGCATCCTGTCTCGACTGTTTGACCAGTGAATTTATAGACTGTTTGACCAGTGAATTTATAGAGACTGTTTTGACCTGTTGATGATTTATAGACTGTTTGACCAGTGAATTTATAGACTGTTTGACCAGTGAAGTTTATAGACTGTTTGACCAGTGATATTGTTATTAAAAGACTGACCAGTAAATTTATAGACTGTTTGACCAGTGAATTTATAGACTGTTTGACCAGTGAATTTATAGACTGTTGACCAGTGTTTGACTCAGTGAATTTATAGACTTTTGACCTGTGAATTTATAGACTGTTTGACCAGTGAATTTATCGACTGACCAGTGAATTTATAGACTGTGACCAGTGAATTTATAGACTGTTTGACCAGTGAATTTATAGACTGACCAGTGAATTTATAGACTGATTGACCAGTGAATTTATAGACTGTTTGACCAGTGAATTTATAGACTATTTGACCAGTGAATTTATAGACTGTTGACCAGTGAATTTATAGACTGTTTGACCAGTGAATTTATAGACTGTTTGACCAGTGAATTTATAGACTGTTGACCAGTGAATTTATAGACCGTTTGACCAGTGAATCAGATTTTGGTGACTATCCATCCAGAAACAATAGAGAAAGTTTTGATGCCACATTTTATTCACAGACAGACAGAGATGTTCCTACATGGGTGCCACTCTTCCGTCTGGGTGACGGAAATCCGTTTTCTCAGCAAGGCCCCAGACGGAAATTCCGTTTTTTCAGTTTCGTTATTTCAAAAAAAAAATGTTTGGGGAAAAAAACCAGTTGAATCGGCGGCATTATGACGGAAGAAGCACTGTAGCAGATGACCGGAAATAAGGAAGCGCTGTCTATCGTTGAAGACAACACAGGTCCAGCAATCTTTCATAAAATCTTCTGGGCGGCCCCTGGACCCCACCCTTGATTCCACTGAGTACTAGATAATCTCCCTTTAGAAGAGAAAAGTTCAGGGGAGGGGAGAGGAGGTACAAGAGAAACAAAAAAATTGAATCAGTAAAATTAACAGGACGGCATTGTAAAATGTTCAGACAATGTTTTCACTGTCTGAAATGTTGAGGTTAGAATGCTGTTAGAAAGATCAGCATTGTAAGCTAGGGACAACTCATAATGCTCTAAGGGAGCAGACCTACCCAGATTTGGGTACAAAGATTGATGATGTTCAGTGTTTCAGTTCTAATTAACCAATCACCATGATATTTGGCAAGAAGATACCTCAGACAGTATTCTTTGGATTGAATATCTTTGTTGGGGTCTGTGAGTTATGAAAAGTTGACAAAAATTAATTAATTAAAAAATGTTCTCGCGAAAATGAAAAAATAGACTACATACTGTGACATTTATAACTACACATATATTCACGTTAGGAATTTGATATTTAGTGAGCAAACATATCTGTATAGTATGTATAGCATGTGGTAAAATCTTAGCTCTACTATCATTATTTTCTGTACAATCATCACACCAATTTTTAGAATAATTTTAATAAAAAAAATTATAAGACAACTTTTGATAAAAATGTTTCTTTCCAGCAAAACTGCAAGATTTTACTACCGACTATAGGTACCTGTCTCTGCTATATGTGTGCCAAATATCAAGGAAATCGGATGAAAACTTTTGAACATATTATGTCTGATGTATAATCTCGCAAAAAATCGCAAACTTTTTTAATTAATTAATTTTTGTCAACTTTTCGTAACTCACAGACCCCAACAAAGATATTCAGTCCAAAGAATACTGTCTGAGGTATCTTCTTGCGAAATATCATGGTGATTGGTTATTAGAACTGAAACACTGAACATCACAATCTTTGTATCCAAATCTGGGTAGGTCTGCCCCCTTAATTGTTGAAGGTTGCAGTCTGGCATTTTGTTTTGACAGGTGGGTGTTGTAAAACAGACAGAGACGGCTGCTTTGAAAGCTGCTGGTGACAACCGTAGTGGACCTTTTCACTCGTGAACTGTCAGCACTCTATACAAAGTCTACGCTTATTGGAGAAGATATCCTTTTTTTGGCTCTGGCTGGTATAAGTAGTGTGTGTATGTACAGGCACTCGCTTATATTAGGCATATGCATATATATATACTGTATGCTTTGTGCATGCACACACACACAGACATGCACGCACGTATGCACGCTTGTACACACACACACACACACACACACACACACACACACACACACTTACACACACACATCACACACCACACAACACACAAACACAAACACACATACACACACACACAACACACGCACACGCACCACACACACACACACACACACACACACACACACACACACACACACACAGCATGCACCTTTAAGTACCATATAATATGCATATGAGTGTGACGTAGCCTGCAAGAAAGCAAGCTTGCAGGCAAACACATACATTCACACACACGTCAGCACACACACACACTTGACGTGTGTTGATAGTAAACAGCGTGCGGATAACAGCATGGCATGTCAGTCCATAACGGACTTGTCTTCAAAAGCCACAGAGTAATTGTACCTGAAAGCGAAAGAGCAGACATCCTTGAGAAACTTCATGCAAGCCACTCAGGAATTCAGAGCTGCATAAGAAGAGCACGTGAGGTAGTCTACTGGCCCAGGATGAACATGGACATTGAAGATTTTGTCAAAACATGCAGCGCCTGTAACACATACCAACGTGGTCAGCAGAAGGAACCACTTATCAGTACAGAGATCCCTGACCTGCCCTGGCAACACATTGCTTGTGACATCTTTGAACATAATGGCAATGAATACCTGGTCACGGTCAATCACTACTCTGATTTCTTTGAGATTGATCGGTTACAAACAAGAGAATCCAAAGAGGTCATCATCTGTCTGAAGAGACATTTGGCAAGACACGGAATACCAGAACGCCTGACAACAGACTGTGGAACTCAATTCACATCAAACCAGTTTGGAAAGTTCAGAAAAATATATGGGTTTGAACATGTAACAAGCTCACCACACTACCCTCAGTCCAATGGAAAAGCAGAGAGCGCGGTGAAGGCTGCAAAGACGTGCATGAAGAAAGCAGAACACAACAATCAAGATCCCTTCCTCGCTTTACTTGAGCTGAGAAACATCCCGACAGAGACTGTAAACAGTTCGCCTGCTCAGAGACTGTTCGGCAGAAGAACACGAACACAAGTGCCGACGTCAAAGACATTACTCCAACCTACAGTTGTACCAATCAAGAAAGAACTTGAGAAAAGGAAACTGAAGCAAGCGCACTACTACAACAGAAGCGCAGTAGAGCTGACAGAACTGAGTCCGGGACAGATTGTGAAATTCCAACCTCCAGGATTCAAAAAGTGGATCAGCGCCAAAGTAGACCAACAGGTAAACATCCGGTCATACAACATTCGCACAGAGGACGGACGTCAGTACAGAAGGAATCGTCGTCAGCTACGAGACACAACAGAAACGGAGCTTCAGCAGACAATCAACCCTCAACGACTTGTCCAGAGAAGGATGATTTCTGTAAGACATCAGGAAAGCGACACATCGGGCAAGCAACAGCAAATCATCATTCCATCAAAACAGATGCTGGAAGATAACAAGGAAACTGAAACTGGAACAGATGTCAGGACGCCAGCATCGTCTGTCCGTGAGAACTCATCTGATCAGTCACCAGTCATCAAAATGTCTGAGACAACCAGCATCAAGGAGCCAGATGAAGTTATCAAACAAACAAGGACAGGACAACCCGAACCAGTTAGTTCTCCTTACAGAACAAGATCTGGAAGACAAAGCAAAACGCCAGATTTTCTGAAATATGAATGAAACTGAAGACTCTACCATAATCAGATAAACTGAAAGCATTGCGAAATATGGACATGATGATGATGGATAGTATAATGATCCGAGATAAAATGAGGTGAATGAATGATTGGGCCCTGTGCGAAAGAATGAGTGTTTGTTAAGTTAATGTTGTGATAAAGGTAGGAGACACATTTATTTCGTATGGACTGAAAGATAGGAAAAATGACTGATTTTGTTTCCTTAAAGAAAGGGAGATGTGACGTGTGTTGATAGTAAACAACGTGTGGATAACAGCACGGCATGATATTCGTTTAAATGATAACTGATTGCTGTTCACTGTGATATGTATATATATATACTGTAGTCAGTTGAGAATCAGAGAGCGACGAGTAAAGACGTAGAAGCATTACCCTGTCTTCCGAGTTGGCTGTAGAAAGAACGAAACACACACTTACTCAGATGCATGCAAGTATGCAGGCAAAAACTTGCATGCGCACAGAGAAATCTTTCTGGTTGTCAACAGAAAGAAAACAGATACACAGAGAAGAACATTACTGTTTACAAATCAAAGCATATGACCAGAAAATAAAGAGAATCGTGTCTTTTATAAAGTGAAATGTGTGTTTTTGTTTAATTAAGTCAAAATGAAAAATCATTTCTCTTAACGGTGATACATGTAGATCCACTATCTGGAAATATGGAGAGTGACGGAGAACAGACGACCTCCACCATCGTTCGTCCAAATTCGTACTTGATGTGTGTCTACGACTTTCCCTCAGATTCCAGCTCAAAGCAGCATCAGATTGGCATCTTGGTATGTATTTATGTAATCATGAATGGTTTATGTGATTAAACTGATTTCACTTATCTAGAGAAACAAATCAGATAGTTAAATGCTGAAACAAATCAAAGAGATAAAAGTCAAATAGATAAATAATGTTAACCTTGCCTGTCGGCGTCACCGGGTTCAGTGTTGGCCGTTGCACTCTTTGACACTGCCACCCCCCTCCAAATGGCTCTGTCTTGACTTTCGTGGACAACTTCTTGAATATTGAGGCCACTGATGTTGGTTATGTTCTCGATGTATGAGACTGCAGATCTGCCTTTATTCTTTTTTTCCTCTGTCTTTCCTTGAAAAATGGTCTCCAAATAATAAAAAAAATTTGGTTGTAACAGTGTAAGAATTTGGTTGTAACAGTTCGTGTGAAAATTTGGTTGGAACAGTGGTGTAAAAATTTGGTTGTAACAGTTAGTGAAAAATTTGGTTGTAAAAGTTAGTGTAAAAATTTGTAAAAATTTGGTTGTAACAGTTAGTGAAAAATTTGGTTGTAACAGTTAGTGTAAAAATTTGGTTGTAACAGTTAGTGTAAAAATTTGGTTGTAACAGTTAGTGTAAAAATTTGGTTGTAACAGTTAGTGTAAAAATTTGGTTGTAACAGTTAGTGAAAAATTTGGTTGTAACAGTTAGTGTAAAAATTTGGTTGTAACAGTTAGTGAAAAATTTGGTTGTAACAGTTAGTGTAAAAATTTGGTTGTAAAGTTAATGTAAAAATTTGTAAAATTTGGTTGTAACAGTTAGTGAAAAATTTGTGAAAGTTAGGAAATGGTTGTAACAGTTAGTGTAAAAATTTGGTTGTAACAGTTAGTGAAAAATTTGGTTGTAAAAGTTAATGGAAAAATTTGGTTGTAATAGTTAGTGTAAAAATTTGGTTGTAACAGTTAATGTAAAAATTTGGTTGTAACAGTTATGTAAAAATTTGTTGTAACAGTTAAAGTAAAAATTTAGTTGTAACAATTAGTGTAAAAATTTGGTTGTAATAGTTAGTGTAAGATTTGGTTGTAACAGTTAGCGTAAAAAAAAATTTGGCAGAATGAGATACTAATGTACACTTCCATTTTGTTACATTTGACTTGTGTGGCTAGGCTGTTGACCCTGGCACTGGTCACATGGTGTACGACTGTTTTGCTGATGGAGAAGGTCGTAGAGAACTGGAGATGCGCGTGAGTCACCTGCAGCCCGTGGAGTTGCTGTTGTCCACTGATGCCGCTCCTGCAACACACTCCCTGATGTCTGGCTTGGCGGCTCTCAGGTAATCCTTTCTTTTGGCGGCTCTCAGGTAATCCTTTTGGTGGCTCTCAGGTAATCCTTTCTTTTGGCGGCTCTCAGGTAATCCTTTTGGTGGCTCTCAGGTAATCCTTTCTTTTGCTGTTGTCCACTGACGCTGCTCCTGCAACACACACCCTGATGTCTGGATTGGCGGCTCTCAGGTAATCCTTTCTTTTGGTGGCTCTCAGGTAATCCTTTTGGCGGCTCTCAGGTAATCCTTTCTTTTGGTGGCTCTCAGGTAATCCTTTCTTTTGGCAGCTCTCAGGTAATCCTTTCTTTTGGCGGCTCTCAGGTAATCCTTTTGGCGGATCTCAGGTAATCCTTTCTTTTGGCGGCTCTCAGGTAATCCTTTCTTTTGGCGGCTCTCAGGTAATCCTTTCTTTTGGCAGCTCTCAGGTAATCCTTTTGGCGGATCTCAGGTAATCCTTTCTTTTGGTGGCTCTCAGGTAATCCTTTCTTTTGGCGGCTCTCAGGTAATCCTTCTTTTGGTGGCTCTCAGGTAATCCTTTTGGCGGATCTCAGGTAATCCTTTCTTTTGGTGGCTCTCAGGTAATCCTTTCTTTTGGTGGCTCTCGGGTAATCCTTTCTTTTGGCGGCTCTCAGGTAATCCTTTCTTTTGGCGGCTCTCAGGTAATCCTTTCTTTTGGCGGCTCTCAGGTAATCGTTTTGGTGGCTCTCAGGTAATCCTTTCTTTTGGTGGCTCTCAGGTAATCCTTTCTTTTGGCGGCTCTCAGGTAATCCTTTCTTTTGGTGTTGTCCACTGACGCCGCTCCTGCGACACACTCCCTGATGTCTGGCTTGGCGGCTCTCAGGTAATCCTTTCTTTTGGCGGCTCTCAGGTAATCCTTTCTTTTGGTGGCTCTCAGGTAATCCTTTTGGTGGCTCTCAGGTAATCCTTTCTTTGGCGGCTCTCAGGTAATCCTTTCTTTTGGCGGCTCTCAGGTAATCCTTTCTTTTGGTGGCTCTCAGGTAATCCTTTCTTTTGGTGGCTCTCAGGTAATCCTTTCTTTTGGTGGCTCTCAGGTAATCCTTTCTTTTGGTGGCTCTCAGGTAATCCTTTTGGTGGCTCTCGGGTAATCCTTTCTTTTGGTGGCTCTCAGGTAATCCTTTCTTTTTCTGATCGTGTCTTTTTGTGTCTCCATAATCCTTTCTTTTTGTGATCTTCTCTTTTTCTATCTCTTTTTTGCTATCTCCTTTCTTTTTCTGATCCTTTCTTTTTCTGATCCTTTCCTTTTTCTGATCCTTTCCTTTCTTTTTCTGATCCTCTCCTTTCTTTTTCTGATCCTTTCCTTTCTTTTTCTGATCCTTTCCTTTCTTTTTCTGATCCTTTCTTTTTCTGATCCTTTCCTTTCTTTTTCTGATCCTTTCTTTTTCTGATCCTTTCTTTTTCTGATCCTTTCTTTTTCTGATCCTTTCTTTTTCTGATCCTCTCTTTTTTGATCCTTTCTTTTTCTGATCCTTTCTTTTTCTGATCCTCTCTTTTTCTGATCCTTTCTTTTTCTGATCCTCTCTTTTTCTGATCCTTTCCTTTCTTTTTCTGATCCTCTCTTTTTCTGATCCTTTCCTTTCTTTTTCTGATCTCTCTTTTTCTGATCCTTTCCTTTCTTTTTCTGATCCTTTCTTTTTCTGATCCTTTCTTTTTCTGATCCTTTTCTTTTTCTGATCCTTCTTTTTCTGATCCTTTCTTTTTCTGATCCTTTTTTTCTGATTCCTTTCCTTTCTTTTTCTGATCCTTTCTTTTTCTGATCCTTTCTTTTTCTGATCCTTTCTTTTTCTGATCCTCTCTTTTTCTGATCCTTTCTTTTTCTGATCCTCTTCTTTTTCTGATCCTTTCCTTTCTTTTCTGATCCTTTCTTTTTCTGATCCTTTCTTTTTCTGATCCTTTCTTTTTCTGATCCTCTCTTTTTCTGATCCTTTCCTTTCTTTTTCTGATCCTTTCTTTTTCTGATCCTTTCCTGTCTTTTTCTGATCCTTTCTTTTTTGATCCTTTCTTTTTCTGATCCTCTTTTTTCTGATCCTTTCCTTTCTTTTTCTGATCCTTTCTTTTTCTGATCCTTTCTTTTTCTGATCCTTTCTTTTCTGATCCTTTCTTTTTCTGATCCTCTCTTTTTCTGATCCTCTTTTTCTGATCCTTTCTTTTTCTGATCCTTTCTTTTTCTGATCCTTCTTTTTCTGATCCTTTCTTTTTCTGATCCTTTCTTTTTCTGATCCTTTCTTTTTCTGATCCTTTCTTTTTCTGATCCTTTTTTTCTGATCCTTTCCTTTCTTTTTCTGATCCTTTCTTTTTCTGATCCTTTCTTTTTCTGATCCTTTCTTTTTCTGATCCTTTCTTTTTCTGATCCTTTCCTTTCTTTTTCTGATCCTCTCTTTTTCTGATCCTTTCCTTTCTTTTTCTGATCCTTTCTTTTTCTGATCCTTTCTTTTTCTGATCCTTTCTTTTTCTGATCCTTTCCTTTCTTTTTCTGATCCTTTCTTTTTCTATCTTTTGCTATCTCCGTAATCCTTTCTTTTCTGATCCTCTCTTTTTCTGTCTCCATAATCCTTTCTGTTCCTGATCCTCTCTTTTAATGTTTGTTGCCTTGTTGGTGGAGTTACAATGTTATTCATGGTCAACATTCTGTATTTCAGTCGTCGTCATTGTGATGTTTATCAGTTTTATGAAACATCCAAAAAGAAAGACACAGGCACAACACACGCACACATACAACATACACATATCGCTGCTGGCATAACATCACCGGCATGGCAACATGGCTGACATGATTTTCAGTGACGCTTGAAGAAATCTAGCTCAACATGCAGTGTACGATACTGAGCAGTTGTACCAGTCTTGAGCGCTTGTTCATTGCAGGACAAGACTATACATTTATAGCAAGCATGGCTATTGGGAAAAACATCTTGTTGGTACAAAGAGAAGTTCGTTATGCCTAGTTGTAGATTGTGTTAGTTATAGAAAGTAGTATGAAATTCTGGCGAAAGCTGGACAGCAGAAGGCCCTCAGAGGAGAAACCCCCATCAAGCAAGTGTTTCGGCCCTAATCTCCTGACGCTCTAAGGGGGCCAGGCCACATTCAGGTCATGACTCCTGGATGCCCCTCTGTTGTCACCATAGCATTTTACAAGAGGTTAAGAGAAGTAAGTGCGCATGTACGTCATTGCTGGAAATTGATTGTAGGCATATAGGTGGCCTCCACTGCGTGTTATTGTTGGAAATTCGTAAAAGCAGATTCGTTATAGATGGACTGCACTGCGTGTTATTGTTGGAAATTCGTTAAAAGCAGATTCGTTATAGATGGACTGCACTGCGTGTTATTGTTGGAAATTCGTTAAAAGCAGATTCGTTATAGATGGACTGCCTGCGGTTATGTTGAATTCGTTAAAAATTCGTTATAGATGGACTGCAGCTGTTATTGTTGAATCGTTAAAAGCAGATTCGTTGTGACTGCACTGTACTTTCAGTTCTTGTTCATCTTTATCTGCCGCCTCCTCTTCATTTTCTTCGTTACCTTTCTGCCCTTTTTGTTTGTGCGTTTGTGAAGAGTGACATCGTTTGTTACAGTTCCACTGCAGATGATCGCATGAGAATTGAACAGCTTCCAGAAGAAAAGTTGTT
>JAPXFY010000013.1:81869071-81876571 GCA_030674185.1 Monoplex corrugatus | reverse complement strand
GAACAATAGCAGACTTGAAAGAATCTGGGACAGTTCCAGTTTGAAGAGAAGTGTTGATGTCAGTGATGAATGGGAGGAGAGTAGGGAGACAGTCGGAGTAGAGAGAACCTGGAAGAGGATCCAGTTCGCAGGTTTTGAACGACATGGATCTGATTGTGTTGAAAATTTCTTCTTGTGAGACTGGGGTAAAAGTAGTAAGAGGTGTGCCAGAGAAGGAAGGGTCAGGTGGGCATGGTTGACAGGGTGTCCTGTCAAGCCTGTCACGAAGAGTTTGTATTTTGGTGGTGAAATACTTGGAGAATACAGATGGGAGTTCTTCATTTGTATGTTTTGTTGGGAGAGGTAAATCTTTTGATGTGCCAAGGAGATGATTCATGGTTGTAAAGAGTTCTTTTGAAGAAGAGGCATTCAGGATTTTGGTTTGGAAATAGCTTGTTTTTGCTGATGCAATGAGGGTGGATACTTTTGTTTTAGAGGCTTGGAAAAGTTGCCTGTGTACAGTGAGTTTGGATTTGCGCCAACGGCGCTCTGCTCTGCGGCGGGCACACATACACATGCATTTGGTTCTTATGTACATTGTAAGAACAATAGGGAGAAGAGTGGCAGAATGGTTCGAACGTTTGCCTGCCAGTAACTAAATTCGAGGTTCCAGCGTTTGCTCCCTTGTAGAGGCCTCGACTTTTCTCCTTAGTTTGACCGGAAAATCGAACTGAATGTCTAGTCCTTCTGAAGGGAATGAAAAACAAGTCCGACCTTGTGCCTTCTGGCTGCGCACACTAAGATCCCATGGCAGTTGAAAATCAGAAGAGCAGGGCATTGCCCGGCTGCCTTGGTATAAAACATTGGAGAGATAGATTGATTTTAGATTGATTTCCCAGGTCCCACCCCTTGAAGACCAGTTAGCCTTCTTACCTTTGTGAAACCTTTGTGAAAAAAATGTGAATATGAATATAAATGTGAATTTAAAGCGAGGAAGAGGGGGTGAGCACCGCTCTTGTGGTGTTGGCCCCGGGAAAAGTTGAGGTCTCTGCCACCTCACTCCCCTACGACCTCAGAGTTATGGAACTATCTAGGTAGTACCTCAAGTCCTGGCCAGCTCATGGGTTTTTGTGCAGGCTTAAGGCTTGTACCGTGATCATTCTGGATCTTCTTCATCACATGGCACCTGTGACATTAGTTCATATGGAATTCATTCCAAGTGCGGAGACGTCTTTTTTAGAAATTGAAACTGAAACTGAATTGTAAGAAAACATCATGAACAAAATTATTACTTGGTTTTCTTGGTGGATTGGCTGAAGGAGATATACTTCACTTCTAACAGGATTGTTCTGTTTCAGAGCTATCTCTGCGCGTCAGGATGCTGTGCAAGAGTTGTGTGGTGGGACTTGTCCGGGTCTTCTGAAGCTGCGAGAAATGTTAACTCGCTGTCCTGACCTTGAGAAAGGCTTGTGCTCCATCTACCATAGGAAGGTGTGTATGTTTGGTTATATGTTTGATTATATTGTACACATATACCTGTACTCCATCTACCATAGGAAGGTTTGTATGTTTGGTTATATTGTACACATATACCTGTGCTCCATCTACCATAGGAAGGTTTGTATGATTGGTTATATTGTACACATATACCTGTACTCCATCTACCATAGGAAGGTTTGTATGTTTGATTATATTGTACACATATACTGTGCTCCATCCACCATAGGAAGGTTTGTATGTTTGGTTATATTGTACACATATACCTGTGCTCCATCTACCATAGGAAGGTTTGTATGTTTGGTTATATTGTACACATATACCTGTGCTCTATCTACCATAGGAAGGTTTGTATGTTTGGTTATATGTTTGGTTATATTGTACACATATACCTGTGCTCCATCTACCATAGGAAGGTTTGTATGTTTGGTTATATTGTACACATATACCTGTACTCCATCTACCATAGGAAGGTTTGTATGTTTGGTTATATTGTACACATATACCTGTACTCCATCTACCATAGGAAGGTTTGTATGTTTGATTATATTGTACACATATACCTGTGCTCCATCTACCATAGGAAGGTTTGTATGTTTGATTATATTGTACACATATACCTGTGCTCATCTACCATAGGAAGGTTTGTATGTTTGGTTATATTGTACACATATACCTGTACTCCATCTACCATAGGAAGGTTTGTATGTTTGGTTATATGTTTGGTTATATTGTACACATATACCTGTGCTCCATCTACCATAGGAAGGTTTGTATGTTTGGTTATATTGTACACATATACCTGTACTCCATCTACCATAGGAAGGTTTGTATGTTTGGTTATATTGTACACATATACCTGTGCTCCATCTACCATAGGAAGGTTTGTATGTTTGGTTATATTGTACACATATACCTGTGCTCCATCTACCATAGGAAGGTGTGTATGTTTGGTTATATGTTTGGTTATATTGTACACATATACCTGTGCTCCATCTACCATAGGAAGGTTTGTATGTTTGGTTATATTGTACACATATACCTGTGCTCCATCTACCATAGGAAGGTTTGTATGTTTGGTTATATTGTACACATATACCTGTGCTCCATCTACCATAGGAAGGTTTGTATGTTTGGTTATATTGTACATATGTACATACATCCAGGAGAATCTTCAAGGCTGATCAGTGAATAGACTTAACAACATAAAAAGATAGGAAGATAAAACCATATAGTTTTTAGACTTGCTGGTCTTGTGAATGCAGTTCTTTTTCATCCTCATCTCAACCCCAAACCACATGTGTACCTTGCAGCTACTTTGCCTGAAAGGCAAAATAACAACAATTAAAAGAAAACAGCCTTCTGTGCATACCACTTGCAAAGTGAACATAACATGAAAATGTTGATATTTTCTGACTTTGCAGCCCTGATAGTGGCAGGTAGTTTATTGGCCATGCTGAGCAGAAAAAATATTTTGCGAGTAAAAAACTTTTTTTTATCACCAGTCCCAACTACGCAATAATGGTTTAAATCTGTTTTCATTCCATGATTAGTTGTCACTGTTACGCGAGTTTTTGGACACAATCACCCACCTTTACTGAGTTTTGGTAAACATCAACTCTGCACTTCCTGGAACCGGAAAAAAACACGAAAAAAGAATTAAGAATGTGTATTTAATGCAACAAGACAAGACAGGCGCAAATTTTTGGCCAACTGGCCTTTGTCAAGCGTAGGATCACAAACAAACAAACAAACACCAGATACAGAAATTAGGAGAAAAAGACTGAAACTTCCATGCTGCTCTGTTCAGTGTGACATACCACTTAAATTAACCTGAGGAATCCTTGGGAGTGAAAGGGTTAAGTTTTTGTTTTGCTGTCATGGCTGACAGTGCAGGATGCTGGCAGATAGGGTGAGGGAGGCAAAGGGTTAATAATTCATGTTCTGTTGTACTAAGCATTTGATGGATTGCTTTTTGTTTCTGTTTTTTCACAGAGTTCAGCACTGGAGTTTGTGCTTGTGTCTCGTTCACTGAGTCGTTTGTGTCGAGAGGTTCGGCAGCTTCAGGGGACAGAACTGCCTCATGTGAAGTCTGCTTTACTCCAGCAAGTGTTACAAGAGGTCCCTGATTTGCTGAGTGATGTCTCACAGTACTCCGATGCCATCAGTGAAAAAGCTGCAAGGTAAACAATGTGCATCTTTCCTCAACTAATTTTCAGTAAAGAAAATATAAGTAGATAACAGGTCTTGTTTTGAGAGTTAAGTTAACAAGAAACACTACAAGGTTGCAGATGGGACCCAGAGCACCAATGCTTCCCCACTCTCCAGACAGTCATCTCCCACGTTCCTGACGCCACTCAATAGCCATTTATTCAAGCAAAGGGGACTGTCCATGTGTTGCATGACTCATTCGGATCCAGTCATCAGTTACCATGTTTACAAGCCGAATGGCAAGGTGGGGAGATGACAAACCCTGGGACATATCCACACAACGCACAGCCCAGCCACCTGACTAAGAGAGAATGGAAGAGCCGTTTCTCACCCCACTGTGGTCTTCACCTCTCTTTCGGGCAGCCCGGCCTGAGACAGCTTCCTTATATAGTCTTGTCAGTTAGCAGTGGAAGTGCTGAGAGACGTTTGTGGCGTAGAGTTAGTGCACGTTCATAGTAAGCCTGGACGGCCATGGACGTTTCCTGTCAAAGAGATCATGTACAGCAAACCTCTGTTTGTTCTCAACGGCCACAGAAAGAGTGTTTATAGTAAGTCCGGCCGGGCCCACCTCTACATGGACAGAAATTCTCCGGTCGTGCTTGCAGGTTTTTCCCGTCCGTCCGGGTTAAGGGACTGAACTCTTCTCTTAATTTCACACCGAATTATCTTTCTTGCAAGGAAAACATGTACTATGAGAAGCTTGTTGCTGCCATGAGATCAACGCCTTGCATTTATGAGGAGGGTGATGAAAATCACTACAGAGACATATTGAAACATCACCACAGAGATTGGGACAGTTGAGTGTACAGAAAATCGACGGAACGAACGTACAATGTTTCTTTTCTTCTTCCACCACCACCACCACAATATAAACTTAAATCACTTCGTGCACACCATTTCATCTTTTGTGGGCTCTTGCCGGAGGGATAAAAACGTGACCGTCCGGCTCCGTCATCCTTGCAGTATGAACACTTTCATAGCCTCGGCCAGCCAGCTGTCCGTGACCATCCGTCCAGGTTTACTATGAACGTTCCCTTAGAGGTCCCGCCTTTCGTTGTGCCTGCACAGTTTGCATAGGTTCAACACTGGTGAGAGAAAAACTGTGAATGGATATCACCTTTACTGTAGATGCTGCCTTCAGTCCAGCCAGCTGTGAATGGGTATCACCTTTACTGTAGATGCTGCCTTCAGTCCAGCCAGCTGTGAATGGGTATCACCTTTACTGTAGATGCTGCCTTCAGTCCAGCCAGCTGTCAATGGGTACCACCTTTACTGTAGATGCTGCCTTCAGTCCAGCCAGCTGTGAATGGGTATCACCTTTACTGTAGATGCTGCCTTCAGTCCAGCCAGCTGTCAATGGGTATCACCTTTACTGTAGATGCTGCCTTCAGTCCAGCCAGCTGTCAATGGATATCACCTTTACTGTAGATGCTGCCTTCAGTCCAGCCAGCTGTCAATGGGTGCCACCTTTACTGTAGATGCTGCCTTCAGTCCAGCCAGCTGTGAATGGGTGCCACCTTTACTGTAGATGCTGCCTTCAGTCCAGCCAGCTGTGAATGGGTATCACCTTTACTGTAGATGCTGCCTTCAGTCCAGCCAGCTGTGAATGGGTGCCACCTTTACTGTAGATGCTGCCTTCAGTCCAGCCAGCTGTCAATGGGTATCACCTTTACTGTAGATGCTGCCTTCAGTCCAGCCAGCTGTGAATGGGTGCCACTTTACTGTAGATGCTGCCTTCAGTCCAGCCAGCTGTCAATGGGTACCACCTTTACTGTAGATGCTGCCTTCAGTCCAGCCAGCTGTGAATGGGTGCCACCTTTACTGTAGATGCTGCCTTCAGTCCAGCCAGCTGTGAATGGGTACCACCTTTACTGTAGATGCTGCCTTCAGTCCAGCCAGCTGTCAATGGGTACCACCTTTACTGTAGATGCTGCCTTCAGTCCAGCCAGCTGTGAATGGGTGCCACCTTTATTTCATAGATGGGAAAGGTAAAGCAGTGAGGGAGAGGAGATGGACATGGCCCCCATGAAGCTGCCATGACAAGAGGTTTGTACCTCTTTCCCTACAACCCCAGACTTGTGGGACAGACGTACTGCGGCGTTCATGCTATAGTAATGAGTGACCGCATGACTGCTGCTGGTGAGATTGAGTTAGTGTTGTGATTAGTATTGTAAACGGAAACCATCTTCATATGTTGCTTTACAGGTGTGCTAACAGGTCTTTCTGAATATGTTTTCTGAGGAATCAGGACGTCAGAATTTACTCTGTGATAAACTGACCAGAAGGTCGAGCGTCTCCAACATTGTCAGGACTGATGTCTTTCAAAACTTACTGTGTACCTGAATGTCTTTTCATTTTCATCATTTCATTGATTGGCATTTTTTTTATGTTGTGTCACAAAGAGGCTGGATCTCATTGAAGTTTGAGTTTCTGTTTCTGGATTGGCTAACAGCCCAAACATGCAAACTGAGTGACTGGACTGCCAATAAATGTAAGCTCAAAAATACCATGTGAAACTCTAAACATTTTGAGACCTCAGTTTATAGATATAGTGATTCCTGAAAAAAAAATGTGGAAAAAAAAATCTAACTGTGCAGAATAGTTTTTGAAGACTCTGTTAGCTTTTCAGAAAGTGCAGGTGTTTAGTTCTGCCACTTGATTGTGCTCAAAATCTATGTTCCCTCACGTACCCTCCGCTCTGCCTCCAATCCTCTGACTTTTCGCTTTCCACGCACTAAGCTCAATACCTATGGTCCACGAGCCTTCTCTGTTTCTGGTCCACTCTCCTGGAACAAACTTCCTCTCTCTGTCCGTCAGCAACCTACTTTTGTCTCCTTCAAGTCCGCTCTCAAAACTCACCTTTTCTCCTCTGCATAAAATCCTGACCTCACTCAACCCCCTCTGCAGCCTGTTTCCACTCGGAGGGGAATCACATTGTAATATATAATTGTATATAATATGCTCTCTATAATTTTCCATTGCTTTTATTCTTTCTCCCCATTTATAGCCATGCATGTGTGTGTGTGTGTGCGTACATGTGTGTGCATACATGTGTGTGCGTGCGTGCGTGTGTGTGTGTCTGTTTCAGCGCTTAGATTTGATTTTATCAAGATTTTGCGCTATATAAACATTGTAATTATTATTATTATTAAATACTCAATATTTTCTTTTCAGAGAGAATGACAAAGCCAGTCTCTTCACGGACGACAATCGATACTCCCAGGTGGCTCAGGTCAAAGCGGACATTAGCGGTGTTGTTAAAGAACTGAAGGACTATCGCCGTGAAATTCGTCTGACATTGCGTCTGCCTTCAGCTGATTACGTCACCGTTTCACAAACTGAGGTGAGCTATAAGGTTATTTGAGCCGGTATTAAAATGTTTTGTACCAATAACATTACAGTCATCAAGATGATTAACTCACTATGACTGTGTTGTCTGATAATCCAATATGTTTTCCAACAGAGTATGAGCTGTGAATGAGTCCAGTAGAGTATGTTACCTAGTAATAATAATAGAGTACGAAATGTGAATGGATATAACATTTCAGACTTTTGTTACATCAGTATCATCATCAGGTGCCCTACCGCATGGCGTTGACGACCATGGACTTCCAACCATCTCTATCTCTCATTGCCCCCATCATCTCCCCCACCCTCTTCATCCCCAGCCACTCTGCAAGTCCGTCCAGCATTCTCTCCCTGGGTCTACCTGGTGCTCTCTTTCCTTTCAGCTTTCCCATTGTGACCAGGTGCTCCAAATCCCCCTTCCTCATAAAATGGCCTATAAATGTTGCTTGTCTTTTCCTAATCTTC
>JAPXFY010000013.1:81861571-81864071 GCA_030674185.1 Monoplex corrugatus | reverse complement strand
AGCAGTTGGTTTTTGTTGTTGTTCCTATGCTTCTGTGTGTGATGATTCTGGATATTTAGATGTGTAGAACCATGACATAAAGGGAGATAAGCCACTCTTCCTTCATTGTGAGAAGTGACCTGTGTTGAAGAAGTTTATTGATAAAACTGATTCTAAATTTGAAAATCAGAAAGCTAAATGATTTTGAGAAAGCAGGATGTGTTTCTGGGCTGTCTGTTTTCTGTGGTGCTTTTGGATACCGTGTTTCTGAAGGATATTGCAATCATTTTGCAGTCATGGCAGTATTTTATCATTATGGATATCTGAAACAAGTGAGACTGCCAGTGTTCAAGCAAATAGGAACTAGAAAAAACACGAAAATAGAATCTGAACACGTATTTAATACAACCAGTTGTATTAAATACATGTTCTGTATCTATTTTCATGTTTGGCTGGTTGTATTAAGTACGTGTGTTCTGTATCTATTTTCATGTTTTTCTGGTTGTATTAAGTATGTGTTCTGATTCTATTTTCATGTTTGGCTGGTTGTATTAAGTACGTGTTCTGTATCTATTTTCATGTTTTTTCTGGTTGTATTAAGTATGTGTTCTGTATCTATTTTCATGTTTTTGCTGGTTGTATTAAGTATGTGTTCTGATTCTATTTTCATGTTTGGCTGGTTGTATTAAGTATGTGTTCTGATTCTATTTTCATGTTTGGCTGGTTGTATTAAGTATGTGTTCTGATTCTATTTTCATGTTTTGCTGGTTGTATTAAGTATGTGTTCTGTATCTATTTTCATGTTTTTTCTGGTTGTATTAAGTATGTGTTCTGTATCTATTTTCATGTTTTTTCTGGTTGTATTAAGTATGTGTTCTGATTCTATTTTCATGTTTTTTCTGGTTGTATTAAGTATGTGTTCTGATTCTATTTTCATGTTTGGCTGGTTGTATTAAGTATGTGTTCTGTATCTATTTTCATGTTTTTTCTGGTTGTATTAAGTATGTGTTCTGTATCTATTTTCATGTTTGGCTGGTTGTATTAAGTATGTGTTCTGATTCTATTTTCATGTTTGGCTGGTTGTGTTAAGTATGTGTTCTGTATCTATTTTCATGTTTGGCTGGTTGTATTAAGTATGTGTTCTGATTCTATTTTCATGTTTGGCTGGTTGTATTAAGTATGTGTTCTGATTCTATTTTCATGTTTGGCTGGTTGTATTAAGACGATGTGTTCTGATTCTATTTTCATGTTTGGCTGGTTGTATTAAGTATGTGTTCTGATTCTATTTTCATGTTTGGCTGGTTGTATTAAGTATGTGTTCTGATTCTATTTTCATGTTTGGCTGGTTGTATTAAGTATGTGTTCTGATTCTATTTTCATGTTTGGCTGGTTGTATTAAGTATGTGTTCTGATATCTATTTTCATGGTTTTTCTGGTTGTATTAAGTACGTGTTCTGATTCTATTTTCATGTTTGGCTGGTTGTATTAAGTATGTGTTCTGTATCTATTTTCATGGTTTTTCTGGTTGTATTAAGTACGTGTTCTGATTCTATTTTCATGTTTGGCTGGTTGTATTAAGTATGTGTTCTGTATCTATTTTCATGGTTTTTCTGGTTGTATTAAGTAGTGTTTGATTCTATTTTAGGTTTGGTTTGGGTTGTATTAAGTAGTGTTCTTTTTATCTATTTTCATGTTTGGTGGTTGTATTAAGTATGTGTTCTGTATCTTTTTCATGTTTTTTCTGGTTGTATTAAGTATGTGTTCTGTATCTTTTTTTCATGGTTTTTCTGGTTGTATTAAGTGTGTTCTGTTTTCATTTTCATTTTTGGCGGGTTGTTTTAATTTTCTGTATTATTTTTTT
Source organism: Monoplex corrugatus (assembly GCA_030674185.1). NCBI lineage: Eukaryota > Metazoa > Mollusca > Gastropoda > Littorinimorpha > Ranellidae > Monoplex > Monoplex corrugatus. Next base: position 81,862,231 of record JAPXFY010000013.1, on the reverse strand, counting down.
TTGGGCGGTTGTTTTAAGTTTTTTTTCTGTTTCTTTTTTTCAGGGTTTTTCTGGTTGTATTAAGTATGGTTTGATTCTTTTTTTCATGTTTGGCTGGTTGTTTAAGTATGTGTTCTGTATTATTTTCGTTTTTGGGGGTTGTATTAAGTGGGGTTCGATTTCTTTTTTCATGTTTTTTTTTGGTTTCCCTTCTTTATTGGGTTAAAGTGTAAAGAGTGTAAGGGGACATTTATTTCTGCAGTAGGCTGCTTGAAGAAGAAGCATGTTGCCCGAATTTTTTTTTGTAAAAAAAATGCATTTTTAACATTGGGCATTTTTGACCTGAAGGGGATGTGTGTCTGTGTTTGTGTCTCTGTCGTGTCTGTGCCCGTGGTTTGGGGAAACAGAGAGAAAATTGGGCAGCTTGAATGGGAAAAATCACCCCAGCTGACAAGCTTTAGTGTGCCCTAGTCAGGGATTGTATTGTGTGTGTATGGTGTATGTGTGTTTGTTAGAGAGAAAAAGGATGACATCTTTGGTCAAGGGGTCACACATCAATGCCTGATAGTTGAGTGTACCCATGCTCAGCATCTTTTGTGTGGGCTTTTGTTGTGTGTGTGTGTGTGTATGTGTGTGGTATGTGTGTGTGGGTGTAGGTGTGTGGGTGGTGTGTGTGTTTTT
>JAPXFY010000013.1:81859729-81861471 GCA_030674185.1 Monoplex corrugatus | reverse complement strand
TCACATTTAATCTTCACAAGAACTGGCTTTAATTGCCTCCTGGCAATTTTTTTGTGTTTCCTCCAAAGATCTTCCTCAGATAAAACTTGAAAGATAAGATGGGTTACTGCACAGCTAGCTGTGTTTCTGCCTGTGATGGGTACTGCAGTTAGTGTGTGGGAGAAATTGCCAGACCCCCAGTCGTATGGCCGGCACAAACACAAAGTAACCTATTCATTCTGAGGAGGAAAGTCTGGGAGACCCAAAATTCACCAAGGAAATCTGAATCCATGAATATTGCGAGCACTGTTTATTCAGTGCTTCTGTCAGTATTTGTCAGTATTTGTTCATACGGTCTGTATATATGCAGTCAGTAATCACACACGAGTTTATTCTTAGCATAATATATGTTGTTGACTGCTGTTTTTGTAAATTTTCGATGGTTGTGATAGCCAACTTGATTAGGATGTCTTACATTCAATCTTATAGTCTCAGTTTGACATTGCCCGGGTTGTGGTGGGTGGTAGTTGAAATATGGAGATTTTTCTATCCTAGATAAACATAATATACAAAATCAACCAAAGGACATAACTCTTGAGAGTCACGTAGAAATTATCTCCCATGTTGTTGAACTTCTCAAATCTAACATAGTTTGTACAAAATCAAAATCAAAATGTTCTGCTACAGTAACAGGGATATTTATAGTTCTGCACCTGCTTATATCTGTGATCATGTCCAGATGTAGTCCCCTGTCCAGCCTGTCCATTCTGCTTCTGGTATAATTTGTTTACAAAGTCTCTAATAGAGATGGTCCACAGTTGACCACTGTACAACCCGAATGAGCTTCCCTTGTCTCTTTGACAGTTATGAGCTTTTTTCTCCTGTAAGTCTGACTTGAAGACATACCTCTTTGTCCTTCACTGACTTCACCCCTCACCCTCCCTTCCCAGTCCCTCCTGCTCTCCCCCTACCAGTATGCATTTAGGTTGTACCCTTGGTTGTTTTTGTTGCTGAGAGAATGTTTGAGTAATCAGGGCTTAAAACGTTCCGCGTCTGGACGGAATTCCGCGATTTCGGTTTGTCAAAAAACAACAACAACAAAAAACAAAAAAAAAGCCAAAATGAGCAAGGCATCTGTGATCGGCTTGCAAGCGTTCATAGCAACGGCGCGCAAGTTATGGCCCCTGATTTTTCTTGGAAGAAGTTTCCGGTCTCTTGAAATTATGTCCAGAAAGCGCGAAATGGCATAGATTTACACTTGGTTTTTAGAAAATTTTCCCGGGGGAGCATGCCCCTGGGGCGAGAGTGTGGGCTTTGATTTAATTTATATATCAAGGTTTAGTGCCTTATAGATTGCATTGTTACTTTTTTCTGAACTCCCTTCGTTTGTGTATGCACACACAACTTCAGATATGCATGAACCAGAAAAAACATGAAAGAAGAATCCGAACATGTATTTAATACAACAAGACAAGACAGGCGCAAATTTTTAGCCAACTGGCCTTTTGTCAAGCGTAAGATTTCAAATAAACGAACACCAGATACAAAAAGTAGGAGAAAAGTACTGAAACTTCCCTGCTGCTTCGTCCAGTCATTTTCTCCTACTTTTTGTATCTGGTGTTTGTTTGTGTGTGATCTTACGCTTGACAAAGGTCAGTTGGCCGAAAATTTGCTCCTGTCTTGTCTGGTTATATTAAATACGCGTTCTGATTCTTTTTTAGTGTGATTTTTTTTTTCTGGTTCCTGTTTGCTTGAATGCGGGC
>JAPXFY010000013.1:81832229-81854729 GCA_030674185.1 Monoplex corrugatus | reverse complement strand
TAAAAAGAAAGAATATCATTGTATAATGTTTCCTGCTCATGTGTGGACATGAACTGTTTGCAAAAAGATATTACCACAAGGTTTTTTTTTTTTTTTTTTTTTTAAGGATCATTGCACTCAGGGAGGTTACCTTAGTGCTCACCTTTGCTCACCGTATTCTTGTTGCGTGACACATGACCAATGTAGTTTAGTCTTCTCTTGTTGACATCTGCTAGTAGTTGGACACTTTCATTAGTTCTTCTGTCTGCCCATTTGACATGTAATAGTCTCCTATAAAACCACATCTCTGCTGCCTCGACTCTTCTGCAATCAGTTTTTCTCAGAGTCCATGCTTCAGCCATAAATCACGACTGGCCAGATCAAACATTTTAGAACTTTTAACTTCAGGCCATTTGGTATGCCCCTGTCTTTCCAGATGTTGTTGAGTTGGACCATTGTTTGCTTTTATAGCCTTAATTCAGGGAATATGTGTAAAACAAAGGGGTCACGTTTTGAAGACTGCACTGTGTCATACGCAGGCACAGAGGAGGAAGCTGGTAATGCAGACATGAAAGAAGACAAAGAGGGTGAAGACGACTCATCAGACGAACAGCTGACGTTTCTCTACCAGCTGACAGAGGGCGCCGCTGCCAAGAGTTATGGGCTGAATGTGGCGCGTCTGGCACACATACCTCAGGACATCCTGCGACTGGCTTCTGTTAAGTCACATGAGCTGGAGGATGCTATCGCAAAACGCAGGTTTGTTTCCAGTGTTGGCAGATGTGAAACTGCTTTTTATCCAGTACTTGTGTATACTGGTGTTACAGTATAATGTTGTATGTTGGTGTATACATACTGTTACTGGTGCTTCTCGGTGGCTCACACTGTGTTCTTTGTAATACTCCTGATGAAGTGCATCTTTTATGTGATGTTTTCATAATCCAAAACAAGTGTGAGTGCCTGTGTTCAAACAAACAGGAACTAGAAAAATCAAGAAAAAGGAGTAAGAATGCGTTTTTTAATACAACAAGACAAGACAGGCGCAAATCTTCGGCAACTGGCCTTTGTCAAGTCGTAAGATCACAAACAAAAAACACCAGTTACAAAAATTAGGAGAAAAATGACTGAAACTTTCCAGTCTTTTTCAAGTTAAATGATTTTTTGTTTTTAATGGTTTGTATGTGCTTTTTTTTGTGTTTTTGGTTCCTGATGTTTTCATAGTTTTGTAAAGTTGGTTCAATGTGTTCTTCCTTTTTTGAGGATTAGGGCAGGAAATAATGAATGTTGTCTGGTTAACTTAGTTTCTTGATATCTGTTATTCATCTGTAGACAGTTTACTCAAACTGCGAACATATATTTTCAGGATATTGTGTGTTTGGTGCTCTGTCTGTTTTGATAATTGCTTGTAGATTTGGATGGAGCACATAGGGAATTTTTTTGAGTGCACTGAAGCCTCTTGAGCAAACTCCAAAATCCTGGTGCTCCTTGTTATTTTGTCTCCATCATATGTTGAATTGAGGGAGGGGGTCCTTGCCTTGCTTTTCTGAAAGAGAAGATGCAATAGTATGTTTTAATCTAATCTCAGAATTTGTTTTTATTTTGATTTGTGTGCATGCACTCATGTGTATGTGTGTCAGTGCACTCATGCTTGTGTATGTGTATGCATTATGTTTTGTCTTAATGTTTTAGGAAGAAATGTGCTCTGGGAGGGGAGGTTAGCACTAGTTTTTCTTTTAATCTTGAACAGCCAGCTTCATTTTAACTTGGAGTAGATGATATACATTATTTCAGTGAATTTTTTAAACTGAAATCGGAATATGTATTTGTACAATCAGTAATGCTGTTTCTATCTCTTGCTTTGCAGAGCTGCTCGCAAGGAATTTTCATCAGCCTACCAAGCATCAGAAGAGAATATGAGAGAGGCCATCACAGTTGTGACAGGCAGTGACATGTCTTGATGTGGTTTGACTTGCCTGCAGGGTGTTCTGACTTGCCTGCAGGGTGTTCTGACTTGCCTGCAGGGTGTTCTGATGTGTCAAGTTTTATTTTTGTGAATCATGGCAGCAGTGGTGTCTTTTGACAATGCTGTGAAAAATGTGGACTTTTTATCTCATGAATGTAAAAAAAACTTGTCTTCCTCTACCTGTCATAATCTGCCTGTCATTGTTGTGGTGTGAGCTTAGTTTTTGAAGGCCCTGGTCTTGCTCTTAATACCTTTGTGAATGCATGGGGTTTATTGTAAGCTTAAGGATCCTCATAGATTATTGTTGGCGGATTGTAGTGATGAACATATGGAACTGTCCAGTTCCCTATTTCAGTTAGGGCATTAAATGAAATGTTGTATGCATTTGGTATAGGTTACCTTATATGCATGGTATTCGGTATGTGTGTATTGTATTCTACAGCATGTTGGTTTGGGTATGGGTGGGGAGAGAGAGAGAGCAAGAGAGAGTGAGAGAGCAAAAGAAAGAGAGAGAGTGAGACAGAGAGAGAGAGAGAGAGAGGATAGTTCATTTCTTGCATGATGTTAAAGTTAGTGTGCATCTTAGGATAGCTTCAGCTGTTTTGTAAGATTGAGAATAAGTAACATTTGCAGAAAATGTGCATACTTTCTATCACAGGGTGTGTGTGTGTGTTTGAGTCCTTTTCTTGACGGATTGAGCCAGTGCCAACTACACTACCAACTGTAATTGATACCATTTTCAAATAATGGTATGTTTACACAGTATTAACCCTTTGACCCCCGCATGCTGTCCACTAGCATCCTGCATTGCCAACCATTCTCGTAAAGCAAAAACTTAACCCTTGACTCCCTCACCCTATCCGCCAGCTTCCTGTAGGAAGCTGGCGGATAGGGTGAGGGAGTCAAAGGGTTAAGTTTTTGCAGTTGGTAGACGGGGTGTGGGAGTCAAAGGGTTAAGGAGAATGTTATTATAAAGCCATTATTTCACAGGAATAAGGATTGTGTTAGGTAGTTAGAGCATGAGAAGTTGTTATTGCATGAACTTTATTTTCTTCAGAATTTGCCGAAAAGAGGGTGGAATAAGTTTGTACATTTTATGTTGATGTACTGAAAATCATGAACAGTGATTTCCAAGTTTTAGTCATTAGTAATAAGATTGCATTGATGTGAACTATTTATGTTGTAGGAAAGGACAGGGTGATGATATTTGAAAAAGAAAAACCAAGGCAACAAAAATAGTGAAATCTAACCCCACCACCCACTCTTGAAAAAAAAAGAGTAAGAAGTGAGAAGGAAGACTTGTGTAACTAAATAAAAACCCAACAAACAAAACACCTTGAGTGTGTTTGACTTTTTTTTAATGTCTGGATTTCTTTTATGTGTTTGTGTAAGAAGACTGAAGTCATGGTAATCAGTAAAAAACATGAAATCCCTTCATGCAAAATAACAGTAAACGTTACAACCTTGAGACAGGTTGATAAGTTTAAATATCTGGGAATGGTCATCTCACCAGACGGCAGATGTACTTCAGAAATAGCCAGCAGAATCGGCCAAGAAGATGAAAAGCGTTCTTACCAACAAATGCCTATCAATTAACATCAGGAAGAGAGTTCTTGAATGTTATATAGAACCAATATTGTTGTACGGTTGTGAGGCGTGGACAGTCAACAAGCAAAGCCAGAACAAGATTGAGGCAGCTGAGATGCGGTTTCTAAGAAGAATGTTGAGAGTTCCATGGTCAGCAAAGAAAAACAAACGAGACAGTCTTGATGGAGGCAGACACAAGATCATTGATAAAGAAGTTTAGGAAAAGACAGGCAACATTTATAGGCCATTTTATGAGGAAAGGGGAATTGGAGCATCTGGTCACAACAGGAAAGGTGGAGGGAAAGAGAGCACCAGGTAGACCCAGGGAGAAAATATTGGATGGACTTGCAGAGTGGCTGAAGACAGAGAGGGTGGAAGATGTGTTTCTGGCAACAAGGGATAGATACATATGGAGGGCCATGATCGCCAATGCCGTGTGGCAAGGCACATGATGATGATATTTGTTTTTGAAGATCGTTATGATCTTTATCGTTGCATTGATATCGACACATACATGTTTAGCCAGACCTGTGCCTTCACTATGACACTTCTTTACACTTAGCAAATGAGAAGACACTGTCAACTTGAAATCTGATGACAGTTGCAAAATATTCGCTAGATCTCTTCATTGACACCAGAGCTGGGATGTGATGGTACAGTTATACTGAGTTTATTTCAATAGACTGTGTTTGTCTAAGGTATTTCTAATACCTTTGATGTTTAAAAATGGGATAACTCTCTCCCTCTCTTCATAGGCAAAACTTGATTTTTGGGGAAAACGGATGACATTCAGTACAGTCAGATCTTGAGAAAAGAGAATATTTGGAAAGCACTTTGTAACTCACCAGGAAAGGACATAGGAGAGTTGTCTTCTTTATCTCTGTCAGTGTGTATAATTTGATTGTATACTTTGTACCGTATACAAAGGCAGTTCACTTCATTTTTGTGTGTGTGTGTGTGTGTGTGTGTGTATCTTTGGTGTGTTTTACAATTTATGATAAACTCTTTGGGCCAGATCTTTTGAAATAGACATCTCATATATTCCGTCTTACACACACACACACACACACACACATCACACACACACACACACACACACACCACAAGACTCGAAACATGTTGCTGTTCCTGAATTATATTCTTTAAAATATTAGAATAGCAGATATGTTGTACATCAAAACAAATTTAAGGACAGTATGTTTAAAAACGTGAAAAGGGGAGGGGGAGATGCAGTTATACATTTTACCACCAAAACGTTTGATCACAGTATGAACAACAAAGATTTTAATTCTCACTGGCAAAAAGGAATAATTAACTCATTTTGTTACAAGCCAAAAAATGTACTGTCAAAGGTCGCGTATGCAGAGAAACTTATTGACTCCCTGCAGACTGACTTTTGATTTTACAGGAGAAAAACTGCATGTGATGGATAAAGAAGTACCATTAATACTGTGCAGGTTTCATTAATAATACTGGGTGTAGGATTATGATAGTGCACACATAAGTCACTTCATTTAATCACAGACATTAGTCTTCATTCTTTGTCATTTATCTTTAGATCAGTATAGTGATTGTCAAAATGAATGCTGAAAACATTAGGAATATATGTAATAATATTAAACATGATTTCACAGAGATTGTCAAGTTTTAAACTCAGTGACGCCCCTCATATTTGTATTTTCACACACTAAAAAATTCATGGACAATACATTTAAAATCCTGAAAAGGGAGGGGGGTACAGATAAAACAAAACATAAGTCAACATGTTATAACCGAACATGATAATCAACATCTGTTATAACCAAACACCATAAATCAACTATGGTAAATAAAACATGGTTTCTAACGTACAAGTACCCACAAGTATAGCCAACACTGAGCAACAACAATGCACATATTTTGTGTAGGTCTTTTTGAAAAATTTATCAAAATTTTTCATTCAAATTTGTAAACAGAGATGTAATATACCACATTCTCATAACAACATTTACACAAGATGAATGGTGCGCTGTCTATGTCAGTTAAATGGTACACTATGTGGTAATGTTTCTGTTCGTGAATATTCTTCACCATCTATCCTTGATTCGGACATAAAATATGCTAGCTTCATTTACAAAATAAATAGAACATATCTGTTCTTCTTTACACAGGTTACTCCCAAATGCCAAAATCTGAAGTAACTATATACATCTTTGAAGTGAATTTGAATAGTGGGAAAAATAAGGAAAGAAAGAAAAAGAAAATGTTGTCTTAAATTTAATCCTAATTTTTCTGCTAAACAGAGCAACAGAAAGCATTCCCACAGACCTTGAAACAAAGGGTATACTCATAGAAAGCATTCCCACAGACCTTGAAACAAAGGGGTATACTCATAGAAAGCATTCCCACAGACCTTGAAACAAAGGGGTATACTCATAGAAAGCATTCCCACAGACCTTGAAACAAAAGGGTATACTCAGAAAACTCCCATAAATCATTAAACGGGGTATACTCAGAAAACATTCCATCATTAAACAAAGGGTATACTCCTAGAAAACACTCCCATAAATCATTAACCAAAGGGGTATACTCATAGACAGCTTTCCCATAAACCATGAAAACAAGGGGGTACACCCACAATGAGTTCGCAATGCTGCAGGTTTCGTTGACTGTGTTCAGCATTCATCTCAACTCTCTACAGCTGGTGGAAGTGTGTCTCTGAGCAAAGCTCTCTGGGTCAGCGACAGCCTAAAGACTGGAAGCTGTGGATGGGTCTCTTTGTTGGCTTTGTGGCCGTCTTTCTTCATGGTGGACTGAACAACGGGCTTGGGGTTGATGAGGCTGAGGCGAGCTTTGTTGTTCAAGACACAGAACAAGTCCCACGTGTCCTTCTCTACCACTCTGTCAAGTCACATCATTGCGTCACTCATTAAGAAGGAAGCAAGGAACTGCCAATGACAGGCATACACAAAGGTGGATGAAAATGAGTGTTAGTGTGCATGTAAAATCAAATTCTGTAAAACTGAAAGAGAAATGTGAAGTTTTGTATATCAGTCATGTGAAACACGTTAAGAATGAATGTTGTCCAATACTGACACAGAGTAACAATGCAACCCTCTACTGCCTACCAGATACGGCAAATTCACTCACTAAACAACAGCGGTTACTGGGGAGGGGAGCTGAAATAAGACTGAAAGAAGTGTGATAATAAAAAGACAACATTAAAAACAATTCAGAGAAAACACAATTCATAAGCCAGACAAAACACGAAAGAAGAATAAGAACACGTATTAATACACCAAAACAGACAGGCGCCTTTGTCAAATGTAAGATCACAAACAAGCAAACACCAGATACAAAAATTAGGAGAAAAAGACTGAAAACTTCCCTGCTGCTCCGTCCAGTGTGAGAAAATGAAAAATCCCTTTTCTCACACTGGACGAAGCAGCAGGGAAGTTTCAGTCTTTTTCTTGTTTGCTTGAACACGGGCAGTCACACTTGTTTTACAATTCAGAAAACCTCAAACGAAAACTGGCAAAATGCCAAAAGCAAGACTTTGTTGAAAAATAATTAAACAAAGCTCCTTCCTGTGTTCAAAGAACTTGAAAGGTCTTTAACCTCCTGGCTGTGCTATTGACACAAGACATTTCATGATCGCCTATGTGTTGACGTGATACTTACATCAGACAAAGCAGTGACATTGTTTCGTTCAGCATTGCGAAAACATTAACCACTAAAATGCAACAAATTTAACTCCTCTGATAGCTTTTGCTAACATGAGAATGGCGAGATCGTAATGTCATATGCTACTGTGAGGGTAGGGGGGAGGGTGACAGGGAGGGCAGGGGTGTAATGAAAATGGTGGAGGTACATTCCGGCTCAGCTGTCTTTTTCTGCATTGTCTCCCTCTATCCATGTTACTGTGAGAGAGAGAGAGAGAAAGACAGACTTCTGTTTTTCTGTACTTCAACCTTGGGCACAATACATACACCATGACAGATTGGGGAAGAGAGGTTTTATACATGTTTCATACTATCTCCATGCTGAATAGACACATTAAACAATAAACACAGACCAATTCATTAAAGAACATGAAAAGGTATCAATTATATACAAAACGGATCGCATGATTGTGTACAAAATCTTGAAGCTGTACAAGTTTTGACAAACACACCAACAAAGTGCATTAGTGATTTGGTCTAAGACTGACATAAAGTCAGCCATTACAAAATATCAGCAATTTCTCAGAATTATTTACCTTTTTCTTGCAATTCAAATGATAATTTTCTTTCATCTATTTATGGCATGGAAAACAAACCAGATGCAATGTGTCTGTTGAATATTTGTTACTTTTTGTAATTAAGATACTCTTGCTGATTCTTTTAGGAATTTCAAGTCTTAAAATCTGCATGCAATGGATGCTCAAACAGGACATGGTGTTTGCTTTCAACTCTGTTTTGCATAACAAACATACCTTTTTTTGCTATCTGAATCACTGTAATGATGCAAACTTTTATATAGAGGATTACATCAAATCTTGCCCTAGTAACAGCAGCTCTAAAACTTAATATATTCATATTCTAATAATATTTTTTGAAAAAGACAGACAACACAGAGAGAGAGAACAGTAAGTGCATGGCCTATCAGGACAACTGTGTGACAATCTGGCCCAATAATCCTAAATTACAAAGTAGAAAAAAATCTGTGTTTATTATTGATTCATTTTCTATACATTTTTATTGCTTTGGAGATATGAGTAAACAAAAATTGTAGGTGTCATTTTTCAAATTTTGGTGTTGCTGAAATTTACTCAGCATACAAATGTAGTAAAAAGCATAAGCAGCGAAGAGGTTAATTCCAATTTGCAGTATCTCTCTGTAGAATAATGCACAAACTGAATTACACCAGTGAAAATCCTGTATACTGTGGTCTCAATAGTCCCACTGACCATGGCATGTTCAACTCAGATAAAATGGTCACTTGAAGATTGAATTCCTACATAAAAAATTATTTTGTACAGTCTTCGTTTGTAATGACCAGGATTAAAAATGAAACAATCCATTTGTCAGCCCAGATTGCTAAAATAAACTACACTGAATGGTTTTGTCTCAAAAATCACCCACTTAATGGTAACAAAACATACATGTATGCAGACAGAAACGCACACAAAACACACACACATGATTGTAACACTTACTTCAAGAGTTGTTTGTAGAGTGTTGGCACCAGAGGAAGAGCATCAGCTGCTGCTGTGTTCAGCATGTCACGAGTGAGTGGCCTCCTTGCCCAAGCATTTACATCTTCTGCCAACAGTTTCTGTACATGCACACACACACACACACACACACACACACACACACAGCACATGCATATCGAAACGCACATGCATATCGAAACGCACATGAGCAAACCCACAATATAGCTACTTTTATGTCCTTTTCACTTGATTTGAAGGTGAAAGTGGACAGACAGTTCTGGTCTTAAAAGGAAAATAAAATGAATGAAAGAAAGGCAGCACAAATTCTAACAAAAAGTAATTTTTTCTGTTCTCATTTTCTGGTTAAATTGTGACTCAACCAAAAAAAAAAAAAAAGCAAGAAATATAAACAGTAACAACATGTTCTTTATGAACGTTCACTTTTCACTCATTGATTACAATGTGACTTGTTGGGGACAGTTCCGGGGTTGGGTTGGCTTTTAGAACAAAAGATTAAGTACTACATCTTGCAAGGTATACAATAAATTACTGACTAACTTAAGCAGAACATGTAATAATTTTTTTACTTTTACATCAACTGATGTATCCAGACTGACCTGGAACTGTGGGGAAGGTGCGTATTGCTGGATGCAGCATTTGTCACACAGAGCCTGCAGTGGCACCCGCCGTCCACACAACCCTTGTTTCTCCATCACCACTGAATAGGCCACCTGCAGATAACTTGTAAAATTATAACACACAGCGATATTCATGTATATATCAGCGCTTCCATGTGTGTGTGCGTGCGTGCGTGTGTGTGTGTGAGTGTTTTGTCAGTCGTGCGCCTGTTTGTTATCTCTTCCTATCATTTTCTCCCTTGCTGATTCATTGACCTGTATGTGTTTTATAAAGCCTTACATACTTTCTCTAAGACTGACAATTGGGTACATGTATTAAGTGCCCCAAGGAAATGTGATATGCAGAAGCATTTCTAGTAATTTAGGCCGTTTTAACATGTTTTAGTGTCCTTAGTTATGTTTGAATTTGCATATAGGATTATTTTAATCCCCTTGGTGATGTACTGAATGGAGTGGTCAATGCCAGGGGCATATCCTTAGATTATGTGTGTGAATGCATTGGTATGTGTACTTAATTTTTTTTCTTCTAATTTTTTTTTATTATGTGTGTGATGCATTGGTATATGTACTTAATTTTTTTTCTTTTAATTTTTCCTCCATTGAGGTACTGTGTACATTTTGAGATGGTTATAGTCCTGATATGGCTCTGTGCAGTTGGCTGGGCTTTAAACAAAATTGACAGTAACAATAACAGAATGTATGTACAGTTTATCAAACTGACCATATGGAAATGTGCTGTATGAGACTGGTTTATTATTATCTCTGTTATTGTTTATGTGCTAATGTGCTCACTTGTGAATATTGTGGTGGGAAAAAGAAACATGAAAGCTTCAAAAAGAAAACCTGACCTGTGTATCAAAGATATTCTGCAGAAATATACCAAACTCTGCACAAAGGTTGGCTGCCACTGGGCCACTGTCATGCACCACCTGAAAACGTCAAGGACAATGGATCAGCATATCTCTGCAGTCAGTTTTACCTACCTGTCTCATGATTGCGCTTCTCCAAATTACCTACTGGTACCAGTACGTGTAGCATAAATTTGTCAATGTACAATACAAAGAAGAATAAGAACTTTACAGTGCAGTTTTGTTATACTCTGTAGTCTTATTCAATACAAGTAGTTCACTGTTTTTAATATTTTTCATTGCAGACACATTCTTTATTCGTGTAACCTTCCACCACTCTTTATTTACATTTACATTTGTCTCCACATTGCAGTAAAGGTTCCTTCCTCCTCCTTCTTTCCCCCTTCCCCAGTTAAGTTCTATGACACCAGGCAACACAAAGCAATTCAGTAAATAAACAATTACATTATGTTTGCAAATTTTAATGTTTATCAGTCTGTCATTTTTGTCAAAAGATTGGCCACTCATGTTTTGACAATCAACTTGTTTGTTTTTCTCTGACACCTCATATGTGTGTGACTTAATTTATCAGTCTGTCATTTGTCAAGACTGCCTTCTGTTTGATGTTTTTTTCTGACTAGTCTGTGACCCACTTGTAGCAAAGACATGGAGCAGTGTATGTGATGAAAGAAACAATCCAACAACGCTAACTGCAGAATCAAATTCCTTGACTCTTTATCAATCAAAGAGCATCATGCATGGTGTTAAAATCACCCAATGTCCCTCAAGTGACGGCACTCCTGTTTACTTTGATCAGATCTCAAAATTTACCTTGAGGACGTGAACAGACTGAAGCAGACGACCAAGGCCCTGATACATGATGTCAGGATACTTTTTGACATCAAAGGCAAAGGCATCGCCGTTTCTGTAGTCAGCACCACGACACTCAACTGACCTGAAGAATACAAGTGTTTTTGGTTATAATTTTATCATAGAATCATCTTAAGTAGCATTATTCCTAAACTCATTTGGCCTCACCGTGCATTACACATAATCTGATCTTTAAGTGAAGCATGGGAACTCAAGCTGTTAGGAGAGCTTATCGCATGCTAGATGTTTTTGCAATTTAAACTTGAGCTGTTAGGAGAGCTTACCACACTCTATGATAATTTTGCAATTTGCATCTTCAGTGGGGCGCATACTGGGTGTTTTCAATTTCCGTAAGTCACCGGACACTGAAATGACATCCAGATTTTTAACATACATTCGTGATCTTCATGAATACCATATTCACACATACAGGAAGTAAGGACATGTAGGTTTGCACATATGTTGACCTGTGAACTGAAAAGTCCTTGCCTTTACCCACCGATGGAGGTAGCCTAGGCAGATCAAACACAGAACACTTCTTCAAGTTCTCTCTTACCATTCCTACAGTCTTACTCAACCACATGCAAGTTCTGGTGGTTTTCCTTTCTGAAGCAAACCTAGCTGGCAAGAAGTTTTCAAGAACCCAAGACTTGAGAAGGGGGGGGGGAGAATCGTGTAATCACAGCTTGCTACTAGTCTCAATCAAAACTATCAAAAAAGTATTTCAGAGGAGCAGAGTACTTTGAAGGACTCTGTTGGACTTCCAATTTCTGTTTTGTGAAGTTACAAGACTTGCGGATCAGCTATCATAGTTGGTCTCAATGGGCAATGTCCATAGTAATTCGTTTCAGTAGTAATGTCCATATAGTAGTAGGCCTCCATCGGTCATAGCTGACCATGGACAAAGTACATCCGTTCTAATGTCTAGATGGGCTGTCTGCTTGGTCCAAGCAGCGTCGCCTGTGACTATAGAGACCAATGCGAGAGAGGCAGTCTCTGTCGCAGCGGTCGCATACGTATGCTGATGCTGGTCTGTTGGCTGTCATCCCTTTTCTGCGAACTCGCTTTTCTGCTGCAGCAGCTGACAGTTTGTCCTCACCAATCGCGCAGCTGTTTCTTGAGAGTGGTTCTCCAGCTGTTGCGGTCGTCTGCATGCTTATAATGGTTCTAGACAATTCCAGTAAGTTGGATTATATCATCAGGTACTGCTGAACTCTTTAAAGTAAGCCAGCAGCGAGCAGACTACTTTGATGGTTGGCCTTTGGCAGCTTGATGTTGGTAACTCCCATGGGATTCAAATGAATGAATTTGTGGCTGGTATAGTGGTAATGTGTTGAGGAGCCAGAATGAGCAGACTGAGTTCAATGCAACTAAGCGGCACATGAGATGGGGCTGCTAAGAAACAAAAACTATGACTTCTGCTGCTTACTACTTTCTATCACTCTGCTTCATTACATGCATTTACATTACTTCTGTGCCCGATCGGATTGATCATCACCTCCGGGACACACCTGACTCAAACATACTTCATGAAACCGTGTTCATTGTTGACGACGACAGAACGAAACCCATGTACATTCTAACTGCTCTTAACATTCTTTGAACCTGTACCACACAACCAGTCAAAAATGTTGCACACAAGAGAAAAGCTAAGAACAGAAAGAAAGTGCACAAAGAATAGAAATTCATATTCACAGAAACATACAGACAAACACAAAGAGTTGAAATTTCACTCATGCAATATGACAGACAGACACTGTTGCTCCATGCACCTTGTAGTGTTCAGTTGCTAGAACTTGTGTCACTCATGAGATGTAAGCTTTTTTTTTTAACATATAAATATCTGGTGGCTCAATCCTTTTTCTCTGCCAGAAACACTAAAAAAAAAAAAAACAAAAAAAAAAAAAAACTAAAAAAAACACCAACACCAACAAAAAAACCAACCCTAAAGAAAACAGAATGGAGATCAAAAAAAAGTTTCACACACACACACACACACACACACACACACACACACACACACACACACACACACACACATACACACACCAGACACACAGCTGGAAAAAATACCTTTAGGACCCATATTAACTCCAGTGCAGGCCAGGCCAATTACAGATTCTGCAAGCATGACACGCTGCACCACTTTCTCTGCTCCCTTCGCACACGTCACCACGTGGATCTTGCCCATGTCACTGTGAGTTGTCCGGGAGGAAGCTAAGAGATGTACATAGGTAATGTAAACGAATGCAAAAGTCTGTTCTGTACTTGAAAAATAAAAGAATTTGGTTTCCGAAAGTACATGTACTGCTATTAGTCTTTTATTTCTTTTTTTTTATGACCGATTTATTTGTATTGCAACAATTTTAACAGCTTACTAATATCTTAAAGTCGGGCGGTAGGGAGAAATGATAAGGAAGAGTATTAAATCTGATCGAGTTAGTGTGGGTGTGGGTGTGGGTGTGTTTTCAAACTATCATTTATATTCATTATCATACTAGTCTATGTCGACAAATCATAATGCGAAAAAAAAAGAAGATATTTTCGTTATCATATATCTGTTCTATCTACACATTTCAGAAACAGATACAGAATTACTTTACCTGCAACTCCTTTCAGACGTAAACTCGATAACAATAAACCGATCAAGTTTTTGTTTTTCCCGTTTTGTTGCAACTAGGGAAGCTTTCGGCGACCCTTTTCTGGTTTTTCACGCACGAGAATGAAGGGGAACTCACTTAAAGAATTGGTACGGCAAGATAATAATAACTGAAGCGAACAGAGAATAAAAAGTATGCCATAAACAAAGGTTTCACACAAGCTGGTTATTGACTTTGCGTTTATTTACTTCACATTTATCGAAACAGAATAGTCCGGATACGAAAACTAAAAGACACAGACAGTTCCAGTTAAAGGTTTATATAAACTTGACCGGAAGCTATCAAAGCATCCCTGGCAACAAGATGGAAGAAAGAAAAATACTGATCTGTACGTAACAGAAACCATTCTGGCCGCGCAAAAATAAGCGTCGATATAGGTATGATCTTCGTTTACTATGTCGCTTTCAATTTTGTGTTTACAACGTTTGATAGTAGATCGTCACTGATATGGAGTCCCTTTGAAGATAAGCACCATCACTGATCACACTCACAGCGCATGGTTGGTGGCGTTGTAAACAGACTGAAAGAAGGAAAAGGGGGCGGTTATAACTTATATTAGTATTGCTTGTTTATGTATGAACTGTAGGCTATATGTAACTTTTTACAATTACCGGTAGAAGCATTCTTATAATTGAACTTGTATAACCGAGATTCTTCTGTGCTGTTTATGTTTTTATAAAGAGACAAACGGTGATATTGCTTTCGATAATTGTTATGTGGAAAAATTCATCATCATAATATTGTTATAGTTTCCACCTGCTCATCCACCCCAGAAAATATAAAAGAAATGAGAGAGGACATATTCTTTGGTTTATGCTTGTGTAAAATAACATTTCAGTATTTATGTGATTTGCTTTGTAATGATTACAAGTACTTCTTTTGGTAGGCTACTTGTTATAATTTTTTTATGCTGTTGTGTGGAAAAGATCAGTAGACACAATGCCAACTTCACGGGATCGCCAGGCTCGGCGCCTGATGCACAAATCACAGCTGGAGAATCTGCAGATGCCCAAATATGTTCCCAAGACAATTGTGCCCCCGGATAAAGTGAATGAGCTGTATCCTCTAAAATGGCCTGCATACAAAAGTGTGAGTATTCTTCCATCATTGTAAAATTATGAAAAAGGGGTTCTTTTTCAGATTTATGATATATTGTGGCCAAAAGCAAAAGGTCTGTTGGAAAACACCAAGAGAGAGAGAGATGACAGACATTTATCCATATATTCTGCCCACTGATACAAATTGACAGTTAAATAGAGATTGTGTATACATGTGTGTGTCTGTGTCTGTGTGTGTATGAGAGAGAGAGGGGGGGGAGAGAAAGAGAGAGAGAGAGAGAGAGAGTGTGTATGTATGAGAGAGAGAGGGGGAGAGAAAGAGAGAAAAAAAAAAAAGAGAGAGAGAGAGAGAGAGAGAGAGAGAGAGAGAGAGAATGTTTCCATGAAATTATCCTTGCCATTCCCAGTTAGTTATTAAAAAGATGTCTCATGGTTTCATGCATCCTTTTTTTTTCTTTTTAATAACACCTTGTACAAGTTTCATGGACAGCACAGATAAGGCACATGCAAAATATATTTGTTGAAATTTCAATTTGGTGTTTTAGTTAACTGTCTGTTTCAAGTTTCATATCTCATATGCTGTATTTTGATTTGTAAAATACCCAAACCAAGCAAACAAATGTAATGTTTTTGAATTAGGGTATGTGTTAATCTTTTGTGGAAACAGTAATTGTTCTTGTTTTTTTGTTTTTCAGTCAGACGTACAGAACAAAATCAATGATGTGCTTGGCCCTCTCTCACTCTTTGCTCCATATCCTCATGAAGATGGTTAGACTTCAGTGTGTGTCTGTGTGCATGTGTAAGCGTGTGAGCATGCATTTGTGTATGATGTCTGTGTGTGTGCGTATGCATGTGCAATTATGTGTGAATATGTGTGTGTGTGGGTGGGTGGGTGTGGGTGTGTGGGTAGGTGGGTATGGGTGTGTTCCGTATAGAGAAGCATATGTGTTTAATATCTGACTGGTCACATAGGTTAATCCTTATTATATAGATTTGTATTTGGCATATTGCATTCTTTGACTTGTTTATATAGTTGTATACAAAAACTATAATCATGGCAAAGTGTGTGTATATATATGTGTGTGTGTGTGTGTGTGTGTGTGTGTGTGTGTGTGTGTGTGTGGTTGTGTGAGTGTTTGTTTGTGTGTGTGTTTGTTTGTGTTTGTGTATGTATGTATGTATGTGTATGTATGTATGTATGTGTGTATTCATGTATATATGTATATGTGTGTATATATGTGTGTGTGTGTGTGTGTTTGTTTGTGTGTGTGTTTGTTTGTGTTTGTGTGTATGTATGTATGTATGCGTGTATATGTGTATGTGTGTGTATATGTGTGTGTGTGTGTGTGTGCTGTGTGTGTGTGTGTGTGTGTGTGTGTGTGTGTGTGTGTGTGTGTGTGTGTGTGTGTGTGTGTGCACACATGCCCATGTATGACTTTGTGTGTGTGTGTGTTTTTGTGTGTGTGTGTGTGTGTGTGTGTGTGTGTGTGTGTGTGTGTGTGTGTGTGTGTGTGTGTGTGTGTGTTATCTTAAGGCATGCTTATAGCTATTCCTTTTTCCATGTGTCTAGAATTCTAGTTTCATTTCCAACATATTATTTCAAATTGAAGACAAAATTCAGAAATGTCATCATCAAACCATGTAAATCTAATTATAGCAGATCACATTAATGAGAGACTGTGAATTCTTGATCTGTAATTGAAAATATGAAGAACAAAAGTTAAGAGTTAGAGAAAATATGTTGATGTGTTACAGAACCCGAGTCTGACCTTATTTTGGAACGTCCTGTCACTCCAATCAATGTAAGTATTTTGACAAATTATAGCAGTCCGCCACATAGGTTTTACTAAATCCATTAGTCATTATTACCTTATACCACCTACACGTATGGAATCACTGTATGCACCATTGTTTTTGTTGTTTACACTTACTTGTGTCGTAGCGCTGTCGCCGTGACCCGGCCTCATCAGCAACTGACTGTGTTACTGTGTTGAGTAACACAGTCAGTTGCTGATGAGGCCGGGTCACGGCGACAGCGCTACGACACAAGTAAGTGTAAACAACAAAAACAATGGTGCATACAATGATTCCATACGTGTAGGTGGTATAAGGTAATAATGACTAATGAATGTAAGTATTTTCCCTTCTCTTTCATAAGGCCCACATGATTATTCATTTAATTAAGTGTATTGGTCGCATATTTTCTCTGTAGTCTGACCTGTTTCCACAACATGTTTTTTGAAAAGTGTTTATTCATTTAGAATGTTTATGTGGTTGAATACAGATACTGGAATGGTGTTCTGATGATCTTTACAATGCTTTTTGGGTCATCCTTTTTCAGTGCATATAACAATGTGAAAGATGAAATTGTTACTTTAACTTTTTGATTATGTAATGCATGGGTCAACATGTGCTTATGATATGTTTGTTATGCACTTAATGTTCAAATACAATTGCAGTTTTATGCCTTGATGTGATACCATATATATTCTAGATGAGATGTACTGTTTAAAACTGACTGAGACATTGCCAAGAGATCAGAAAATGTATTATTTGTGTGTTTGATACTAAATGATAGATGTAGGATTATGCATGAAGTAAACGTCCTTGCCAAAACAAAAAATGTCAAAATCATTGTCATTGTTCTGATCGTGTGTGTGTGTGTGTGTGTGTGTGTGTGTGTGTGTGTGTGTGTGTGTGTGTGTGTGTGTGTGTGTGTGTGTTGTGTGTGTGTGTGTGTGTGTGTGTGTTGTGTGTGTGTGTGTGTGTGTGTGTGTGTTAAATCCATCAGTCAGATTTCTGATCCAGCAGTTATTGTAGTACAAACCCTTATTTTTTATATCAGTATTTGTGTCTGTATTTTTTTTTTTCATTCAGTTAGATCAGTTACATAGTGTTCTTAATAGTTTTTGACTGGATATTGTAAGCACTACAGAAATTACCTTGTGTTGTTGGAATGAACACTCATCAGCCACTTTTCATATCTGATATGCACATGCACATTAAGTGTTACATTCATATTAATGGTATTAAGCTCAGTGGAAGCTTGTTGGATATAGGTTACTGACACTGTAGCTCTGCTTGAGAGCATTTCGGACATGTGACCGACAAATTTTACCGATTCTTTTTGTATGTACTGAAGTCAGTCGAAAGAAATTGAACCTGTTTCTGGGACCCTCAGACAGTTTTGTGGCAGTACTTTCCCTTTGACTTAAGTTTGACTGTTGTTCTGTCATTTAACTCCCTATTTACCAACTGCAAAAACTTAACCCTTTGATTCCCTCACCCTATCCACCAGCTTCCTGCAGGAAGCTGGTGGATAGGTTGAGGGAGTCAAAGGGTTAAGTTTTTGCTTTGCTTGCATGGTTGACAATGCAAGATGCCGGTGGACTGGGTGCGGGAGTCAAAGGGTTAATACTATCTTTGTATGAGTGTGAACTGACACATTGCGACTGAGCTCCCAGAATTACATGCAGTTGAGTAAAGCCACTTACACTGGCAAAAGTTTCGCAGAGTAGAGAAGATCTGTGGCTGTTTTTTTTATGTTTTCCCTTATCTGATATTCCCAGCAGAGCAGGAAATTTAATACATGTGGTATTTAACCTACGTGTAAGAATGGAGTATGCTAGGGAAGTGAAATTACTGTAGTGTGTGCCTGGAAAGTTTTTGTTTTGCTGCCTGTGCGTATCTGTGTGGATTATTTATAACAAGAACACTGTTAGGAATATTCACTTCTAGCCCACACTATTTAAAATGTTCATTTCTTGTTTTGATGTCTGTGCTGTTTGTGATTGACTTGTTGACTTTAGTAATTTTGTATACTTTGATCAAAATTGTGTGATTTGAGTGTAAAGTTGCGCCCCTCCCACTGCGACTCTGTTAAAGATATTTTCCTGTGATTTTTAATCAACATTTTTTTTTTTTGAAACATTTTGCAGGAAGAGATCAAATCCCAGCCGACAACCTTCGACAGACTGGCCAGCTACGTGAGACGTCGTATTGCGGCCAAAGAAGATGTTCCATATCTCTCTATTGAGGACCAACAGAACCTGGTAAAATAGAAACTGTACAATGATTCACAGGGCTATGTGATATACAGTGATTAGTGGGGCTATGTGATATACATTGATTAGTGAGGGCTATGTGATATACAGTGATTAGTGAGGCTATGGTAGAAAGAAACTCTAGGGAGAGCTAGACAACAGAAGGTCTTCAGAGAAGTAACCCCCTTTAGACAAGTGTTTCGGCCCTGAATTCCTTACACTCTCGGGGGGCCGGGCCACATCCAGGTCATGACTCCTGGATGCCCTTCTGCTGTTGTCTATTTTTTTTTTTTTTTTTTTTTTTTTTCCCACGCCGGGGATCGAACCTGGGCGATTCTGCGCTTCAGAACTGCGGTACGCGGTTTTACCAATGTGCTAACGGGGCACACATCATCTGTAGGGAATTTAATCCTTATGAAGTTCACTTTTTTCGTTCCTCCTTGCCCAGATCCAGCTTGAGCTCCTTTCTGCTGCCTCTGCCATCGCTTTAAGGGCTCTAGTCCTCTTCTTCCCAGAAATGGCGAGTTGTTTCATGAGATCATAAGCGGAGGTGCCCACAAACCCTCTTGCCCCGACCTCTATGGCGAAGATTTTGACCCGCAGACCTGCTTTCTTCAGGGTGCTGGCAAGACCGGCGTATTTTTCGGTCTTGTAGATATGTGCTTCTTCCATTCTGCTTTCGTATGGCACAGTGAGTTCTATCAGAATCACTTGTTTCGAGGAGTCAGAGTGGAGAGCGATGTCTGGTCTCATGCCTGTCTTGCTGATGACATCTGGGTAATTTCTCCACTCTGGGAGGTCTGCTGTACACTCCCAGTCGACTGCTCCATCCAGAAGACCCTTTGGCAATGTGCTGGTTGTCATAGCCCTTTCGGGCCAGACCTGTTTCCCTCCTGCTTTGTAGAACGTTGTCATAGCAATTGGTGCGTTTGGGGTCATGGTTTTTTCGCTAACCACATCTGTGATCACTTTCAGAACTTGGTTGTGCCTCCATGTATACCTTCCTTGGGCTAGCGCTACTTTGCAAGAGCTTAGGACATGTTCCACTGTTTGTTTCTTCTGACAGAGCGGACATGCTGGGTCGTCTGCTTTCCCCCATTTCACTAAGTTTGCATTCGAGGGGAGCAGGTCATATACAGATCTGAGGAGGAAGCTTATCCTTAGAGGAGCCATGTGCTACATATCGTTCCAGCTGAGACTTCTTTGGAGTGCACTGTCCCATGTTGTCCATTGCCCCTGTTGACCTTGCTGGACTGCCTTCTGCACTCTTTTGACATCTTCTTCTTCCTTCAACTCCTGTATGATCATGTCTCTTTTTTCCTTCCCTTTGGCTTTGGACCACCACTGCATTTTTGTTGCTCCCAGTCCCTGTCTGTTGGTTTGCGTGTGTCCAATTATTTCTTTGATGCTGAGGTTTCTCTTGGCATTGTTTACAGCCTCTTGGACTTTCCACTTTCTGCCAGTTCTCAGCTTTGGATGAACTGCTCTCACGATATTGTCCTCCGATTCCTCCAGCATGCTCAACAGTCTTGCTTTTCCAACTTTGTATTCCTCCACTATGGATTTCAGAGGTAGCTTCAGCATTGCTTGACGACAGTAGAATGCAACATCAGTGAGACCAGGTGGGACACCGAGCCATTTTCTTGTGTATTTGTTGATTTTGGCTTCCATTGCTTCGACTGTGCTGGTGCAAATGTCATAGATTAGCAGTGGCCACAACAGCTTTGGTATCAGCATGAACTGTAGATACCAGACTTATGTGATATACAGTGATTAGCAGGGTGTGATATACATTGATTAGCAGGGCTATGTGATATACATTGATTAGCAGGGCTATGTGATATAGTGATTAGCAGGGCTATGTGATATACATTGATTAGCAGGGCTATATGATATACATTGATTAGCAGGGCTATGTGATATACATTGATTAGCAGGGCTATATGATGTACAGTGATTAGCAGGGCTATGTGATATAGTGATTAGCAGGGCTATGTGATGTACAGTGATTAGCAGGGTTATGTGATATACATTGATTAGCAGGGCTATGTGATGTACAGTGATTAGCAGGGCTATGTGATATAGTGATTAGCAGGGCTATGTGATGTACAGTGATTAGCAGGGTTATGTGATATACAGTGATTAACAGGGCTATGTGATGTACAGTGATTGGTGAGGCTATGTGATGTACAGTGATTAGCAGGGCTATGTGATATACAGTGATTGGTGAGGCTATGTGATGTACAGTGATTGGTGAGGCTATGTGATGTACAGTGATTAGCAGGGCTATGTGATATAGTGATTAGCAGGGCTATGTGATGTACAGTGATTAGCAGGGTTATGTGATATACAGTGATTAACAGGGTTATGTGATATACAGTGATTGGTGAGGCTATGTGATGTACAGTGATTAGTGAGGCTATGTGATATACAGTGATTAGTGAGGCTATGTGATATACAGTGATTAGAGAGGCTATGTGATATACAGTGATTAGCAGGGTGTGATATACATTGATTAGCAGGGCTATGTGATATACATTGATTAGCAGGGCTATATGATATACAGTGATTAGCAGGGCTATGTGATATAGTGATTAGCAGGGCTATGTGATGTACAGTGATTAGCAGGGTTATGTGATATACATTGATTAGCAGGGCTATGTGATGTACAGTGATTAGCAGGGCTATGTGATATAGTGATTAGCAGGGCTATGTGATGTACAGTGATTAGCAGGGTTATGTGATATACAGTGATTAGCAGGGCTATGTGATGTACAGTGATTAGCAGGGCTATGTGATATAGTGATTAGCAGGGCTATGTGATATACAGTGATTAGCAAGACTATGTGATGTACAGTGATTAGCAGGGCTATGTGATGTACAGTGATTAGCAGGGCTATGTGATATACAGTGATTAGCAGGGCTATGTGATGTACAGTGATTAGCAGGGCAATGTGATATACAGTGATTAGCAGGGCTATGTGATATACAGTGATTAGCAGGGCTATGTGATATACAGTGATTAGCAGGGCTATGTGATATACAGTGATTAGCAGGGCTATGTGATACACAGTGATTAGCAGGGCTATGTGATATACAGTGATTAGCAGGGCTGTGTGATATACAGTGATTAGCAGGGCTATGTGATATACAGAGGTTAGCAGGGCTATGTGATATACCGCGATTAGCAGGGCTGTGTGATCTACACTAATACAGCGATTAGCAGGGCTATGTGATATACATTGATTAGCAGGGCTATGTGATATACAGCGATTAGCAGGGCTGTGTGATCTACACTAATACAGCGATTAGCAGGGCTATGTGAGACACATGCACAGAGATTAGCAGGGTGTGTAGAGGTTAGCAGGGCTATGTGATATACAATGATTAGCAGGGCTACGTGATATACAGCGATTAGCAAGACTATGTGATAAACCATAATTATGAGAAATAAGGAAAGTAAACTCCATCACAATGGACATAGAGCATCATTTTCTCATATTTGTTCCTGAAAGTAACTGCCTTATGTCAGAGGTTTATGACTATATTTGATCAGCGTACTTTCTGTCCTACTTACATTGTTGATGTTTATGCAACATGTGTTGGGACACACATTTATATATATCTGTGCAGTTTGTTGATTTTCTTTGTTCTGATTTTTTGATTGGTAGTCTGTGA
>JAPXFY010000013.1:81819729-81827229 GCA_030674185.1 Monoplex corrugatus | reverse complement strand
TCCCCGTCATGCTCAGCAGACTCAGCTGAAACCACTCACATTTACCTCCATGGTAACGTCTTTTTTTTAATATATTTTTTTGGGGGGATCGTTGCACTCAGGGAGGTTACCTTTGTGATGACCTATTTTCTTTCATCCCATTTTCTACGCCACCTTAATGGCAACAGAAGCTGGTGCAATTTTTTACAATGCGATGATGATAATGTTAATGAGGATGGTAATCATCATGTTATGGAGTTCCATCTAGGATTGAGACTGCGTGACAGGACTGTACTTTACGTTTACTATCATAATATATCCTGGCGTCAACTAGGCCAGAGAGATACAGATACTTGTGATGCTTGTCAGAATATTTGAGCTACACCTTCCATGACGCATCCGTGAAGTGAATGAAACTCGACTGTGTGGTCCCAGTCTTCCCAATGAGCCCATAGCACGCCCAACTCTGGATAGGAGCCAGTTAGAGCCCAAAAATCCCACAAAGTTTTGAAGGGACTAATGGGTATTCGAACCCACAACCTTCCAGTCGGTAGGCTGTTGCGTTAACCACTACACCACGGCGACTGGTCCATGGTAGCATCTTTGTTTTGTCATCTCAACCCGTCTGCATCACTTAATTATGTAAAGCATTATTAGATTGACAAGCATGATAGTCAATCTTTGTTTTGTCATCTCAACCCGTCTGCATCACTTAATTATGTAAAGCATTATTAGATTGACAAGCATGATAGTCAATCTTTGTTTTGGTCATCTCAACCCGTCTGCATCACTTAATTATGTAAAGCATTATTAGATTGACAAGCATGATAGTCAGTCTTTGTTTTGTCATCTCAACCCGTCTGCATCACTTAATTATGTAAAGCATTATTAGATTGACAAGCATGATAGTCAAGTGGTTAGATCATCAGGCAGCAGTCAAAGGTCTTAGCATAATCCTGCCTGAACAAAGCCTTGTGGATAAAGGATGGACATTTTTTCCAACTTCCTGGGTCAGTCTATTTGCAGATGTGCTGGTGCCTGAAGTAATAACAATATGATATCTGAATAGGAAGATAATGGCTGATGTGAGGTGTTTAGTGTGTTGGCTAATGTCTGAGTGCTTTTCACCTGTCAGTTTTAGCCTGCACCGCTGGTTAGCATTGCTGCTTGCAGCTCTGTGAAAACAAAGAGCAATGTGTGTAAGTCTGTGTCAGTACATTAACTCTCCATAAGCAGGCCCTATGTAGCGCTTTCCCCATGGTGACACATGGTAACTGAGCACCTCAAGGACTCGGGCTGAACTCTCAGGGGTCTGGGAAGAGGCTTGGCCCCCAGACTTACAGCATGCTGGCCCACCAGCGTGTGGACACGCCCTGGTGCCAGCAAACCAGACCCCCAGCTATGGGTAAACAACACCACTGCCTTGTTGTTGTTCGGGAGAGATCAAGGCTAAGGAAGTAAACCCAGGGAGAATGTATGAGACAGTTTTGTGGAGTGGATGGGCACAGAAAGGGTAGGAGTATACTTGCAGTGACAAAAGATTGATTCATATGGAGGGCCATGACCACCAGTGCCATGCGGCATGGGTCATGATAATGATGAAATAGCAAGAGTTTAGAAACAGTCTTAAATAGCAAGAGTTTAGAAACAGTCTTCATGCTTTCATTTACAGCATTGTTACTGTCTGTTCTATCTGAGCCATAAAACTCCACTGAACATTTCTACAAATATTTGTAAGTTGTAGTTACATGTAAACAATATTAGAAGCACAATACATACTCTGTGTCATGGTGTTCAACATGTCTGTTTTATCATAGCAAAATGTACCTTGTTTACAAACCGAATGGCAAGTTGGGGAGATGACAAACCTTGGGACACAGCCACACAGCGCGCACCAACCAGGCCCAGCCCAGTCTCTGGACCAAGGGAAATGGAAGACCCCTCTCTCGCCCCGCTCTGGTTTCCATCTCTCTTTCGGGCAGCCCGCCCTGCCACCAGCTCGCATAGCTGTCAGCTCCTTTCCCCTTACTGAAGTTCTTATAACATTTCCACTCCGTCACTTGTTTGTGTTGTGATCTAGGGAAATGTATAAAAACTTTTTTGAGTTTTGAAGTCTGCACAATGATTTAAAGATGTTGTGTTGTCTGTTGCAGATACAGAGCAGTCGGCCCAAATCCCACTCACACCAACAGAAAGTGCAGAGTATGGATCAAGAACTCAGGGAGGTGAGAGAACAGCATTGTGACCGAGATTTGTTTCTAAATCGTTTCAACACAGATAATATTTTCCAATCAAGTGGTTTGTTACTGGCCTTCCAGTCCCAAAATTGTGGTTTGTCTGAGCCAGTACAAATTTTGTTTTATGTCCATGTTTTCTCTCATTCAAAATTCATTATTGAACATAGTTCCTTTGAAGTGTATTTACATGTGTGATGGACACATGCTTATGCATAAAATCAGTGAAATGCATTAAAACATAATAAAAACAAATGCAGTTTTTGCAAAAGTTAGCTATCAACAGGCAAATCAAAGACAGTTTTGGGAGCGGGAGGGGCAGATTTTACTTTACTGTACCAAGTTAAATATTAGCTTGAATCAGTGAGAGAATGTAACTGTTGTAAGCAGCAAATGAAATGTTTGACAGTTATCTGATATCAACTAAGTAACATAACTCTTGAGAGTCACGGAGTTATCTCCCATGTAGAATTTCTCAAACCCAACACAGTTTGCGCTATCCATTCAGCTGGCATAGACGCAGCCACAAAGCATAAAGTGGTAAGCTCAGAACATTCAGCTAGCATAGACGTAGCCACAAAGCATTAAGTGGTAAGCTCAGAACATCTCTGAATGTTCTGAGCTTACCACTTTATGCTTTGTGGCTGCGTCTATGCTAGCTGAATGGTAGCGCAAACTGTGTTAGGTTTGAGAAATTCTACATGGGAGATAACTCCGTGACTCTCAAGAGTTATGTTACTTAGTTGATATTTAAAATTCTCCCTGCTTCCCTTTTATTTCATTTGGTATCTGATATCAGACTTGATAATCAGGTCTGATATCAGATAACTGTTACAGTTTCACAGTGTGAACTCCAAGGCAGGCAAGTCCAGCAGACCCAAGAAGCAGTGGTGTAAATAGGTTTGTACTATCAGGTCAACATGGTTAACAGACTAGGCGCCCTTCCCACCCTAGTCATTTTCTTTGTTTGTTTGTGTGTGTGTTTTCTTAACATTGCAGGTTGACATGTATAGTTGATTGAAGTCACAGTATGGAGACTGTACATCAGTATCAGGAGTTTGACATCACTAACTGAAGTCAGAGTGTGAAGATAATTTAGCAATGTATTGCCTGCACAGTGCGAACCAACACACTGAGAACAACATACATAGACACAGCTGAGCCATTTTCAGTATGAATATGAACATGCCTGAGACGGTTTAACTGACTGTGTGTGGGGTGTATAACCGACTGGTTAACCCTTTGACTCCTGCACCCTGTCCACCAACATCCTGCATTGCTAATCATGCTATCAAAGCAGAAACTTAACCCTTTGATTCCCTCACCCTCTCCACCAGCTTCCTGCAGTTGGTAGATAGGGTGCGGGAGTCAAAGGGTTAAAGCATCATCAAGCGTGATCAGAGTTATCCTCACAGTATTTTGATTGTTTTGGTCTCAGTAGCTGATTTTTCGACTGCAGCCTGAGACACCGTTGCAGGACGCGCTCCTTGTTTGACCGCACGACGAGCGATGTGGGATGAACTTCTTAAAATTTGTGTCATTTCATTGCTTTCTTTAGCTAGATAAGCACTTGCGGTCACCACTCCATACTAGTGTGAGCAGTAGTTCTCTGACTGAACTAGGTGACCCTGGGCGTCTCTGTCCAGTGTCTTGTGTACTTCACTGTTGACTAAACAAGGTTCCTCCGCTGATGTGCACATCCTCCATGCTGCTCTCCCTGGTTTCACTGTGACCCTAGCAAGGGTGGGTAATGGGTGCTCGGCCTTACCAAAGGGCCTCCCAACTAACAAAGAGTTATATGGTAAGATCCCACCAATCTGTA
Organism: Monoplex corrugatus; assembly: GCA_030674185.1. NCBI lineage: Eukaryota > Metazoa > Mollusca > Gastropoda > Littorinimorpha > Ranellidae > Monoplex > Monoplex corrugatus. Next base: position 81,823,194 of record JAPXFY010000013.1, on the reverse strand, counting down.
AACCAATACGTCAACAAAGACTGCGTTTCACGGGACACTGCTGACGTAGCAAAGAAGAACTGGTGGGAGATGTTCTACTATGGAGACCCAGTCACGGCAAACAAAGACCAGGACGTCCAAAGAAGACCTTCATCGACCAACTGATGGATGATACGGGCTGTCAGTATGATGAACTACCTACTGCAATGTCTGACATAGAAGGACGGAGGAAACATGTCATGAATAGCCAAGCAAACTCGACATGATTGATTGATTGATCCCAACAGTTTTAGTTGAGAAGGTCATAGAAATGGTCTGATTGATCAACATTTAGTACCAAGCACTATTTGAGTATAGATGTATGCAGATGGGTTCATTATCACTTGAGTTATCTTTGGGTCCAGGCCAGAATAATTTGAATCTGTCTAAATGAAAACAGGATCGAAAACGAAAATAGCATGTACAACACGTCTGTTTTTGTATATGTGTGTGTGTGTTTGTGTGTGTGTATATTTATTTTTGTGAATATGTATGTGTGTACACAACTTGCTTATTGTACTTGTGTGCATGTGTATAAATTATAAACATGAATGTGATTGTCGTTGCTCTTGTTTTAACCCCTTGACTCCCGCACACTCTCCACCAGCATCCTGTATTGCCAGCCATGCAGGCAAATGAAAAACTTTACCTTTTGACACCATCACCCTATCCACCAGCTTCCTGCAGAAAGCAGGTGGATAGGGTAAGGAAGTCAAAGGGTTAAGTTTTTGCAGCTGGCAGATAGGTTGCGGGAGTCAAAGGGTTAGTATAAGAAGAGAGATTTTTTTACCTGATGGTGACTCATTGACTGTGACAGATCGCAGAGGCCATGCCTTACCTGGATACAAACAAATGGTAGACCTGGTGGCTGATCTTCCTGAACGCAGCTTGCGAACTTCCTCTGATGGTCAGTGCAGGTTATCTTATCCATCTTTTTGTGAATGTGTGTGTGTGTGTGTGTGTGTGTGTGTTTGTTTGTTTGTGTTCTGTTTGTTTGAGAGTGTGTGTGTGGTGTGTGTGTGTGTGTGAGTCTGTGTGGTGTGTGTGTGTGTGTGAATCTTGTTTTGAGTTGTGGTGTAGTGTTGTGTGTGTGTATGTTGTCTGTGTGTGTGTGTGGTGTGAGTTTGTGTGTGTGTTTGTGTGTGTGTGTATGTGTGTGTGTATGTGTTGTGTGTGTGTGTGTGTGTGTTTGTTTGTGTGAGTGTTATGTGTGTGTTGTTTTGTGTGTGTGTGTTGTTGTGTGTGTGTGGTGTGTTTCTTGATTGTGTGTGGTGTAATGTGTGTGTGTGTTGTGTGTGTGTGTGTTGTGTGTGTGTGTGTGTGTGTGTGTGTGTGTGTGTTATTAGTGTGTGTGTATGTGTGTGTGGATTTGTTTGTTTGTGCATGTGTATGTGCTGTACTGATGCATGTGTGTACATATGTTCATTAAACCTTGTGGATGCATGTTTGTTGCATACACTGACACACTTAAAACGATGTTTGTGTTGTATAAAGTGACTGCACAAGCCACAACTAAAGTTTGAAAACACTGCACATATCACTTATCAGTCTCCTATTCTCGAAAAATTGGTGTGCCTGCGTGCAAATTTAAGATCAAAACATACAGTATTTCAAATATTGAACCTACTGTAGTGAACGAAAGAGTGAATAGTTCAGCGTATAGAATGTCTCTCTTGAAATCTGAAGTACGATTGAGTGTGATCACCAGATGGATGAGTGACCAGCTATAGATGGGTATCTGTCCATCTTTTAGGATGGGAAGTGGAAAAACAGCAAGATAGAGGACATGTGATCCCATGTTCACAGTTAAATTAATGGTTATGTATAAATGTATGGCATCTACCGTGATTACTTTTTTAATCTCCATGGCATTGTGTGTGGCATGCAGTGCTCATCAGATCGTCTGTGCATTTTGAAACCTTTGTTGCAAACTAATGATTGAAATTGATATTGTCAGCATGATATTTTATGTGGATTCATATTCAGTAATCATTATGCTATAATAAATTTGTTGTCAGTGATTGTATTGTCTGACATTTGTGTTTTTTTTTATGTGGATTCATATTCAGTAATCATTATGCTATGATAGATTTGTTGTCAATGATTGTATTGTTTGACATTTGTATTGTTTGACATTTGTATTTTATTGGATTCATATGTAGTAATTATTATGCTATGATAGATCTGTTGTCAGCAGTTGTATTGTTTGACATTTATATTGCTTGACATTTGTATTTTATGTGGATTCATATTCAGTAATTATTATGCTATGATAGATCTGTTGTCAGTAGTTGTATTGTTTAATTTTATTTGTGAATTGTTTGGATCATTTTCTATTGTTTGATTATGTGTATATCAAGTACACATTGAATATTTTTGCTGTTCAGTAAGTGCAGGCAAGAAGTATGTTTTCACAGCAACATGTAGTTAATCATCATGTTGTATGAAGCATGCAAAGTCAGTTATCATGCTGTCATACAGCGCTAGGCCTGCAGTCCTATCCACATGTTTCAGAAGATCCAGACGTACCTCTGGTCCCTGACCATTCCACTCCATGTCTTCCACACGTGTCTCCAATCTTCTGTAATTGACGTTTTGATGCCGTTCATGTGGAGCTTACTTTCTCCTTTCTTCCTGCCTTCCCTCCCTTTTTCATCCCACCTTCTCCCTGGCTTGTACCTGTCCTCTTGTCCTCCTTCCTGAGGCTTAGTACCTGTGAAACAACTTGCTGTTTTGTTTGTTTTCCTCTTTCCTACATCCCTGCCCATTCCTTTGATTAAGTAGTTATTTCTGCTGTTATTACCTTGGTGCTGTCAGCTGTGTAGACCTTTTGTTTCCCCTACCTTCAGTTGTGCAGATATGTGTTCCACGCATTGTGATTGTTAGCTGAGCGTGTCAAAAACATTCTGTTCCAACCATGGACAGGATCCCAACAGGTGTGACATGAATAGGTTATAAGGTAATGCCCAGTTGCTGAGGCCTGATTGGCATACAGGTAGAGCTTTCTGTCTTTTAATCTGAACTGCATGGGTTCAAGACTGGTTCTGGATATGTTGTTAGAGCAGAGTCCAATTCAGCCAGCTTTCACTGAGTACCTAACCCTGTTCAGCTTTGGGGAAGGTAAAGCTGTGGAGACAGGAGTTGATAAAAAACTGATTTGAGAGCAGTGAGGTGTCTGTCATCTCACTCCCCTGTGACCCAGCATAGGTGTCTGTGGCAGCCTTTACCTTTTTTTTTTTACTATGATGCTAGAGTTTGTCTTTGATTACAGATGGAGTCATATACATCCATATTGTTAGGGATGGGGCTTAGATACAGTAGAAGGATCAGGAAAGAATTGCCAGTAGTGGGTGTCAGGATAGACATGACCTCTGTATTCTCATAAATTTTGAAATTGATGACAATTTGGTTGCGCAGTTGAATGCATGAATCCTGTAAAGTTAATGG
>JAPXFY010000013.1:81809729-81814729 GCA_030674185.1 Monoplex corrugatus | reverse complement strand
TGTCAGAAAAATGTTACAGTAAAACGTTTCTACAGCGTTCTACCTACAAGTTTCTATCAGTGTATAAACTTTGTATCAGATTTTAACTGTAGTTTAAGTATCTTTTAAAAGTATGGAAACTGGCTTGGTTAGGTTTCTGTTCTGAGTATGTGTAACTGCAAGTGAATCATTTGAGTATTCTTGTACATTTTATATTACTAAAGTTTATTTCATGTATGTAAATCATTTCAGGTTTTAATTTGCCTATATGTCTATATTAATGATAGGTTTCTGAAGTGACATGTTCGTCAGGTTAAGATGATGCATGTAATAAATGCTGATAATGCTAGTATGTGTATATGTGTTTGTGTGCACACGCATTTTCCTGCATGTGTTGAAACTTTGGTTATCATAATTGAAATGATGGTGACTGTTATTTTATGTTGCCAAAATCTTTTGAATATTTCATGGTTGTTAAAAGAACCTTGAAGTTTTGAATGCAAAATGTATGGTACCATTTAGGAAAAAAATATTCACTTCTATTTCTTTGTCTGCAATTCATGCCATGTGTGTAGATATTCGCACAGTTCAGAGGGGATTGTCTTGTATTTGCTAAGCTTTGGAAAATTAAATTAGATGTGTTTATCATCTGTAGATTGTTTAAGAATTATAATACTGAACTCAATCAATTGTGTCATGTTTTCAGATCACCATGCACCACCCAGTCGAATCTCAGAAGGGGACCAGTCTCGCTTGTCTGGGTAAAATAGTTTTTTTTCATCTGTGTGTGTGTGTGGGGTGTGTGTGTGTGTGTGTGTGTGTGTGTGTGTGTTGTATGTCAGTAGTATTTTAATTTTTCTGTGTGTGTTTCTATAGTGATGTGTGCCTCTGTGTATGTGTGTGTGTGTGTGTGGTGTGTGTGTGTGTGTTGTTTGTGTGTGTGTGTGTGTGTTGTGTGTGTGTGTGTGTGTTTGTGTGTGTGTGTGTGTGTGTGTGTTTTGTTGTCAGGGATGGGTGGGCTTGTGTGTTTGATATTTGTCTCCATGTTCTCTGTGTGTGCGTGCACCTGTGTGTATGTGTGTGTGTGTTGTGTGTGTGTGTGTGTGTGTGTGTGTGTGGTGTGCGCGTGCGCGTGCATACATGCATGCATGTATGTGTGTGTGTGAGTGTGTGTGTTGTGTGTGTGTGTGTGTGTGTGTGTGTGTGTGTGTGTGTGTAGTGTGTGTGTAATAACTCAATGCTATGGATGACAGTCAAGCTGTAGGTCAGTGAAAAAAGTACACCGTGATAGCAAAAGATCAGCCAGTTATTTACCAGATCTCACAGGGATTATTTTTTCTCTCCCTTCCCCTTCCAACACACCTATCTGCTTCTGTGCCCCTCCCTTCTCCTCCCTGCATCCTCCCCCCCCCCCCCACTCGTTTTGCTTTATCTTCACTGGTTTTTTTCTTCTTGGTAGTGGCCCTTTAGTTGAGACAACAACTCAACGTTTTGTATGTAGCGCTGAGACACAGGAGAGGTGGCAGCAGAAAAGTTGTTTTCATAATGAAAAATGACTGTCCTGTTTTTTTTGTTTTTTTGTTTTTTTGTTACACTACAAGAGTGTCTGAATTACGTAAACAGAGTTTTTTTGATTCAAGGTTCAAGATTTTTTTTATTTGCCCATTTCGAAACAGCAAAGAAATTTTGGTCTGCGGGCTTGTCAGTGTCATATCAAATTACATATACATGTAACACACACACACCACACACGCACGCACGCACGCACGCACGAACGCACGCACGCATGCACCGCACACACACACACACACACACACAGACACACACACACAGACACACACACACACACTCTCACATACACAGACAGACACTCCACACACACACACACACACACACACACACACACACACACACACACGCACGCACGCACGCACACACACACACATACACACACGCATACACACACACACTCATATACAAACAGATGCGTACAAACAGATCGACAGACAGACGGACGGACAGACAGACAGACACACAACACACACACACACACACACACACACACACACACACACACACACACACATCACACTCACACACACACACACACACACACACACACACACACACACACACACACACACACACACTTGTATGCGCACAGACAGATAGACGGACAACACATGCACACACACACACACACACACACACACACACACACACACACACACACACACACACACCACGCACGCACGCACGCACGCACAGCGCACACACACATCCTCTCTCTCTCTCTCTCTCTCTCTCTCTCTCTCTGTCTCTCTCTCTCTCTCTCTCTCTTGTGTGTGCGTACCACATCGAAATAAGTAAATCAGAAACTTTGAACCCCTCCCCCCTTCCTCATGCACACACACCACACACACACACACACACACACACACAACACACACACACACACACACACACACACACACACACACACACACACACCACACCCATACACACACGCACACACACACACACACACACACACACACACACACACACGCACACCCATACACACGCGCACACACACACACACACACAGAGACACACACACACACACACACACACACACACACACACACACACACACACACACACACACACACACACACACACACACACACACACACACACACACACCACACACACCACCCTAACCCACATGTCCATCATTCTCTCACACACATATTTCCCAGCAAGAATGCCAATCAGCACATAGCGTACAGAAATGTCAAACCATTGCAAGTCTCAAATGCGTCCCCCTCCTCAGCAAGGTGATAGTTATGGACAAGAGTAACTATGGGGCTAGTCATCATCATCATCATCATCAGGTGCCTTGCCGCATGGCGTTGGCAGTTATGGACTTCCATCTGTCTCTATCTCTTGTTGCCTCAAGCATCTCTTCCACTCTCCTTGTCCCCAGCCACTCTGCAAGTCCGCCTAGCATCTTCTCCCTGGGTCTACCTGGTGCTCTCTTTCCCTCCAGCTTTCCCGTTGTGACCAGGTGTTCCAATTCCCCTTTCCTCATAAAATGGCCTATAAATGTTGCCCGTCTTTTCCTAATCTTCCTTTTGAATGAGCTTCTTGTGTCTGCCTCCATCAAGACTGTCTCGTTTGTTTTCTTTGCTGTCCATGGAACTCTCAACATCCTTCTCAGAAACCACATCTCGGCTGCCTCAATCTTGTTCTGGCTTTGCTTGTTGACTGTCCACGCCTCACAACCGTATAACAGTATTGGTTCTAAATAACATTCAGGAACTCTCTTCCTGATGTTAATTGATAGGCATTTGTTGGTAAGAATGCTTTCATCTTCTTGAATGCTGTTTTGGCTTGGCCGATTCTACTGGCTATTTCTGATGTGCATCTGCCGTTTGGTGAAATGATCGTTCCCAGGTATTTAAACATATTAACCTGTCTCAAGGTTGTGCCGTTAACTGATATTTTGCATGAGGGGATTTCATTTATTTTTTACTGATCACGATGACTTCAGTCTTCCTGCTGTTTAGTTCCAACCCCTTACCTTTCCGTTTATTTCTAGTATATTCACAAGGTTTTGTAGGTCCCTTTCATTTTCTGCAATTAGCACGGTGTCATCTGCGTATGGAATGTTGTTTATCATTTATCAACTGTACATGGGGCTAGTATATGTGTGTAAATCATCATCAGATTTGCTGCACTTAATTACCTGTTGTTGATTTTCAGTGTCAGTTTTTATTGTTTCTTGCAGTGCTCTCATTCAAGACATGGCGTCACGAGGAAATTTTATCATGAAGGTAAGCATGAGTTAGACATTGTTTAATTTATGATGAATTCATTGATTTCAGACACGTCCATAATTATATCACAGGGAAATGTTAAAGATTGTTTGATTTAAGATGAATTCAATGCACTCAGACACGTCCATAATTATATCACAGGGAAATGTTAACATGAAGGTAAGCATGAGTTAGACATTGTTTAACTTAAGATGAATTCATTGTGTTCAGACACGTCCATAATTATATCATGGGGAAATGTTAAAGATTGTTTAATTTAAGGTGAATTCAGTGCATTCAGACACATCCATAATTATATCATGGGGAAATGTTAAAGATTGTTTAATTTAAGATGAATTCAGTGCACTCAGACTCGTCCATAATTATATCATGGGGAAGTGTTAAAGATTGTTTAATTTAAGATGAATTCAATGCACTCAGACACGTCCATAATTATATCATGGGGAAATGTTAAAGATTGTTTAATTTAAGATGAATTCAGTGCACTCAGACACTTCCATAATTATATCATGGGGAAATGTTAAAGATTGTTTAATTTAAGATGAATTCAATGCATTCAGACACGTCCATAATTATATCATGGGGAAGTGTTAAAGATTGTTTAATTTAAGATGAATTCAGTGCACTCAGACACGTTCATAATTATATCATGGGGAAATGTTAAAGATTGTTTAATTTAAGATGAATTCAATGCATTCAGACACGTCCATAATTATATCATGGGGAAGTGTTAAAGATTGTTTAATTTAAGATGAATTCAGTGCACTCAGACACGTCCATAATTATATCATGGGGAAATGTTAACATGAAGGTAAGCATGAGTTAGAGATTGTTTAACTTAAGAGGATTTCATTGTGTTCAGACACGTCCATAATTATATCATGGGGAAATGTTAAAGATTGTTTAATTTAAGATGAATTCAGTGCACTCAGACACTTCCATAATTATATCATGGGGAAATGTTAAAGATTGTTTAATTTAAGATGAATTCAATGCATTCAGACACGTCCATAATTATATCATGGGGAAGTGTTAAAGATTGTTTAATTTAAGATGAATTCAGTGCACTCAGACACGTCCATAATTATATCATGGGGAAATGTTAACATGAAGGTAAGCATGAGTTAGAGATTGTTTAACTTAAGAGGATTTCATTGCATTCAGACACTTCTTCCATAATTATATCATGGGGAAATGTTA
>JAPXFY010000013.1:81797229-81802229 GCA_030674185.1 Monoplex corrugatus | reverse complement strand
GTGGTAGTGGTGATGTTATTATTTCATAGTTTTACATCATGTGGTATGGTGATGTTATTATTCATAGTTTTCCTTTGGTGGTAGTGGTGATGTTATTATTTCATAGTTTTACATCTTGGTGGTAGTGGTGATGTTATTATCTCATAATTTTCTATCTTGGTGTAGTGGTGATGTTATTATCTCATAGATTTCCCTCTGGTGGTAGTGGTGATGTTATATCTCATAGATTTCCCTCTTGGTGGTAGTGGTGAGTTATATCTCATAGATTTTCCCTCTTGGTGGTAGTGGTGATGTTATTATCTCATAATTTTCCTCTTGGTGGTAGTGGTGATGTTATTATCTCATATTACATCTTGGTGGTAGTGGTGATGTTATTATCTCATAGTTTTCCATCTTGGTGGTAGTGGTGATGTTATTATCTATAGTTTTACATCTTGGTGGTAGTGGTGATGTTATTATCTGATAGTTTTCCCTCTTGGTGTAGTGGTGATGTTATTCATCTGATAGTTTTCCATCTTGGTGGTAGTGGTGATGTTATTTCTCATAGTTTCCCTCTTGGTGATAGTGGTGATGTTATTATCTCATAGTTTTCCCTCTTGGTGGTAGTGGTGATGTTATTATCTGATAGTTTTCCTATCTTGGTGGTAGTGGTGATGTTATATCTGATAGTTTTACATCTTGGTGGTAGTGGTGATGTTATTATCATAGTGTTCCCTCTTGGTGGTAGTGGTGATGTTATTATCTCATAGTTTTACATCTTGGTGGTAGTGGTGATGTTATTATCTATAGTTTCCCATCTTGGTGGTAGTGGTGATGTTATTATCTGATAGTTTTCCTCTTGGTGGTAGTGGTGATGTTATTATCTGATAGTGTTCCTCTTGGTGGTAGTGGTGATGTTATTATCTATAGTGTTCCTCTTGGTGGTAGTGGTGATGTTTATTATCTCATAGTGTTTCCCTCTTGGTGGTAGTGGTGATGTTATTATCTGATAGTTTTCCCTCTTGGTGGTAGTGGTGATGTTATTATCTGATAGTTTTACATCTTGGTGGTAGTGGTGATGTTATTATCTGATAGTGTTCCCTCTTGGTGGTAGTGGTGATGTTATTATCTGAAGTTTCCCTCTTGGTGGTAGTGGTGATGTTATTATCTCATAGTTTTCCTCTTGGTGGTAGTGGTGATGTTATTATCTATGAAGTTTTCCATCTTGGTGGTAGTGGTGATGTTATTATCTCATAGTTTTCCCTCTTGGTGTGTAGTGGTGAGTTATTATCTGATAGTGTTTCCCTCTTGGTGGTAGTGGTGATGTTATTATCTCATAGTGTTTCCTCTTGGTGTAGTGGTGATGTTATTATCTGATAGTTTTCTCTTGGTGGTAGTGGTGAGTTATTATCTCATAGTTTCCTCTTGGTGTAGTGGTGATGTTATTATCTATAGTGTTCCCTCTTGGTGGTAGTGGTGATGTTATTATCTATAGTGTTTCCCATCTTGGTGGTAGTGGTGATGTTATTATCTATAGTTTTACATCTTGGTGGTAGTGGTGAGTTATATCTGATAGTGTTCCCTCTTGGTGGTAGTGTGATGTATTATCTATAGTTTCCCTTGGTGTATGGTGATGTTATTATCCATAGTTCTCTTGGTGGTAGTGGTGAGTTATTATCTGATAGTTTTACATCTTGGTGGTAGTGTGAGTTATTATCTGATATGTTCCCTCTTGGTGGTAGTGGTGATGTTATTATCTATAGTGTTCCTCTTGGTGGTAGTGGTGATGTTATTATCTCATAGTTTCTCTTGGTGGTGTGTGAGTTATTTCTTAGTTTTACTTTGGTGTAGTGGTGATGTTATATCTATAGTGTTCCCTCTTGGTGGTAGTGGTGATGTTATTATCTGATAGTGTTCCTCTTGGTGGTAGTGGTGATGTTATTATCTCATAGTGTCCCTCTTGGTGTAGTGGTGATGTTATTATCCATAGTTTCTCTGGTGGTATGGTGATGTTATATCTGATAGTGTTCCCTCTTGGTGGTAGTGGTGATGTTATTACTGATAGTTTCCCTCTTGGTGGTAGTGTGATGTTTATGTGTCTGGATATAATCTGATAGTGTTCCCTCTTGGTGGTAGTGGTGATGTTATTATCTCATAGTGTTCCCTGTTGTGGTAGTGGGAGTATTATCTATAGTGTTCCCTCTTGGTGGTAGTGGTGATGTATTATCGATAGTTACATCTTGGTGGTAGTGGTGATGTTATTATCTCAAGTGTTCCTCTTGTGGTAGTGGTGATGTTATTATCTGATATTTCACTTGGTGTATGGTGAGTTATATCTCATAGTTTTACTTTGGTGGTAGTGGTGAGTTATTATCTCTAGTGTTCCCTCTTGGTGGTAGTGGTGATGTTATTATCTGATAGTTTTACATCATGGTGGTAGTGGTGATGTTATTATCTCATAGTTTTCATCTTGGTGGTATGGTGATGTTATTATCTGCATAGTTTTACCATCTTGGTGGTAGTGGTGATGTTATTATCTCATAGTTTTACATCTTGGTGGTAGTGGTGATGTTATTATCTCATAGTTTCCCTCTTGGTGGTAGTGGTGATGTTATTATCTGATAGTTTTACATCTTGGTGGTAGTGGTGATGTTATTATTCATAGTTTTACATCTTGGTGGTAGTGGTGATGTTATTATCTCATAGTTTTACATCTTGGTGGTAGTGGTGATGTTATTATCTCATAGTTTTACATCTTGGTGGTAGTGGTGATGTTATTATCTCATAGTTTTCCTCTGGTGGTAGTGGTGATGTTATTATCTGATAGTTTTACATCTTGGTGGTAGTGGTGATGTTATTATCTCAATAGTTTTACATCTTGGTGGTAGTGGTGATGTTATTATCTCATAGTTTTACTCTTGGTGGTAGTGGTGATGTTATTATCTCATAGTTTTCCTCTTGGTGGTAGTGGTGATGTTATTATCTGATAGTTTTCCCTCTTGGTGGTAGTGGTGATGTTATTATCTGATAGTTTTACATCTTGGTGGTAGTGGTGATGTTATTATCTCATAGTTTCCTCTTGGTGGTAGTGGTGATGTTATTATCTCATAGTGTTCCCTCTTGGTGGTAGTGGTGATGTTATTATCTGATAGTTTTACATCTTGGTGGTAGTGGTGATGTTATTATCTGATAGTTTTACATCTTGGTGGTAGTGGTGATGTTATATCTGATAGTTTTCTCTTGGTGGTAGTGGTGATGTTATTATCTCATAGTTTTCCCTCTTGGTGGTAGTGGTGAGTTATTATCTGATAGTTTCCTCTTGGTGGTAGTGGTGATGTTATTATCTCATAGTTTTACCATCTTGGTGGTAGTGGTGATGTTATTATCTATAGTTTTCCATCTTGGTGGTAGTGGTGATGTTATTATCTGATAGTTTTACCATCTTGGTGGTAGTGGTGATGTTATTATCTCATAGTTTTACATCTTGGTGGTAGTGGTGATGTTATTATCTGATAGTTTTACATCTTGGTGGTAGTGGTGATGTTATTATCTCATAGTTTTCCCTCTTGGTGGTAGTGGTGATGTTTGTATCTCATAGTTTTCCCTCATGGTGGTAGTGGTGATGTTATTATCTCATAGTTTTACATCTTGGTGGTAGTGGTGATGTTATTATCTCATAGTTTTACATCTTGGTGGTAGTGGTGATGTTATTATCTCATAGTTTTACATCTTGGTGGTAGTGGTGATGTTTGTATCTCATAGTTTTCCCTCATGGTGGTAGTGGTGATGTTATTATCTTACAGTTTTCCTCTTGGTGGTAGTTGTGACGTTATTGTCTCATAGTTTTCCATCTTGGTGGTAGTGGTGATGTTAGTATCTCATAATTATCATAACAGTGATGAATGATTATAAAAAAAAACAACCCCGTAACAGTTTGCAGTTGTAGTGTAGTACTATACCAGATTTGTCAATGATGGTGATGATGATGATGGTGAAGATGAGAGTGTTGTATTATACCAGATTTGTCAATGATGGTGATGATGATGATGGTGAAGATGAGAGTGTTAGTACTATACCAGATTTGTCAATGATGGTGATGATGATGATGGTGAAGATGAGAGTGTTAGTACTATACCAGATTTGTCAATGATGGTGATGATGATGATGGTGAAGATGAGTGTTAGTATTATACCAGATTTGTCAATGATGGTGATGATGATGATGGTGAAGATGAGAGTGTTAGTATTATACCAGATTTGGCAGTGATGGTGATGATGATGATGGTGAAGATGAGAGTGTTAGTACTATACCAGATTTGGCAGTGATGGTGATGATGATGATGGTGAAGATGAGAGTGTTAGTATTATACCAGATTTGTCAATGATGGTGATAATGATGATGGTGAAGATGAGAAGTGTTAGTATTATACCAGATTTGTCAATGATGGTGATGATGATGATGGTGAAGATGAGAGTGTTAGTATTATACCAGATTTGTCAATGATGGTGATGATGATGATGGTGAAGATCAAAGTGTTAGTATTATACCAGATTTGTCAATGATGGTGATGATGATGATGGTGAAGATCAAAGTGTAGTATTATACCAGATTTGTCAATGATGGTGATGATGATGATGGTGAAGATCAAAGTGTTAGTACTATACCAGATTTGTCAATGATGGTGATGATGATGATGGTGAAGATCAAAGTGTTAGTATTATACCAGATTTGGCAGTGATGGTGATGATGATGATGGTGAAGATGAAGTGTTAGTATTATACCAGATTTGGCAGTGATGGTGATGATGATGATGGTGAAGATCAAAGTGTTAGTACTATACCAGATTTGTCAATGATGGTGATGATGATGATGGTGAAGATCAAAGTGTTAGTACTATACCAGATTTGTCAATGATGGTGATGATGATGATGGTGAAGATGAAGTGTTAGTACTATACCAGATTTGGCAGTGATGGTGATGATGATGATGGTGAAGATGAGAGTGTTAGTACTATACCAGAT
>JAPXFY010000013.1:81774729-81782229 GCA_030674185.1 Monoplex corrugatus | reverse complement strand
AGAACGTATAATAACAAAGGAATTGTCTCTGGTAAATTCTGCAGAAAAATCAATTTTCGTAGGTAAACAGAAATACATGCAGAATAAAAGAAAAAACCAAAAATAGGGTGGTGTTGTATTGGGTGACACTTTTGCCTGGGAAGAACAGCCTGAATTTCAGATGATAAATCTGTGGTAACAACAACAATGACAAAGTAATAATACAGATACACGTACACACGCTTTTTGTATACATAGATGCACACACACACACACATCACACACACCACACACACACACACACACACATCACACACCCACACACACACACAACACACCACACACACACACACACACACACACACACACACACACACACACACAACACACACATCACACACAACACACACACAAACTGTCTAATACACAATACAAAGAACAAATCAAAACGAATCAACGCATGCAAACCACAAACACACACACACACACACACACACACACACACACACACACACACACACACACACACACACACACACACACACACACACACATACACACAACACACACACACACACACACAACACCACTCACACACACTCACACACACACACACATGCAAACGCACTACACACACACACACCACATGCGCGCGCACACACACACACACACGTACACACACACACACACACACATACAACGCATACACACAAACACACACACACACACACACACACACACACACACACACACATCACATCACACACACTCACACACACACAAACACACATGCAAACCACTACACACACATACACACATGCGCGCGCACACACACACACACACACAACACACACACACAACAACACACACACACACTCACTCACTCCACACACACCACACACACACACACACACACACACACACCACACACTCACTCACCACACACACTCAACACACTTAAACACACATGAAACGCACTACACACACATACACACATGCGCGGCGCACACACACACACACAAAATACACACGTACACACACACGCACACACACACATACAACGCATACACTCAAAACACACACACCACATACACACACACACACACACACACACACACACACACACACACACACACACACAACACACACACACACACACACAACAACACACACACACACACACACACACACACACACACACACACACACAAACACTCTCTCTCTCTCCCTTACTCACAAAAAGAAAGGTCAGCTTGAATTAACCTTAAATGTTTGAGTAGATATGGAAAGTAATACTTGAGTTAGTATATATGTGCTAGAGAGAGAGAGAGAGAGAGAGAGAGAGAGAGAGAGAGAGAGAGAGAGAGAGAGAGAGAGAGAGAGAGTGCAGTCATCGAAACATACAGTTCAATACGCTTTACGTGAGAGAGAGGTGAGGAGAGAGAAAGGGTGGAAAGAAGGTATATGAGTGGGTGAGTGGATGGGTGTTTGCATGTTAGGTGATGGCATCCAAGTAATGTGTCTGTTTTTTTTGCTCTGGAATCAGGGAAGGTTGAAGTGTCATTTCCTTAACCCTCTGATTCCCACACCCTATCCACTAACTGCAAAAACTTAACTCTTTGACTGCCTCACCCTATCCTTCAGCTTCTTGCTGGAAGCTGGTGGACAGGGTGAGAAAGTCACAGGGTTGTGTTTTTGGTTGACAAATGCAGATGTTGATGGATAGGGTGAGGAAGTCAAAGGGTTAAATGTTTGGTTTGCTAGCATGGTTGTTGACAATGCAGAATGTTGATTGGATAGGGTGAGGAAGTCAAAGGGTTAATGTTTGCTTTGCTAGCATGGTTGACAGTGCAGAATGTTGGTGGATAGGGTGAGGAAGTCAAAGGGTTAAATGTTTGCTTGCTAGCATGGTTGACAGTGCAGAATGTTGGTGGATAGGGTGAGGAAGTCAAAGGGTTAAATGTTTGCTTTGCTAGCATGGTTGACAGTGCAGAATGTTGGTGGATAGGGTGAGGAAGTCAAAGGGTTAAATGTTTGCTTTGCTAGCATGGTTGATAATGCAGAATGTTGGTGGATAGGGTGCAGGAGACAAAAGATTAAATATTCAGTGTGAAATTGTAAGTTAACAATTGTTCACTTAAACCCTGTAATGTTCACATGTGTCTTGGGTTTTAAGAATTTAGTGAAGAAAGGGTGGAATGTGGAAGCAGTTTTCCACGATTTTTGTGTATTTTCCTGATCTTTCCCTTTATATTTCATGCACATTCTCTTCATCTGGTGGCACATTCTCAAAGAGATGGACTCAGTAGGTCTGTTGCTGTGTACAAGTTAAACCCTTTCACTTCCCACCAGCTTCTTGTAAGAAGCTGATGGATAGGGTGAGGGAGTTAAACGATTCATTAAAATTTATTTATGTTTTAATTCACTTATTTTGAATTTTATCTTCCTGATCTTTCATCACCCTGCAGGTCATGGCTGTACATATCTGTGCACTGTAGGTGTTTCACTGGTTTCAGTTGATTTCACAGACTCTCCTTTGTTTTGTTTTAACCCTTTGACTCCTGCACACTGTCTACCAACTACAAAAAAATAACCCCTTGACTTCCTCGCCCTATTCACCAGATTCCTGCTGGTGAATAGGGTGAAGGAGTCAAAGGGTTAGGTTTGTGCTTTGGTAGCATGGTTGACAATGCAGGACGCTGGTGGACAGGGTGCGGGAGTTAAAGGGTTAATGCTCCGTATTTAGATTCATTTAAGTTTTATAGTTAGAGGAGGCTTCTGGCAACATTAGTAAAACAAAGTGAATATATGAATGAATAAATAAATTCATACGTAAGTAACTAAATAGATAGAGATATAGTTATTTTAATTAAAAATGTAACCTTAAGAAGAAAAGAAAAGAAACAGGGAAATATGTATGCCCACATAATGGCTAATGAAAGTCATAATGGAAATAGATGGTTTTTGATTTAAAGGTGCCACCTTAGACAGATTACAAGAATAGAAACGAACATTTCTCAGGGAAAATGGCCAAAATTTGTAAACAGGCAGTTTCAAAATAGCTTCATCATAATGAGCATAGATCATAGTCATTCAAACTTTGGCACTGACTGCCAGTACTTTCTGTCATGTTGGGGGGGGGGGGCATATATAACTTCTGATTTTGGTGAAGATCCATACACAAACAGCTCACTGATCCAGTTTTTTCCTTCATGACTTTTTTGTCTATAAGAATGTTTTGAAATTTTAATGTGAATAATTATTATTTGAGCTGAAGTATGTATATAACGTTCATTCATTAACATTAAAAAATATCATCAGTACTTTTTTTCTATTTGTCAGTAGAAATGCCTTTGAAATTTTGACTGTGAATGATTATGATTTGAGCTGAAGTATACATATAAAGGCCCTCCATGAACAGTAAGAAATGTCACCAGTACTTTTTATTCTATTTTGTCAGTACAAATGCTGTGCAATTATGAATGTGCACGATTATAATTTGAGCTCAAGTACGAATGTAAAGTTAATCTGTAAACTATAAAAAATATCACCTGAGATTTTTTTTAATCTTTTTTGTGTTTTCTCTCTTGTTTTTCTTTGTATTAGTTGTTGTTGAACAGATAGAGGAACACAGGTTCACCTTGCAAATACACACCTGCAAATATGCATGTATGCACAAATACTTTCGCCCATACATTTACACATATATGCACGGAGATATGCAAGCATACACGTGTACACACAGACTGACACCATGCATACAGAGTTGAATGCATGCATTGAACACACATGCATGTATGCATACAAGCTTACACAGGCACATATGTGAGTACATTTTTAACGCTTGTACATGTAAACAACACATCCACTCGTCCACATACATGTGCACATGCATACACACACATGCATACAAACACAAACACACACACCTACACATACACACACACATATATATACATACACACATGTACACAAATACTCACACCTAAAAGAGAGAGAGAGAGAGAGAGAGAGGGAGAGAGAGAGAGAGAGAGAGAGAGAGAGAGAGAGAGAGAGATTTAAAAGCAGTACGATTACTATACATTTTCTGTAGTTGCAGTCCTTTGGTTAGAATCATCATGGTAGAGTGTTTTAATACAGATGTTCAGTTTTATGTGCCTGTACATGTTAGAAATAGTTTTACCATGATCAATGGCAAGAATATTCTGGTACCTTGCCTGCTTTAACAATGTTTTGCTGGCAAATCATTCAGTGCCTTTGTAAGTGATAAGAGGATAGAATGTCATATATGTTTGTTTAAAACCCTTTGACTCCCGCACACTGTCCACCAACTGCAAAAACTTAACCCTTTGACTCCCTCATCCTATCCACCAGTTTCCTGCAGGAAGCAGGTGGATAAGGTGAGGGAGTCAAAGGGTTAAGTTTTTGCTTTGCTAGCATCGTTGACAATGCAGGCTGTGTGGTGGACAGGGTACTGAAGTCAAAGGGTTAACATCGGAAAAGAGCCAGTTAAACTTTTTCATTCTCTCATCCTATCCACAAACTGCTTAACAATTTAAGAGAGTGAAATGTTAACTCTTTGGTTACTGGTTATGACAAAGTGAGGAAATACAGATTTTGTTTGAATAATTGACTTAATAAGAGTATCTACTGGTCTCTTTGATTTTGGCATGTTTTACTGACCTGACATTATGAATTATTGAAAAAAATCATGTATATCAGTATTCTGTGAACTCATTTGAACTCGCTGGGCATTATGCATAATCTGGCTTTTAGTAGAGCTTGATGACTCAAGCTGCTTGGTGAGCTGGGCATTATGCATAATCTGGCATTTTAGTAGAGCATTGATGACTCAAGCTGCTTGGTGAGCTGGGCATTATGCATAATCTGGCTTTTTAGTAGAGCATTGATGACTCAAGCTGCTTGTGAGCTGGGCATTATGCATAATCTGGCTTTTAGTAGAGCATTGATGACTCAAGCTGCTTGGTGAGCTGGGCATTATGCATAATCTGGCTTTTTAGTAGAGCATTGATGACTCAAGCTGCTTGGTGACTGGCATTATGCATAATCTGCTTTTTAGTAGAGCATTGATGACTCAAGCTGCTTGGTGACTGGGCATTGATGACTCAAGCTGCTGTGACTGGGCATTAGCATAATCTGGCTTTTAAGTAAGCATTGATGACTCAAGCTGCTTGGTGAGCTGACCATGTTCTACAGTGTTGTTGTACAGTCTGCATCTTTGTGGCATGCATCCTGGGTGTTTTCATTTTTCCATAAGCCAGCCACAGACTTGATTCACGGATCTTTAACTGCATATTTCATATTCTGCTTGCTTATACACGTAAAGGGGGTTAGGCACTGCCGTACTGAGTGCTAAGGGGATTGAACTTAGGACCTCCTGATTGAAAGTCATCACTTATCCACCGTACTGAGGTGCTAAGGGGATTGAACTTAGACCTTGACTGAAGTCCATCATTTTCCACCGTACTGAGGTGCTAAGAGGATGAACTTAGGACCTCCTGATTGAAAGTCCATCACTTATCCACGTACTGAGGTGCTAAGGGGATTGAACTAGACCTTTGACTGGAAGTCCATCATTTTCCACCGTACTGAGGTGCTAGGGATTGAACTTAGGACCTTCTGATTGAAAGTCCGTCATTTATCCACTGTACTGAGGTGCTAAGGGGATTGAACTTAGGACCTTTTGACTGGAAGTCCATCATTTATCCACTGTATGAGGTGCTAAGGGGATTGAACTTAGGACCTTTTGACTGGAAGTCCATCATTTATCCACTGTACTGAGGTGCTAAGGGATTGAACTTAGGACCTTCTGATTGAAAGTCCGTCATTTATCCACCGTACTGAGGTGCTAAGGGATTGAACTTAGGACCTTTTGACTGGAAGTCCATCATTTATCCACTGTACTGAGGTGCTAAGGGATTGAACTTAGGACCTTCTGATTGAAAGTCCTCATTTACCCACCGTACTAAGGTGCTAAGGGGATTGAACTTAGACCTTTGACTGGAAGTCCATCATTTATCCACCGTACTGAGTGCTAAGGGATTGAACTTAGGACCTTCTGATTGAAAGTCCACCCTTTACCCACCGTACTAAGGTGCTAAGGGGATTGAACTTAGGACCTTCTGATTGAAAGTCCACCCTTTACCCACCGTACTAAGTGCTAAGGGATTGAACTTAGGACCTTCTGATTGAAAGTCCACCTTTACCCACCGTACTAAGGTGCTAAGGGGATTGAACTTAGGACCTTCTGATTGAAAGTCCACCCTTTACCACCGTACTAAGGTGCTAAGGGGATTGAACTTAGGACCTTCTGATTGAAAGTCCATCATTTACCCACCGTACTGAGGTGCTAAGGGGATTGAACTTAGGACTTTCTGATTGAAAGTCCATCATTTATCCACTTGACGTCATAGCCCTGAGTATTTGGCCAAGATATAAGAGAATGACGAACAAAGCGAATTTCAGAGGTTATTTGATGATAAAGACATTGTGCTGACTGACTGTTTGTGTTGTGCCCAGACGCCCAACATGGACAAGATTCACGAGGTGATGCACAACCCCACCAAGATGTCCCAGATGTAACCACCACCCCCAACATGCCGTCCTTTGTGGCTGACAAGATGTCACGTACCTACGCCTCCTGGCTGCAGTGGTGGAAATCCACTGTCACCAGCGATGACTACATGAAGTACCTGTCCACACTGGTAATCAACTCTGGCTGTTTTTGTCTGTTTAAAGTTTATTTCGGGTCGTATGCATGCATACTGATTCTTAGAGCACATGTTTCAGTATACTGCACTTCAGTTTATGAACCAGTTAGATTGAAACCAGAAAAAAAACACGAATAAAGAATAAGAATGCGTATTTAATATAACAAGACAAGACAGGCGCAAATTTTCACCAACTGGCCTTTGTCAATCGTAAGATCACAAACAAACAAACACCAAATACAGAAATCAGGAGAAAAAGACTGGACGAAATAGCAGGGCAGTTTCAGTCTTTTTCTCCTAATTTTGTATCTAGTGTTTGTTTGTTTGTGGTCTTATGCTTGACAAAGGCCAGTTGGCTGAAAATTTGCGCGAGTCTTGTCTGGTTGTATTAAATACGCGTTCTGATTCTTTTTTCGTGTTTTCTCTGGTTCCTGTTTGCTTGAACGCGGGCAGTCACATTTGTTTCAGTTAGATTGAATTTGAATAGTACATTTCATGCTGTATGGGATCAAATCTGCCTTTAGAAAAAACTTGTGCATGCGACCACCAGTCCACCCAGCTGTAAACTGGTGTCTGACCCTGTTCTGGTTTAGGGGAAGTAAAGCATTAAGGGAGAGGAGACGGGCGCCATTCTGATTATGCTGGGACCCGGAAAATTTGATATCTGTACAATCTCTTTTTTCAGCAACATCAGAACTATTAGACAATTTTCTACCCTATCTTTGTGTGTGTGTGTGTGTGTGTGTGTGTGTGTGTGTGTGTGTGTGTGTGTGTGTGTGTGTGTGTGTGT
>JAPXFY010000013.1:81759729-81764729 GCA_030674185.1 Monoplex corrugatus | reverse complement strand
TTGTTTGTGTCTTGCGTTTTGTCTTTTTACAGAATTTTGTTCGCTGGTTTGTTTCTTGATTGTGTTCATTTTGTTAATGTTATGATTTTAGTTGAGTGGATGATCGTTTCTTCCGTGTTTATGTTCTGTCTTTATAGTTTTAGCACAGAGAATGTCTCAAGGTTTCTCTTTCTTTTGCGTTGATTTTTGTTAAGGTTATAATTCTAGTTAACTGGTTTATTAATTAAACATGTTTTTCTACTGATTCTTTTGTTTCTCATCATTGTAATTTTGATTTTTGATTGATTATTTGTTCTCACTCTGTCTGTCTGTCTGTCTGTCTGTCTGTCTGTCTGTCTGTCTGTTGTCTGTCAGTCTGTCTGTCTGTCTGTCTGTCTGTCTCTCTCTCTCCCTTTCTCTGTGTCTGTCTGTCTGTCTGTCTGTCTGTCTCTCTCTCTCTCTGTCTGTCTCTCTCTCTCTCTCTCTCTCGCTCTCTCTCTTTTGTTCAATAATTTCCTGCCTTTTGTACTTTACTGAAAAAAATGTTTTCATGTTTCCGCTTTGTTTGTGTCTGTTGTGTTAATTTTGTAATGAAATTAATTATCATTTGTCCTCATTTCATTTCCATGGGCTCCTTCTGTGACATTTTGTGACCACATTGTTAATCATTCGACTGAAAATTTGTACTCATTTTATTTTCATACATTGCTCGTGTAACATTTTGAGAACAAAACTTTGATCATTTGACTACAGAATTCTTTTAAAAAAAAAAAATTTTATTTTTGATTTTTTTAGGATCATTGCACTTAGGGAGGTTACCTTTGTGCTCACCCGTTTTTTTTGTTTTGTTTTTCGTCCCATTTTCTATGCCACTTCAATGGCCACAGAAGCTGAAACAGTTTTTATTATGCTGATGATGATGTCGATGTTGATGATAATCATGATGCTATAGAGTTCCATCTAAGATTGAGACTGCGTGACAGGTTTGTACTCTACGCTTACTATCATAATATATCCTGGCCTCAACCAGGCCTGAGAGATACAGACGCCTGCGGTGTTGGTCAGAAAATTTGAGCAACACCCTCAATGACGCATCCGCGGAGTGGATGAGATTCGACTGTGTGGTTTCCAGTCTTCCCAATGATCCCATAGCACGCCCAGCTCTGGATAGGAGCCGGTTAGAGCCGAAAAATCCCACAATGATTTTTGAAGGGACTGATGGGGATTCGAACCCACAACCTTCCAGCCGGTAGTCCGTTGCGTTAACCACTACACCACGGCGACTGGTTTGACTACAGAATTTGTTCTCATTCTACTTTCATAGACTATTCCTCAAACTTGAAGAGAGAGCAGTTTTACCGATGTGATATTATTTCTTCCCATGGTCAGCCCTCCCCCCCCCCCACACACCCACACCCAACCACCCACCCATTCAAACAAAAGTTAAGACAGGGCAGTTAATTGTGGTATTTGTGCTTATTGTGGTTTCTTGGGTGTGTGTTGGGATTGTTTGGTGTTTGATGTATTAGTGTGATGTTATGTTGAGTGTCGTCGCACTTGGTTGGTGCTGATTTTTTTTGTTTGTGTGTGTGTGTGTGTGGTGTGCACGTGTGTGTGGTAGGTGTGGGAGAGAGAGAGAGAGAAGAGAGAGAGAGAGAAGAAGACGAGGACGAAGAGACAGACAGACAGACAAACACACACAACACACAACACAACACACACACACACACACACACAACACACACACACACACACACACACACACACAACACACCACAAGAATTATAATGTATCTTTCAGTCATGTTGAAAGAAGCCTGAACGTGTTTGTCTTTTATTTCAGTTCTTTTTCAAGACTGTCCAAAGCCACAGGGTTGTCAGAAGTAGCGGCCACAAGTGAGGTAATGTTCACACCATGGTTACCACTCATCATCATCAGGTGCCTTGCCACATGGCGTTGGCGATCATGGCCCTCCATATGTATCTATCCCTTGTTGCCGCAAGCACATCTTCCACTCTCTCTGTCTTCAGCCACTCTGCAAGTCCGTCCCAATATTTTTTTCCCTGGGTCTACCTGGTGCTCTCTTTCCCTCCAACTTTCCTGTTGTGACCAGGTGCTCCAATTCCCCTTTCCTCATAAGAATGGCCTATAAATATTGCCTGTCTTTTCCTAATCTTCCTTATCAATGATCTACTTGTGTCTGCCTCCATCAAGACTGTCTCGTTTGTTTTCTTTGCTGTCCATGGAACTCTCAACATTCTTCTGATAAACCACATCTCGCTGCCTCAATCTTGTTCTGGCTTTGCGTGTTGACTGTCCACGCCTCACAACGTATAACAGTATTGGTTCTATATAGCATTCAAGGACTCTGTTATGGTTACCACTAGTCCACTTGATAAAATCTTTATCTGTATGAGCGTGATGATGATAAGCCTCCTTCAGTCCCAAAAGACTGTGGAGTTGCTTGTGCTGCTTGGCTGGTGTTTCAAAAACAGAAAAAAACAACCACGAAAATGGAATCAGAATGCGTATTTAATACAACCAGACAAGACAAACTGCAGAATTCATCTCACTTCCCCTTTGACATCATATTTGCCTCCCCTCTTGCCATTTTTCTTACCATTACTCACAAACCCCATTTTGATTTCATTTTAGTCCTTTCTCCACTTCGCGGGCCACTAATGTTTGTATTTGGTGTGGTGTTCCCTGTCAATTTCTCATACATATTCTTGAAACAAAGGGGAAGCCCCCTGTCAATCTCACATACATATTCGTGAACAATAGGGGGAGGTTCCCCATCAGTCTTATTTACATATTCATGATACAAAAGGGGAGCTCCCTGTCACTCTAACATATTCATGAAACAAAAGGGGTTGTGCTTGATGATGTCAATCTCACATACATATTCATGAAACAAAAGGAGAAGCCCTTTGTCATTGTTACATACATATTCATGAAACATGTCAATCTCAATACATATTCATGAAACAAAAGGGGGTAGCTTGTGTCAATCTCACATACATATCATGAAACATGTCAATCTCACATACATATTCATGAAACATGTCAGTCTCACATACATATGCATGAAACATGTCAGTCTCACATACATATTCATGAAACATGTCAGTCTCACATACATATGCATGAAACATGTCAGTGTCACATACATATTCATGAAACATGTCAGTCTCACATACATATGCATGAAACATGTCAGTCTCACATACATATGCATGAAACATGTCAGTCTCACATACATATGCATGAAACATGTCAGTCTCACATACATATTCATGAAACATGTCAATCTCACATACATATGCATGAAACATGTCAGTCTCACATACATATGCATGAAACATGTCAATCTCACATACATATTCATGAAACATGTCAGTCTCACATACGTACTCATGAAACATGTCAATATCACATACATATTCATGAAACATGTCAGTCTCACATACATATTCATGAAACATGTCAGTCTCACATACATATTCATGAAACATGTCAGTATCACATACATATGCATGAAACATGTCAGTCTCACATACATATGCATGAAACATGTCAGTCTCACATACATATTCATGAAACATGTCAGTGTCACATACATATTTATGAAACATGTCAGTCTCACATACATATTCATGAAACATGTCAGTCTCACATACATATTCATGAAACATGTCAATCTCACATACATATTCATGAAACATGTCAATCTCACATACATATTCATGAAACATGTCAATCTCACATACATATTCATGAAACATGTCAATCTCACATACATATTCATGAAACATGTCAGTCTCACATACATATTCATGAAACATGTCAATCTCACATACATATTTATGAAACATGTCAGTCTCACATACATATTCATGAAACATGTCAGTGTCACATGCATATTCATGAAACATGTTAGTCTCACATACATATTCATGAAACATGTCAGTCTCACATACATATTCATGAAACATGTCAGTCTCACATACATATTCATGAAACATGTCAGTCTCACATACATATTCATGAAACAAAAGGGGTAGCTGTATGTCAATCTCATACATATTCATGAAACATGTCAGTGTCACATACATATTCATGAAACATGTCAGTGTCATACATATTCATGAAACATGTCAGTCTCACATACATATTCATGAACATGTCAGTCTCACATACATATTCATGAAACAAAAGGAGGTAGCTGTATGTCAATCTCACATACATATTCATGAAACATGTCAGTCTCACATACATATTCATGAAACAAAAGGGGGTAAGCTGTATGTCAATCTCACATACATATTCATGAAACATGTCAATCTCACTTACATATTCATGAAACAAAAGGGGGAACTGTATGTCAATCTCACATACATATTCATGAAACATGTCAATCTCACATACAATTCATGAAACATGTCAATCTCACATACATATTCATGAAACATGTCAATCTCACATACATATTCATGACACAAAGGGGTAGCTGTATGTCAATCTCACATACATATTCATGACACAAAAGGGGGTAGCTGTATGTCAATCTCACATACATATTCATGACACAAAAGGGGGTAGCTGTATGTCAATCTCACATATATATTCATGAAACAAAAGGGGTAAGCTGTATGTCAATCTCACATACATATTCATGACACAAAAGGGGGTAGCTGTAATGTCAATCTCACATACATATTCATGAAACAAAAGAGGGTAGCTGTATGTCAATCTCACATACATATTCATGAAACATGTCAGTCTCACATACATATTCATGAAACAAAAGGAGGTAGCTGTATGTCAATCTCACATACATATTCATGAAACATGTCAATCTCACATACATATTCATGAAACAAAAGGGGGTAGCTGTATGTCAATCTCACATACATATTCATGAAACAAAAGGGGGTAGCTGTGTGTCAATCTCACATACATATTCATGAAACAAAAGGGGGTAGCTGTGTGTCAATCTCACATACATATTCATGAAACAA
>JAPXFY010000013.1:81747229-81757229 GCA_030674185.1 Monoplex corrugatus | reverse complement strand
ACTGCTTTATCTTATGTAACACTGACAGGGTCCATGCATCCATTCACTGGTGGATGGATTGGAGGCCATATGTACAAAGTTTATCCAGGAGAGTCTCATATCATCAAGTATTAAATGTCTGTTTTTCAGGTATAATTTCAGTTCTATCAGGTAATTGTTCGTTGTCATAAGTCAACAAACAATTAACCTGACAGAACTGAAATGATGCTTGAAAAACCGACATTTCGTACGTGATGAATAAGACTTTCCTACCGGGTAGACCCAGGGAGAAGATACTAGACGGACTTGCAGAGTGGCTGAAGACAGGGAGGATGGAAGAGATGCTTGAGGCAACAAGAGATAGAGACAGATGGAAGTCCATAATCGCCAACGCCATGCGGCAAGGCACCTGATGATGATGATGATGATGATGATGGTGATGTCATAAGTATGCAGCATCATTTTGTGCACAAAGCTTATACAGGAAAGTCTTGTACCATCAAGTATTAAATGTCTGTTTTTCAGGCATCATTTCAATTCTGTCAGTTTGATTATTTGTTGTCATACCTACTGTCATATCAGTAGGAGAGGGGGGGGGGGGGGGCGATTTCACATATCCTTTTAGCAACATAAACCTGGCACACAAGCAATTACAGATATGATGCGTACGAGAACAAAACATAAAGTCGTGTATACCTCTCTCATAAAGTCAAAATATGATGTTTTTTTTAATCAGATTGTAATAACAAAAGCAATAAATATGATGTTTATTAATCGATGTAATAACAAAGTCAAAATATGATGTTTTTTTAATCAAATGTAATAACATAAAGTCAAAATATGATGTTTTTTTAATCAGATGTAATAACAAAGTCAAAATATGATGTTTTTTTAATCAAATGTAATAACATAAAGTCAAAATATGATGTTTTTTTAATCAGATGTAATAACAAAAGTCAAAATATGTTTTTTTAATCAGATGTAATAACATAAAGTCAAAATATATGTTTTTTTAATCAGATGTAATAACATAAAGTCAAAATATTATGTTTTTTTCAATCAAATGTATACATGTACCCCTGTCGTCATGACACATCAAAAGACTTGTCACAACACACCAAAAAATCTTGATTTTGTGATTGATTAGAACCTGCATCTGCAGGGGTCACATCACCACTGAGTCGTTTTTGTCTCACAGAGTCTGAGTGTCTGAGTGCATGCCTGAAGGAAGCGAACAGGGAGCAGGGGAAGGGTGCTAAGGGGTCATTTTGTTATTCTAGAAGATTCTTTTTATGATCCCTGTAAAGTTCTTTTGGGGGCTTACCATCAGGTATCTAGGAATCCAAGACTTTTCAATGGCATTTTTTAACCTTTTGACTCCCGCACCCTGTTCATCAACTGCAAAAACTGAACCCTTTGACTCCCTCACCCTATCCACCGGCTTCCTGCAGCAAGCTGGTGTATAGGATGAGGGAGTCAAAGGTTGTTTTTGCTTTGCTAGCATGGTTGACAATGCAGGATGCTGGTGGATAGGGTGCGGGAATCAGAGGTTTATTCAGGCATCTTTTGACTCTTGGCTGAACTTCTGTTAGTGTAGAATTTACATCATGATTTCATGGTCGCCAGTGCATTGTTGATAGTGTTACTTCATCAGATAAAGTAGTGATACCGTTTACATTAATGTAGCGTAACAGAAACGGTGACCGTTAAGTTACAAGATTTAATACCCCTGACAGCTCTTTCTTGAGGTAGGTTGGTAAATTTAATTACCTGGAAAACGATCATTTCACCAGACGGCAGATGCACATCAGAAATAGCCAGCAGAATCGGCCAAGCCAAAACAGCATCCAAGAAGATGAAAAGCATTTTACCAACAAATGCTATCAATTAACATCAGGAAGAGAGTTCTTGAATGTTATATAGAACCAATATGTTGTACGGTTGTGAGGCGTGGACAGTCAACAAGCAAAGTCAGAACGAGATTGAGGCAGCCGAGATGTGGTTTCTAAGAAGAATATTGAGAGTTCCATGGACAGCAAAGAAAACAAATGAGACAGTCTTGATGGAGGCAGACACAAGAAGATCATTCATAAGGAAGATTAGGAAAAGAGAGGCAACATTTATAGGCCATTTTATGAGGAAAGGGGAATCGGAGCACTTGGTCACAACGGGAAAGCTGGAGGGAAAGAGAGCACCTGGTAGACCCAGGGAGAAGATACCAGACGGACTTGCAGAGTGGCTGGGGACAAAGAGGGTGGAAGAGATGCTTGAGGCAACAAGTGATAGAGACAGATGGAAGTCCATAATCGCCAACGCCATGCGGCAAGGCACCTGATGATGATGGTAATGATGATGATGATGATGACAGCTCTTTCTACACTGAGTATGGCAAACTCAGTGGTGTGGTGTGGTGCCTCGTGTTATTGGGGGTAGGGGGGGGGGGGGAAGAGAGGTAGTGATGAGGATGAATGAAAGAGGCAGGGCGCATTCTGGGCCAGTTTTCTTTTTCTGCATCCTCTCCCTGTGTATTGTATGTGTGTGTGTGTGTGTGTGTGTATGTGTGTGTGTGTGTGTGTGTGTGTGTTGAGTGAGTGACAGAGAGAGAGAGAGAATTTGTAAGTAAAAGGAGTGTGGCATTTCAGGAAGAATGTGGCAGTCTGCTCACTAGTTGCAAATTATATTGTTACAAATATGTATATATGCTTATATATATATAGTTTTAGACATATAACATATTTATATATTTATAGTTTTGGAGATATAAGTTAACCAAAATTGTAGATGTAATTTTTCATTTTTCATCAGTAAGCGCTATATTCAAAAACATGTGCAGCACAGGGGTTAATGTGTTAAAGGTCTGATTTCAGAAAATTGAGTCACTGGATGCAGATATCAAGATGGAGCTGGACTACATCAGAGCCAAATTCCATGATACGGTGTCCTTCAAGGTACTGTTGATGCTGGACGTCTTGCATGTTTAGTTTGGGTTTCTGCGTATGGTAAACATACAAACATACAAACAATGTTTACAAACATACAAACAAACAATCAAATGACTGACAAAAGTGTGGAATGGAAGAAAAAACATTTGCAGAGATCCAGGCCTCGGCACACAAACGACAGAGCCGGAGGAATCTGGTGAATAGTGCTTTTGTGCAGCAACCCAGTGTCTCCTTACGGAGTTAAATTTCAGTTTCAGTTTCAGTTTCTCAAGACGACGTCTCCGCGCTCGGAATGAATTCCATATGCACTAACGTCACAGGTGCCACGTATATGGTGACGTGGCACATGCCTTAAGCCTGCACATAAACCCATGAGCTGGCCAGGTCCTGAGGCCCTACCTAGACTAAGTTTTACCTAGTCTGTATTTTATGCTGATGTTTTATTAGCCTAAAATTGTCAACTGCCGGATTATGATCTGTGCCGGAACCTGGGATTGAGCCAGGGACCCTTAGATCTTCAGTCTAACGCTCTCGGGTCAAGGGAGAAGAAGGAGAATATAGTTCTTTGTGAATTATTTCATTGCCATTTATTAATGTTCATTGGTTAGTCATGTCTCCTTGTTTGTTTATTGTGCTGTATTATGTTGTATGATTACATTTAAAAGAATGTTTTAACATCTGTGAAAAGAATTTTTATCAGCGTTCTCATTTTCTCACATGCGTGTATGTGCGTTTTGTAGACGGTATGTTTCTGCACAGTCTGCTACTCCATCTTTGGTGGGCGTGTGTGCTGGAGTTTTTCAGGTCATGTTTCCTTAAGTCACCAGACACTGACGTGAATTACGGGATCTTTAACGTGCATGTTTAATGTTCTGTGTGGTGTGTACACGTGAAGGGTTTTAAACACATGTGTTGATCTGGGAGATCGAAGAAATCTCCATCGTTTTCCCACACAGTAGAAAGAATCCAAACAGGATTGAACACAGACCTTCCAATTCCACAACACACACACACACACACACACACACACCACAACAACACACACACACACACACACACACACACACACACACACACACACACACACACACACACCACACACACAACACACACACAGGATGCTGAGCTAAGGTACACTCAAGCCTGTTCAACGAATGACCCTTGACCCAAGTTGCCATCTTTTGTGTGGCACACACACACACACACCAAGTTATTCAAAGAACTTTATCATTAGCACCATACGTGTGTGCAGGGTCGGCCCTATGGAGAAAAGATGAAGTGGGATCGCACAGAGATGCTGCACTGGTTACACGAGGAGCGCAAGCACAACGCCCTTCGCTTTGAAACTCTCGTAAAGCAAGTGCCAGTGAGACCTGCCTTCCTGGAGCCTATTGCTGGTATAGCCAAGTGAACAACACGTTTACATGTGTGTGTCTGTGTCTGTAGTTCTGTGACTGGATCAGAAGAAAATAAAAAATATTGACATTGTAGAGTGAGTATGATTCTGTGATAGTCTTTACCTTTACGCTCACTTGTCCCTCGACACAAGGCTGGTTCTCTGGGGCACACGGACGATTTCCTGATGTGATTTCTCCACGTCTACTTATTTCTACAGCTAGAGTCAGTCACTGAAGTCCGACACCTGCCTGTATGTTGGCTTCCCGTCACGTCTCTGATGTTGTCCTTCCCTCGCTTCTTTCGCTTTTCTGCCTTCTGTTGCAGTGCCTTGCAGGATACGGTTTTGTTTCGTTTTTTGCCATATCAGATACTTAGAAAACACTTGTTGCTTTTCAGAGTATGTCAGTTTAGTTTTTTACTGTTTTCCAGTCTTCTTTGGATGGAAAAACATAGATTTCTGATTTTTTTTTTAAATGAGCCAGGTTTAGCCAGAGGCTGTTGTTAGAAAGAGAAAGGATGCTTTGCAATAAATCTCTTTAATAGAGTATGAAAATGATACAAAATTTTACAAGTTTTCATGTATGTATCAAGTTTGTTGTTGTTGTTGTTGTATATATGGGCTGATCAAAAGCTGTGCCAAGTTGTCATTAGATTGTACCGTGCCTGCATTGTATTGTATAAGTCTTGTCATAGATTGTTTCAGATTTCAGCTTCTGTAAGATTGCATAAGATTCCATGAGTCTTTTACAGTGTTCAGGGCTTGTTTTAAGGACTTCCCTACCAAGATATTCCATTTGTATATCTATTAAAATTTATACCTCTAAGCCCCCCCCCCCCCCCCCACCTTATTGTCTTAGTGAGTTTGTCCTTCAACTAAATTTTCCCAATTTTTCCATGCGAGTTTTGAACCTTATTGTCTGCAACAAAACTCAGAAGAGATGTAACATATTTGTTGTTGTCTGTTAATAAAGTGAGGGAGGGAGGGAGGGATGTGGCTTGTTGGGGTGGTGGGGTGGGGGGATATGCTGATGAAAATCAGAACAAACTGTTGTATACACCAATGCAGTGTAGTCTTGGTCATGAATATATTGATAACTTGACTGAAGATTGAAAACAAACCGAAAGTTAATATTCCATTTATTGTGGATGTTGAAATGCACCATTCTGAAAAAAAAAGTATCACGTCCTTTTTTCTGACTTTTCAAATGTTTTTTTTTTCAGAATATATTGCTATGGCAGACTGAAACAATAAAGAAATTAAAGTCTGATTGTGTTTGAAATTATTTTACTAACTGAAGTATGTGAACGAACTTGTCAACAACTCTTCCTCTTTTTCACACACACAAACATGTACACACTGCCTGTCTGTTTTTTTATGTCCTTGTAGAATGGATGGGGTGGGAGTTTTTTTGTTGTTGTTTTTTTTGCATCTGTACGAATTTTGTTTTCCTTGTTTGGCTGGCCATGATTTATGAGAAAAGGGAATTAGAGCACCTGGTCACAACAGGAAAGCTGGAGGGAAAGAGAGCACCAGGTAGACCCAGGGAGAAAATACTGTACGGACTTGTAGGCTGGCTGAGGACAGAGAGGGTGGAAGATGTGCTTGCGGCGACAAGGGATATATGCATATGGAGGGCCATGATCGCCAACGCCATGCGGCAGGGCACATGATGATGATGATGATGGTGATGATGAATTTAGTTGCATGTTTGTTTACATGTCTTCTACAGAAAAGACTGGAACTCGTTTTAATGGGAAGGCTTTTCACCCTGATTGTTATGGCACATATTTTACATTATTTATCAATTTATGAATTTTTTCTGCCCCATCCTCCACATCTCTTGTGTCACTATCCCCACACGGATCAGTATGACTCTTCAACATACCTTTAAACTCACCGAAACTGAGGTCATCACGAGAACAGGACATGAAAGGCCACAGGAATCTTGGACAACTTTACAAGACATTTGAGCAACACTCTCCATAATGCATCCATAAATTGGACGAGACTTAAATGTTTGGTCTCAGTGCTGAGTAGGAACCAGTCAGGAAGGAAAAAATCCCACAAAAAGCTTAACCCTTTGACTTCCCTACCCTATCCACCAACTGCAAAAACTTAACCCTTTGACTCCCCACCCCGCTATCTACCAAGTGCAAAAACTCAACCCTTTGACTCCACCACTCCTCCCTTCTTGCAGGAAGCTGGTGGACAGGGTGAGGAAATCAAAGGGTGGTTGGCAATGCAGGATGCTGGTGGACAGAGTGCGGGTTGTCAGAGGGTTAAACTGAATGCGTACGTCAACATTCCCCACGATGCATCCATAAAGTGGACGAGACTTAAATGTTTGGTCTCAGTGCCGAAAAAACCCATGTCAGGAATGGAAAATCCCACAGTAAACTTAACCCTTGACTTCCCCACCCTATCCACCAACTGCAAAAACTTAACCCTTTTGACTCCTCCACCCTATCCACCAACTGCAAAAACTTAACCCTTTGACTCCCCCACCCTATCCACCAACTGCAAAAACTTAACCCTTAGACTCCCCAACCCTATCCTACCAATCAAAACTTAACCCTTGACTCCCCCACCCTATCCACCAATGCAAAAACTTAACCCTTTAGACTTCCCCCACCTATCCACCAGCCTGCAAAAACTTAACGTTTGAAATTCCAAAAATCATTTTCCTATTCCACCAGCTTCCTGCAGGAAGCTGGTGGATAGGGCGAGGAAATCAAAAGGGTCAAGTTTGCTTTGCTAGCATGGTTGGCAATGCAGGATGCTGGTGGACAGAGTGCGGGGTGTCAAGGGTTAAATGATATGTACATCAGGTAGCACGGCAATCGATGCCAATGAGTTTGGTAGTCTTTTACATTTCAGCCCAAAGTCACAAATCAACGTGGTTTTAAAAGGACTTTGAAACACTTGCCCTAGGTATCAGTACAGACTGAAAGACATTAAAGAGAGAGGAGAGAAAGAGGGGAGGGAGAGAGAAGGGGAGGGAGAGAGAGGGGGAGTGATAGAGACAGACAAAGAGAGAGACAGACAGTGAGAGACAGACAGAGAGACAGAAAGACAGAGAGAGACTGACAGAGACAGCCAGACAGACAGAGACAAAGAGAGAGAGACAGACGGAGATAGACAACAGACAGAGAGGCAGACAGACAGCCAGCAGACAGAAGACAGCCAGACAGAGACAAACAGACAGAGAGAGAGACAGAGAGAGACACAGATAAACAGACAGCCAGACAAAGCTGCAGCATGAAAAAAGATCATACGACAATGACAAGAAGAGAGAATCTGTGTCTGAGAGAAACATCGACAGAGAACTGTGTCTATCGGGCCAGGCTGTGTGTGGAATTGTGTGGCTGGTTAGAAAAGTCAGTCTTTGTGTGGCTGGTTACAAGTCAGTCTTTGTGTTGCTGGTTAGACGTCAGTCTTTGTGTGGCTGGTTACAAGTCAGTCTTTGTGTGGCTGGTTAGAAGTCAGTCTTTGTGTGGCTGGTTAGAAAAGTCAGTCTTTGTGTGGCTGGTTAGAACAGTCTTTGTGTGGCTGGTTAGAAAAGTCAGTGTTTGTGTGGCTGGTTAGAAAAGTCATTCTTTGTGTGGCTGGTTGGTTACAAGTCAGTCTTTGTGTGGCTGGTTACAAGTCAGTCTTTGTGTGGCTGGTTAGAAAAGTCAGTCTTTGTGTGGCTGGTTACAAGTCAGTCTTTGTGTGGCTGGTTAGGAAAGTCAGTCTTTGTGTGGCTGGTTACAAGTCACTCTTTGTGTGGCTGGTTACAAGTCAGTCTTTGTGTGGCTGGTTAGAAAAGTCAGTCTTTGTGTGGCTGGTTACAAGTCACTCTTTGTGTGGCTGGTTAGAAAAGTCAGTCTTTGTGTGGCTGGTTACAAGTCACTCTTTGTGTGGCTGGTTAGAAAGTCAGTCTTTGTGTGGCTGGTTAGAAAAGTCAGTCTTTGTGTGCTTGGTTACAAGTCAGTCTCTGTGTGGCTGGTTACAAGTCAGTCTTTGTGTGGCTGGTTAGAAGTCAGTCTTTGTGTGGCTGGTTAGAAGTCAGTCTTTATGTGGCTGGTTAGAAGTCAGTCTTTGTGTGGCTGGTTAGAAGTCAGTCTTTGTGTGGCTGGTTACAAGTCAGTCTTTATGTGGCTGGTTAGAAGTCAGTCTTTGTGTGGCTGGTTACAAGTCAGTCTTTGTGTGGCTGGTTAGAAGTCAGTCTTTGTGTGGCTGGTTACAAGTCAGTCTTTGAGTGGCTGGTTACAAGTCAGTCTTTGTGTGGCTGGTTACAAGTCAGTCTTTGTGTGGCTGGTTACAAGTCAGTCTTTGTGTGGCTGGTTACAAGTCAGTCTTTGTGTGGCTGGTTACAAGTCAGTCTTTGTGTGGCTGGTTACAAGTCAGTGTTGTTCTTAGTAGCTGTATAGTCCTTCTCTTTTCTTTTCTTTTCTTTTCTTTTCTTTTTTCGCCCTCGTGGTCCTTCTCTTTTCGTGTTTTGTTCGAAACAGTTTTTTTGTATTTGTTTTTCTTTATTTTTAATGTGTGTATGCGCGTTCATTAGCACAAATGATAAAAATATAATAACAAAAATAACAACAAAAACAAAATAACATAACAACAACAACGAAAAAACACATCTTAGCAACAAAGAAACATGATAATAATCAATCTCTACTCATCACTCGATAACCACTTGAAAAATAAACTGTATTATACTCTATATAAATATAATAATAATCATAATAATAATAATAGGATAATAATGTGATATATGTAATAATAAATATAATGATACTACTACTACTACTACTAATAATAATAATAATAATGTGGTGATGATGATGATGATGATAAATAATAATAACAATAATAATAAACAAACAAAAACAATATCCGAAACAAAACGATACAAACGTTCAGGGCAAGGGAGGGGAGGTGCTGCCATTTTTCAGTTATAACTGCCGTATAACCACAGTGGGCACATACATCACTGTTCTGTATAAATGTACTTGTGACTATACTGTCTCTCTCTCCATCACCTCCCCCACCTCCCACTCTTGAAAAAGGACAACAGTGACTATTTGCTCTCTCTCCATCATCTCCCATACCTCTCACTCTTGAAAAAGGACAACATGACTATACTGTCTCCATCATCTCCCATACCCCTCACTCTTGAAAAAGGACAACAGTGATTATACTGTCTCCATCATCTCCCATACCCCTCACTCTTGAAAAAGGACAACAGTGACTATACTGTCTCTCTCCATCATCTCTCCTCACCTCCCACTCTTGAAAAAGGACAACAGTGATTATACTGTCTCTCCATCATCTCTCCCCACCTCCCACTCTTGAAAAAGGACAAAATTAATGTGACTATACTCTCTCCATCATCCCCCCCCCCCCCACCTCTCACTCTTGAAAAGGGACAAATTCTGTTCTGTGTAATGTACAAACTCCATGTCTAAACCAGGACAAAGGTAAAGGACAATGTAAAATCCACCTGGCCATATAACAAGGTTTGTATGGATCTTTCTTTTCTTTGACTCGGAACAGTGGACAATTCCGTACTGTGTTGGCACCACATAATTTAGATCCGGATGTCATTGAAAGCAACACGAGCCGAGAATCAGGCGCCTGTTCTGTACCTTTTGGTGTAATCCCATTACTGTTTACTGCATCCACGGTCTGTGGGGGA
>JAPXFY010000013.1:81724729-81737229 GCA_030674185.1 Monoplex corrugatus | reverse complement strand
ACTACAACGGAATGACCAGAGAAACTTTGAAGACAACAGAAAATTCCTTGCTGATCTCAAAAACATGTTAGACAAGCTGGCGTTAATGCTGAGTTAAGTAAACATGAAATGCATGAAGCGCTTGCCTGAAGTACAAAAAAAAAAAATTGATCCAGGCAATATTTGATCCTCAGGAGACAAGACTGAACTGTATGTTCTTTATCAAGACAGTCTTGAAAAAGGTCATGTCCCTAAAGACTAGACAAAAGCTTCTTGAAACTCTTTACCCAAACCAAAAAAGATCATCGTAGGTATTGTATCTTTACCATGCTAAATGTCATTGGAAAATTGGTGGAACGTTTCATAAACAAAGAAACTAGCTAGGGATGGAGGAGACAGAAGAATGCCCCCTCCCAGTCAAGTAGATTTAGACCAGGAAGAAAAGAGCCTTTCCTTACGGAGTTTTTATTTTTTTATGAAGGACTCCATGTCAAAGAAGAAATCCTTTGAAGCAGAACTGACTTGGAAAGTGCGTCCAGTAGAATCCTTTGCGCACTACTACTGTAATGGAACTTCTTCCATGATACAATGTCAGCGTGACATTGGCAAGATGACTTGATGACCGATGTTCAACAGTCCGCAAACTTTCCATGAGACTCCTTCAAGGATCGCCATTCTACCCAGTCCTCTACAACGTATGTATCAAAGAACGTGATTCTAAATAACAATGCACTCGCCTTTGCTGATTATGGACTCAAAGAATTTGCAAAGAAAGAAGCAAAGAATCCCCAATATATATATATATAAAAAATAAAGCCTATCAATTAACATCAGAAAGAGAGTCCTTGAATGTTTCATAGAACCAATACTGTTGTACGGATGCAAGGCGTGGACAGTCAGCAAGCAAAGCCAGAGCAAGATTGAGGCAGCCAAGATGTGGTTTCTCAGAAGAATGTTGAGAGTTCCATGGACAGCAAAGAAAACAAACGAGACAATCTTGATGGAGGCAGACACAAGTAGATCACTCATAAGGAAGATTAGGAAAAGACAAGCAACATTTATAGGCCACTTTATGAGGAAGGGGGATTTGGAGCACCTGGTCACAACAGGAAAGCTGGATGGAAAGAGAGCACCGGGTAGACCCAGGGAGAGAATGCTGGACGCTCTGCAGAGTTGGCTCTGGCCTTTTTTGCTGCACGCTTTTCCACTTGGCTGCTTCGTCTTTCATCTTCGTAAGCTTCCGTTCCCCTGCAAATAGCTTGCCTCCATTCAGACATGTTTGTGGCCATGATTTCGATTGTTCTTTATCAATGTCACATTTCTGGAGGGATTTTTTCAGGGTGTCTTTGTAGCAAAGCTTTTGCTGTCCTCTTGGTCGATGGCCCTTTGTCAGTCCACTGTAGAAGAGCTGCTTTGGAAGCATGTTATCCTGCATGCGCACAAGATGTCCAGACCATCTTAGCTGAGACTGTGTTAGCAGTGCATCTATGCTTGGCATCTGGGCTTGCAAAAGTACATTCACATTTGAGACTCTGTTGTACCATTTGATGTTTAAGATTTAGCAATGGTGCCAGGACACTGGGTGTGTAGTCTGTAGTGTGTAGTATATCAGTCAATGATATATTGAGTGCGTTCAAAATTGGCCATTTATTAGTCCATTCTGTTATTCATAGTGCAACAAAATTTCAAACCTGGATGTACTTTTCTTTTTCTAGATATTTAACCCACGCAAATGGTCAGATCCGAGAGTATAATGAAGAAAGTAACTGGGTTGTATAGAATTTAACGTCTTTGAGATAGCTTCGTGCACATATGATTAGAAACGTTATTGCCGTTAAGATGGTTTATTTCATATTTTTAGATAATCTAACGAGTGCGCTTTGGGGATATGAAAAAGTCGTGCTGTTAGCATTCGTGGTTTGATCAAGTTGTGCATTTTAGCATCGATCGGCGAATGTTAAAGAGAACAGTTATTTCCTAGCTGTAATTGAATTTGCATGTATGGTACGCGTCAGGCTTGGCAGGATAAAGCAAATGCATGTTGCATATTTTTTGGAAGTAAAGAAACAGGAAACGGAACACGAGCCTCAAGAAAGAAAAAAATGTAAAACAGGAAACGGGACACGAAGGTTAAGTAAGAAAAGGAAAAGCTAGGAATGGAATCGTGAAGAATAAAAAAATTTTTTTTTTAAAAAGACAGAAATAGACATGCAAAAATGGTCAAGACATTCTAACATCCTCCCTTTTTATACAAAAATTATTACCGAAAACCCAGATTGTGTACTTCTCAAGGTCATTGTGACCTTACAGAAACTTCGGTTAGTATACAATGGGAGGCTCACACGGACGTGAAAACACACGTCAAATGTTGATGTAAATTTCCAGAGAAAGAATTATTCTCACACTGTCCTCTTACTTTAGGCACCTTTTGGGGGGGGGGGGGGGGGCCGTGTCAACTTGACTTCGGAAATTGACCTTCCAAAATTATGTTTTGTGCGACTCTTCAGCAATTCACAATTTTGACCTATAAAAGGGTTAGAACATTTTGTTCATACATCTTTTCTAACCCCCCCCCCCCCCCCCCCCCCCCACACACACACACACACTCGCCGGTAAAAAAAAAATGGAGACTGAAAAATTCCTTTCGTTCTGCTGTCCGGTAAACAAAACATCACACGTAAGAAACAAGTGACCTTAATTCTTTTTCTCTATGTATTACATTCTGTCTGCACAACTGTAGGACCATGAAAATTGTTTGATCAAACTCTCTATAGACAGCATATCTGTGGTAGCAAGACGTTGACTATGATACAGAATGAGATCTTGCTTGTTGATTGATCAGTGGTGCCATGCTTCTCTGATAGCTTCTCCGTCAGCAAGCCCTACGTTATGCCTCCTCGTGGCGACACGTGGTAACTGAGCACCTCAGGGACTCAGGCTAAAACTCGAGGAGGAGGTCTGGCCCCTAGATGTGCGGCACGCAGGCCCAC
This sequence comes from Monoplex corrugatus, assembly GCA_030674185.1. Taxonomy (NCBI): domain Eukaryota; kingdom Metazoa; phylum Mollusca; class Gastropoda; order Littorinimorpha; family Ranellidae; genus Monoplex; species Monoplex corrugatus. The sequence goes on along the minus strand of JAPXFY010000013.1, from coordinate 81,734,260 downwards.
CGGCGTGTGGATATGCCCTGGTGCCCACGAACCAGACCCCCAGCTATGGGTAAATAGCACCACTGCCTGGTGGCTATCTCGTGAGAGAATAAGGCTAAGGGACTGGGAGTAAAGCCTGAAAGAAAAATCACCCCTACTGCCTTGTAGGTTGTCGTGGGAACGACAAAGGCTAGCGGAGAGACCGTACACAAACCGATGAAGACAACGGAAAACCACCATCGTACTTTCCTAAATATAATCATGGCCAGACAAAACACAAGGACAACAAACGAGACAGTCTTGATGGAGGCAGACACGAGAAGATCATTCATAAGGAAGATTAGGAAAAGACAAGCAACATTTATAGACCATTTTATGAGGAAGGGGGAATTGGAACACTTGGTCACAACGGGACAGCTGGAGGGAAAGAGAGCCACCAGGTAGACCCAGGGAGAAAATATTGGACAGATTTGCAGGGTGGCTGAAAACTGAGAGAGTGAAAGATGTGCTTGCAGCAACAAGGAATAGATGCATTTGGAGGGCCATGATCGCCAACGCCATGCGGCAGGGCACACGATGATGATGATGACGATACTTCGCTGAAACATGTACACACGATTTTGAGTGGTTTGATTGAAACAAATGAATGTGCATAGTTCGGGGGGAAAGACAATTGAATTGTGTGAAAGGGTATGGCGAAACAGCAGGGAAGTTTCAGTATTTTTCTCCTAATTTTTGTACTTGTTTTTTTTTTTTCCTTTGTGATCTTACGTATACGCTTTATTTGTTCTTTGTTCGTTTGTGATCTTACGTTTACGCTTTATTTGTTCTTCGTACGTTTGCGATCTTACGTATAACGCTTTATTTGTTCTTTGTTCGTTTGTGATCTTACGTATACGCTTTATTTGTTCTTCGTACGTTTGCGATCTTACGTTTACGCTTTATTTGTTCTTCGTACGTTTGTGATCTTACGTATACGCTTTATTTGTTCTTTGTTCGTTTGTGATTTGACATTTACACTTTATTTGCTCTTTGTTCGTTTGTGATCTTACTTTACGCTTTATTTGCTCTTTGTTCGTTTGTGATCTTACTTTACGCTTTATTTGCTCTTTGTTCGTTTGTGATCTTACTTTACGCTTCATTTGCTCTTTGTTCGTTTGTGATCTTACTTTACGCTTCATTTGCTCTTTGTTCGTTTGTTATCCTACGTTTACCTTTGAATAAGCCCAGTTGGCCGAAAAATTTTGCCTGTCTTGTCTGGTTGTATTCAATACGCGTTCTGATTCTATGCTGATGTTTTTCTGGTTCCTGTTTGCTTGAACGCGGGCGGTGGCACTTATTTTGGATCAGATATCTTGGGTTCAGTCCCAGCCTCCGACATAAAAAAAAACTGGCATGTTCGCTGCCCATCTTAATGCTCCAAGCATTCAGCTTGTGCCAGCTTAATTTGTCATAGGTCCCATTCTCTGCCCTCATCGATACCCCTACCCTCCACTTCAAGACCTTGCAATCGTATAGGGTTTTGCACTGGCTCGAGGAGTCTTAGATAATCATACTGGCAGATATGGATGGCGTGCATATTGATTCGTCCGAGTGCGATGGATCGCTTTTGAATAAACTCATCTCAGATTTCTTTTCTCCCTTTTCTATTCATCTTTTATCATGAAGTTAAACAAATATTATTTTTTATCTCAGAACTCTTTTCTCCCTTTCCTATTCATCTTTTATCATGAAGTTAAACAAACACTTTGCTATCTTTGAACTCTTTTCTCCCTTTCCTATTCATCTTTTATCATGAAGTTAAATAAACACTTTACTATCTTTGAACTCTTTTCTCCCTTTCCTATTCATCTTTTATCAGGAAGTTAAATAAACACTTTACTTATCTCTGAACTCTTTTCTACCTTTCCTATTCGTCTTTTATCAGGAAGTTAAATAAACACTTTACTTATCTCAGAACTCTTTTCTACCTTTCCTATTCGTCTTTTATCAGGAAGTTAAATAAACACTTTACTTATCTCAGAACTCTTTTCTACCTTTCCTATTCGTCTTTTATCAGGAAGTTAAATAAACACTTTGCTTATCTCTGAACTCTTTTCTACCTTTCCTATTCATCTTTTATCATGAAGTTAAATAAACACTTTACTTATCTCAGAACTCTTTTCTACCTTTCCTATTCATCTTTTATCAGGAAGTTAAATAAACACTTTACTTATCTCTGAACTCTTTTCTACCTTTCCTATTCATCTTTTATCAGGAAGTTAAATAAAAACCATTTTTCTACACTGTCGTTTTGTTTGGTGTTAGTTGTTCCCCTTTACTTGCACGTACAAAACCTTAACGACGAGACGAGTTGCCTCTACCCCCCCCCCCCCCACACACACACACACACTCCCCCACTCCTTTAATCGTTGTGTTTTGTGTCGTTTGTTCATCTTGTGGTGTCACTATCCGTCGTGTGTTTCTGGTTTATTATAGTGATACTGACGATTACACTCAGAAATGTTTACATTCAATGAGTTACGACCACCTTTTCAGATAATGTATGTAATGATATTTCGTCTTTCCATCAGAGGTCATCCGAGTTGTCGGTGAAGGCCATAAGGAATTATTCAAGCGTGGTAACACTGCATTGAGAAAAAAAATTAACTTAACCAATAGATGTAGCTCGAATTTTGATTGATTTATTGATTGATTGATTGATTGATTTGATTGAGTTGTTGATTTGATTGATTGATTAATTGACTGATTTATTGATTGGTTAATTGATTGATTGATTTGGTTCAGTTTTTTACGTCGGCACCCACCTCAGGTGATATGGCCGACGGGGATAACCATCCCAGGGAAGTGGGGGAAGGGGGACTTATCTAATCCTACACTGACACCACCAGAACAATAATGATGTTAAGATGGGACAGTAAGAAAGCCAGTTTTAATGGGGGGGACTTATCTAATCCTATACTGACACCACCAGAACAATAATGATGTTAAGATGGACAGTAAGAAGGCCAGTTTTAATGGGGGGGACTTATCTAATCCTATACTGACACCACCAGAACAATAATGATGTTAAGATGGGACAGTAAGAAGGCCAGTTTTAATGGGGGGACTTATCTAATCCTATACTGACACCACCAGAACAATAATGATGTTAAGATGGGACAGTAAGAAGGCCAGTTTTAATGGGGGGGACTTATCTAATCCTATACTGATACCACCAGAACAATAATAATGTTAAGATAGGACAGTAAGAAGGCCAGTTTTAATGGGGGGACTTATCTAATCCTATACTGACACCACCAGAACAATAATAATGTTAAGATAGGACAGTAAGAAGGCCAGTTTTAATGGGGGGACTTATCTAATCCTATACTGATACCACCAGAACAATAATAATGTTAAGATGGGACAGTAAGAAGGCCAGTTTTAATGGGGGGGACTTATCTAATCCTATACTGACACCACCAGAACAATAATAATGTTAAGATAGGACAGTAACAAGGCCAGTTTTAATGGGGGGGACTTATCTAATCCTATACTGACACCACCAGAACAATAATAATGTTAAGATAGGACAGTAACAAAGCCAGTTTTAATGGGGGGACTTATCTAATCCTATACTGACACCACCAGAACAATAATAATGTTAAGATAGGACAGTAAGAAGGCCAGTTTTAATGGGGGGACTTATCTAATCCTATACTGACACCACCAGAACAATAATAATGTTAAGATAGGACAGTAAGAAGGCCAGTTTTAATGGGGGGGGGGGACTTATCTAATCCTATACTGACACCACCAGAACAATAATAATGTTAAGATGGGACAGTAAGAAGGCCAGTTTTAATGGGGGGGACTTATCTAATCCTATACTGACACCACCAGAACAATAATAATGTTAAGATAGGACAGTAAGAAGGCCAGTTTTAATGGGGGGGACTTATCTAATCCTATACTGACACCACCAGAACAATAATAATGTTAAGATAGGACAGTAAGAAGGCCAGTTTTAATGGGGGAACTTATCTAATCCTATACTGACACCACCAGAACAATAATAATGTTAAGATAGGACAGTAAGAAGGCCAGTTTTAATGGGGGGGGGGGGGGGACTTATCTAATCCTATACTGACACCACCAGAACAATAATAATGTTAAGATGGGACAGTAAGAAGGCCAGTTTTAATGGGGGGACTTATCTAATCCTATACTGACACCACCAGAACAATAATAGATGTTAAGATAGGACAGTAAGAAGGCCAGTTTTAATGGGGGGGGGGGGGGGGGGGGGGGGGGGGGGGGGGGGGGGGGGGGGGGGGGGGGGGGGGGGGGGGGGGGGGGGGGGGGGGGGGGGGGGGGGGGGGGGGGGGGGGGGGGGGGGGGGGGGGGGGGGGGGGGGGGGGGGGGGGGGGGGGGGGGGGGGGGGGGGGGGGGGGGGGGGGGGGGGGGGGGGGGGGGGGGGGGGGGGGGGGGGGGGGGGGGGGGGGGGGGGGGGGGGGAAAAAAAAAAAAAAAAAAAAAAAAAAAAAAAAAAAAAAAAAAAAAAAAAAAAAAAAAAAAAAAAAAAAAAAAAAAAAAAAAAAAAAAAAAAAAAAAAAAAAAAAAAAAAAAAAAAAAAAAAAAAAAAAAAAAAAAAAAAAAAAAAAAAAAAAAAAAAAAAAAAAAAAAAAAAAAAAAAAAAAAAAAAAAAAAAAAAAAAAAAAAAAAAAAAAAAAAAAAAAAAAAAAAAAAAAAAAAAAAAAAAAAAAAAAAAAAAAAAAAAAAAAAAAAAAAAAAAAAAAAAAAAAAAAAAAAAAAAAAAAAAAAAAAAAAAAAAAAAAAAAAAAAAAAAAAAAAAAAAAAAAAAAAAACAATAATAATGTTAAGATAGGACAGTAAGAAGGCCAGTTTTAATGGGGGGGACTTATCTAATCCTATACTGACACCACCAGAACAATAATGATGTTAAGATGGGACAGTAAGAAGGCCAGTTTTAATGGGGGGACTTATCTAATCCTATACTGACACCACCAGAACAATAATGATGTTAAGATGGGACAGTAAGAAGGCCAGTTTTAATGGGGGGGACTTATCTAATCCTATACTGACACCACCAGAACAATAATAATGTTAAGATAGGACAGTAAGAAGGCCAGTTTTAATGGGGGGGGACTTATCTAATCCTATAATGACACCACCAGACAACAATAATGTTTAAGATGGGACAGTAGAAGGCCAGTTGTAATGGGGGGGGACTTATCTAATCCTATACTGACACCACCAGAACAATAATGATGTTAAGATGGGACAGTGAGAAGGCCAGTTTTAATGGGGGGGACTTATCTAATCCTATACTGACACCACCAGAACAACAATGATGTTAAGATGGACAGTGAGAAGGCCAGTTGTAATGGGGGGGACTTATCTAATCCTATACTGACACCACAGAACAATAATAATGTTAAGATGGGACAGTGAGAAGGCCAGTTTTAATGGGGGGGACTTATCTAATCCTATACTGACACCACCAGAACAATAATGATGTTAAGATGGGACAGTGAGAAGGCCAGTTTTAATGGGGGGGGGGGACTTATCTAATCTATACTGACACCACCAGAACAATAATGATGTTAAGATGGGACAGTGAGAAGGCCAGTTGTAATGGGGGGGGACTTATCTAATCCTATACTGACACACCAGAACAATAATGATGTTAAGATGGGACAGTGAGAAGGCCAGTTTTATGGGGGGGACTTATCTAATCCTATACTGACACCACCAGAACAATAATGATGTTAGATGGGACAGTGAGAAGGCCAGTTTTAATGGGGGGGACTTATCTAATCCTATACTGACACCACCAGAACAATAATAATGTTAAGATGGACAGTGAGAAGGCCAGTTTTAATGGGGGGGACTTATCTAATCCTATACTGACACCACCAGAACAATAATGATGTTAAGATGGGACAGTGAGAAGGCCAGTTTTAATGGGGGGGGGGGACTTATCTAATACTATACTGACACCACCAGAACAATAATATGTTAAGATGGGACAGTGAGAAGGCCAGTTGTAATGGGGGGGGACTTATCTAATCCTATACTGACACCACCAGAACAATAATGATGTTAAGATGGGACAGTGAGAAGGCCAGTTTTAATGGGGGGGACTTATCTAATCCTATACTGACACCACCAGAACAATAATGATGTTAAGATGGACAGTGAGAAGGCCAGTTTTAATGGGGGGGACTTATCTAATCCTATACTGACACCACAAGAACAATAATGATGTTAAGATGGGACAGTGAGAAGGCCAGTTTTAATGGGGGGGGACTTATCTAATCCTATACTGACACCACCAGAACAATAATGATGTTAAGATGGGACAGTGAGAAGGCCAGTTTTAATGGGGGGGGGGGACTTATCTAATCCTATATGACACCACCAGAACAACTAATGATTTAAGATGGGACAGTGAAGAAGGCCAGTTGTAATGGGGGGGACTTATCTAATCCTATACTGACACCACCAGAACAATAATGATGTTAAGATGGGACAGTGAGAAGGCCAGTTTTAATGGGGGGGACTTATCTAATCCTATACTGACACCACCAGAACAACAATGATGTTAAGATAGGACAGTAAGAAGGCCAGTTTTAATGGGGGGACTTATCTAATCCTATACTGACACCACAAGAACAATAATAATGTTAAGATGGGACAGTAAGAAGGCCAGTTTTAATGGGGGGGACTTATCTAATCCTATACTGACACACCAGAACAATAATGATGTTAAGATGGGACAGTAGAAGGCCAGTTTTAATGGGGGGGGGGGACTTATCTAATCCTATACTGACACACCAGAACAATAATGATGTTAAGATGGGACAGTGAGAAGGCCAGTTTTAATGGGGGGGACTTATCTAATCCTATACTGACACCACCAGAACAATAATGATGTTAAGATGGACAGTAGAAGGCCAGTTTTAATGGGGGGGACTTATCTAATCCTATACTGACACCACCAGAACAATAATATGTTAAGATGGGACAGTAGAAGGCCAGTTTAATGGGGGGGACTTATCTAATCCTATACTGACACCACCAGAACAATAATGATGTTAAGATAGGACAGTAAGAAGGCCAGTTTTAATGGGGGGGACTTATCTAATCCTATACTGACACCACCAGAACAATAATGATGTTAAGATGGGACAGTAGAAGGCCAGTTTTAATGGGGGGACTTATATTACTGACACCACCAGAACACAATATGTAAGATGTGACAGTAAGAGGCCAGTTTAATGGGGGGACTTATCTAATCTTACGACACCACCAGACATATGGTAAGATGGACAGTAAGAAGGCCAGTTTTAATGGGGGGACTTATCTATCCTTATGACACCACCAGAACAATAATATGTTAGATGTACGGAATGCCAGTTAATTGGGGGGACTTATCATAATCCTATCTGACACCCAGACAAATAATATGTTAAGATGGGAATGTTAAGAAGGCCAGTTTTAAATCGTGGGGGATTATAATCCTATAACAGACATAGACCTAGAACACATCAATGATGTTAGATGGACAAGTAGAAGTCCAGTTGTAATGCAGGGGGGATTAAACTAACCATATAGATGTGAACACCAGACATATTAATGTTAAGAGGTACAGTGTTAGAGGCCAGTTCATGGGGATACATTTAACTCAAGTAAGATGGACACAGTATGAGGATTAATGTTAAATAGTAAGATAGGCACAGTTCATGGGGACTTAATGTTAACAAGTAACAATGTAGATGTAAGTAGGGATATGTTAAGAAGCAGTGTTAGTATGGGAGTTATTATCACAAAGTAAGATGTTGACACAGTCATGGGATATAATGTTAAAAGAGTAAGATGTTAAGACAGTCATGGGAGTTTTACAGTGGTGGGGGGATTATATGTTAACAAAAGAACAATAATGAATGTTAAGATTAGAGACAGTCAGGGGTTATGTTAAATGTAGATGTTAGAGCACAGTCATGGATTAATGTAACAAAGTAATGATGTTAGACAGTCATGGGATTAATGTAACAAAGTAAGATTTTAGAGCACATGTACTGGGATTAATGTTAACAAAGTAAGATGTTAGAGCACAGTCATGGGGATTAATGTTAACAAAGTAAGATGTTGAAGCACCAGATCATGGGGATTAATGTTAACAAAGTAAGAGTTAGAGAGTCTATGGGATTAATGTTAAACAAGCTAAGATGTTAGAGCACAGTATGGGAGTTTAATGGTTGAACAAAGTAAGATGTTAGAGATCATCATGGGGATTAATTCGAACAAGTAAGATGTTAGAGACAGTATAGAAGGCGTTTTTAATGTTAAGCGCACCCGGAATTCGAACCCACACCATGTAGATGTGAAACGACGCTCTAACCAAGGAGGTACATGTTCAGAGGCCCCCATTGAACATTGAGGAACGTTTTCTTTTTACAGCGAACATTGAACGACGCTTTGCAGCCGATCGAGTGTGGATAACCTGCCATGAATAATCTGGGTGGCATTTCTGCTTGATGACACTGTCAGTTGCAGGTCTGTCCTCGTCATTCCTGACAAGGTAAGATGTTAGAGCACAGTCATGGGGATTAATGTTAACAAAGTAAGATGTTAGAGCACAGTCATGGGGATTAATGTTAACAAAGTAAGATGTTAGAGCACAGTCATGGGGATTAATGTTAACAAAGTAAGATGTTAGAGCACAGTCATGGGGATTAATGTTAACAAAGTAAGATGTTAGAGCACAGTCATGGGGATTAATGTTAACAAAGTAAGATGTTAGAGCACAGTCATGGGGATTAATGTTAACAAAGTAAGATGTTAGAGCACAGTCATGGGGATTAATGTTAACAAACCAGTAACCCTTGATATATCCGTAAGCATAAATCCCACCGCAGTGTATATCAAGATTGTATATATATATATAAATATGTATATTTCCACTGGGCCTGAGCTCTGTCAATTGACGTCATAACTGTATCGTGTCAAGACTACGTAATGTAGCCTACGTAAAATATTCTGATGTGTGTGTGTAGCATGTCGTAGTCAGTGACTAAAGTCCCCTTGAGGAAGGCGGGTGTACCGCCGAAAATTTGGGAACTTTTTACGTCGATTTGTTGCCTTTTCTGTGCACATGCTGCTTCATTTATATATATATATGTCTGTCTCTGTCTCTCTGTTGTCTGCCTGTGTGTATATCTCTCTCTCTCTCCCCCTGTCTCCCTCCCTCTCCCTCTCTCTCTCTTTCTGTCACCAGATTGAAGCAAAGATCCTAGCAATATTCATAAGGGAGGATGACTTAGCAAATGGAATCCAGGTTCATGATGTAGAACAGAAAATTTGTGTCCCAGTGTGCTGATGATACCAAATTAATAAATATTGGAGAAAAACATTCATATAAAAGATCTGTGCGGTTGTACTTGACAAGGGGGGGGGGGGGGAGAATGAACAAGGATTCAAGTAGTCCTTCCCTCCACTCCACTTCACCCACCACCACCCCACCCCACAGAGATATTCAATTAGG
>JAPXFY010000013.1:81672229-81719729 GCA_030674185.1 Monoplex corrugatus | reverse complement strand
ACCCTCCTCATCCCAGCCACTCAGCCACTTATTACTACTAGTAGTAGTAGTAATACTATTACCACTGATGATGATGATGATGATGATGATGATGTGATGATGTATGATAGTCCTTGACAATGGCAATAATAGTGATAATGAGCAGGAGAACGAGGAGGAGGATTGTGATGATTATAAAGATAACACACTCGTCCATGAAGCTTTCGATAAATGCTGCTGGTGTCCGTCACACCTGCAGTTTAAGTGCACGTACACCAACAATAACAGCAACAATAAAATAAACAATACTAAAAATCATTATCATAATTATCATCATTAAAATCACCATCATCATCATTGTCATTGACATCGTTATCACTATTCTTATCACTCATCATCATCATCAAATGCCCTGCCACATGGCGTTGGCGATCATGGCCCCTCCATATGCATCTGTCCCTAGTTGCCGCAAGCACATCTCCACCCTCTCTGTCCTCAGCCACTCTACAAGTCCGTCCAATATTTTTTTCCCTGGGTCTGCCTGGTGCTCTCTTTCCTTCCAGCTTTCCTGTAGTGACCAGGTGCTCTAATTCCCCTTTATTATCACTACGTCAAGATATTAGTAAAGAGTATGATATATGTCATACGTGCAGTTTAAGTGCGGTTCACACTCGCATGGTTCGTCACGACAACCAGCTGTTCTACGACAACCAGTCCTGCATACTGGTCAACACGTCTTCATGGAGCTGGCAACACGCAGGAGACGCCGACTGGGATGCCACCAAGCAATGCGTCCTTGCTGATGGCAACACTTTTAAGTGGAAAAAACGCCGGTGCGACGATGAAGACGAATACGTCTGTGAATATCCTGGAGGTAGGCAGATATTTTTTACCTGTTTTGTTAGGTCTGTTATAACGTTTGTTTTGTTAAAGATAGATTGATGTGGAGTGTACTTTGAGCACATGTTTAGACCTGTTTGTTAAAGATATGTTAGAGCTGTTTTGTTAAAGATATGTTAGAGCTATTTTGTTAAAGATATGTTAGAGCTGTTTTGTTAAAGATATGTTAGAGCTGTTTGTTAAAGGTATGTTAGACTGTTCTGTTAAAGATATGTTAGAGCTGTTTTGTTAAAGATATGTTAGAGCTATTTTGTTAAAGATATGTTAGAGCTGTTTTGTTAAAGATCTGTTAGAGCTGTTTTATCAAAGATATGTTAGAGCTGTTTTGTTAAATATCGTTAGAGCTGTTTTGTTAAAGATATGTTAGAGCTGTTTTGTTAAAGATATGTTAGAGCTGTTTTGTTAAAGGTATGTTAGAGCTGTTTTTTAAAGATATGTTAGAGCTGTTTTTGTAAAAGATCTGTTAAGCTGTTTTGTTAAAGATATGCTAGAGCTATTTTGTTAAAGATATGTTAAGCTGTTTGTTAAAGATATGTTAAGCTGTTTTGTTAAAAGATATGTTAAGCTATTTTGTTAAAGATAGTTAGAGCTGTTTTGTTAAAGATAGTTAGAGCTGTTTTGTTAAAGATATGTTGGAGCTGTTTTGTTAAATAATGTTAGAGCTGTTTTGTTAAAGGTATGTTAGAGCTGTTTTGTTAAATATGTAGATGTTTGTTAAGATATTTAGAGTGTTTGTTAAAGGTAATGTTAGAGCTGTTTTGTTAAAGATATGGTTAAGCTGTTTTGTTAAAGATATGTTAGAGCTGTTTTGTTAAAGATATGTTAGAGCTGTTTTGTTAAAGATATGTTAGAGCTGTTTTGTTAAAGATATGTTAGAGCTGTTTTGTTAAAGATATGTTAGAGCTGTTTTGTTGAAGAGGAGTTAGAGCTGTTTTGTTAAAGATATGTTAGAGCTAGTTTGTTAAAGATATGTTAGAGCTGTTTTGTTAAAGATATGTTAGAGCTGTTTTGTTAAAGATATGTTAGAGCTGTTTTGTAAAAGATATGTTAGAGCTGTTTTGTTAAAGATATGTTAGAGCTGTTTATTAAAGATATATTAGAGCTGTTTTGTTAAAGAAATGTTAGAGCTGTTTTGTTAAAGAAATGTTACAGCTGTTTTGTTAAAGATATGTTAGAGCTGTTTTGTTAAAGATATGTTAGAGCTGTTTTGTTAAAGATACGTTAGAGATGTTTTGTTAAAGATATGTTAGAGCTGTTTTGTTAAAGAAATGTTACAGCTGTTTTGTTAAAGAAATGTTACAGCTGTTTTGTTAAAGATATGTTAGAGCTGTTTTATTAAAGAAATGTTACAGCTGTTTTGTTAAAGATATGTTAGAGCTGTTTTGTTAAAGATATGTTAGAGCTGTTTTGTTAAAGATATGCCTAATCTTAGCAGCTCCATACATAGTTAAAGACATTCTGCATACATATAGACCTGTTTCATTATGAATGCCTGGAAGATGTATAAAATATTATGTATATTCTGTATGCTGTATGGAATTCATGTGTCAACAATGTCTTTTCATATGTGTATCAGTTTTTGTCACTTTTCGTGTTTGATGTCCGCTTGTTGTGAAGCAAAAGGTGAATAAAGGGGGTGAGGGAGTGAAAGGGTTAAATTTTTGCAGCTGGTGGACAGGGCATGGGAGTCAAAGGGTTAAGGGCTGTATTTCAAGCAATACCTAAATGGGAAGAATCGGGAAGGCAGCCACAACACTAGCCCGCCTCACACAAAGGGTGTGGACAAATCCCAAGCTGACCACAAAGACAAAGATGGCTGTATAAACGCCTGTGTCCTCAGCACCTTGCTGTATGGCAGCGAGGCGTGGACCACGCATGCTCATCAGGAGAAAAGGCTCAATACCTTCCACCTGAGAAGCCTACGGCGCATACTCGGCATTTCCTGGCAAGACAAGGTGACCAACACCGAAGTCCTGACCCGCGCTGGCCTCCCAACCATGCATACCATGCTGAGACAGCGTTGCCTGCGCTGGTTGGGCCACGTTCGCCGCATGGAAGATGGTCGCATGTCAAAAGACATCCTTTATGGTGAGCTTGTCACAGGGCAGAGAAACATTGGCCGCCCACAGCTGAGATACAGAGACGTTTGCAAGCGTGACATGAAGGCGCTTGAGATCGACACTGAGTCCTGGGAGGGCCTCGCAGACGACCACAACAGCTGGAGAACCACTCTCAAGAAACAGCTGCGGATTGGTGAGGACAAACTGTCAGCTGCTGCAGCAGAAAAGCGAGTTCGCAGAAAAGGGATGACAGCCAACAGGCCAGCATCGGCATACACATGCGACCGCTGCGACAGAGACTGCCTCTCTCGCATTGGTCTCTACGGTCACAGGCGACGCTGCTTGGACCAAGCAGACAGCCCATCTAGACATTAGAACGGATGTACTTTGTCCATGGTCAGCCATGACCGAGGGAGGCCTACTACTACCTAAATGGTAGGCTACATGTTTAACAGGTCCTACAGCGGAATCTGAAAATTGCAGTTTGGAAATTGTTTAAGAGTGAATCATAGCACTCAGACAATTCCATACACGTTCTGCCCAATTTTTCCGCAATTATCTCGCAGGCTCAAGTATGTGCAAAACCTAATGTACTTGCAAGGTCTTGAAATGAGAGAGGAGATAATTGGTCCTATGAAACTAAGTGGAAACCACGAGAATTATTGGAGCTCAAAGATGGACAGCAAGCAGGCCAGCTTTTATGTTGCAGACTGAGAAAAGTAATGTTATATAGAACCGATAATGTTATACGCTTTTGAGGCGTGGACAGTCAACAAGCAAAGCCAGAACAAGATTGAGGCAGCCGAGATGTGATTTCTAAGAAGAATGTTGAGAATTCCATGGACAGCAAAGAAAACAAACGAGACAGTCTTGATGGAGGCAGACACACGAAGATCATTGATAAGGAAGTTTACTAAAAAAAACAAAAAAAAAAACAAGCAACATTTATAGGCCATTTTATGAAGAAAGGGGAATTAGAGCACTTGAAAGCTGGAGAGAAAGAGGGGAGAGGATATTGGATGGATTTGCAGGGTGGCTGAGGACAGAGAAGGTGGAAGATGTGCTTGCGGTGACAAGGAATAGATGCATATGGAGGGCCCGTGATCGCCAACGCGATGCGGCAGGGCATTTGATGATGATGATGATGATGGTGGTGGTGAGGCTGAGACAGCACTCAGCATATCAGATCAGCAGTCAACAACTCTATCAAGTGAAGCCTGTTAGCCACCAGTGCCAAATACTAAAAGCCTGTAGGTTTCCACACGACGAGTACTAAAAGCGGCATACATTGGTGTCAGTCTGTTTAGTGAAGAATCCCACTTTTCTTAGTTAAGGATCCCCCACCCCACCCCATCCGTGGGCATGGTGAGGCTCTTTCAGTATAAATAGTATCTCCACCTCCTGGAAATTCTATGGTAGAAATGTCCTGTTTTCTGTCACTCTCTTTGTTTCTTTCTTCCTCCTTTACTTTCTGTTATTTCTTCCTGTCATTTTCTGCCTTACTGGTCCATTCACCTGTATGTGTTCGATAAAGTCTTACGTACTTTCTGTTAGGACTGATAATTGGGTACATGTATTTAGTGCATTTTGGGCTCTATGGAAATGAGATGTGCGGAAGCAATTTAAGGTCATTTTGGCCAGTTTTTATGTATGTTTTGGTGTCCTTAGTTATGTTTAAATAAATATATAATCAGGTATGTTTTCTTTAACCCCTGTGTGATAAATTGGATGGATTGGTCAACGCCAGAGGCATCTCCTTAGATTATGTGCACGAATGCATTGACATGTGTACTTAATTTTCTGTTCCTTTTTTTTTTACTGTTAAAGTACTGTGTGTGTGTGTGTGTGTGTGTGTGTGTGTGTGTGTGTGTGTGTGTGTGTGTGTGTGTGATGAAACAGTTATAGCCCTGATATGGCTCTACACAGTCGGCTGGGCTTTAAACAAAAATAACAAACACGATTTTAAGGGATGTCACACCCAGGGAATAGGATACGTTTTCCCTAAACCTTAGAGCCTGTTTTTAAATATGTTGAGGCAGGGGGGAAAAGATTGAGGGGATTTGTTGGTATAGTTACGATTTAGACAAACGTGGCAGAGTTATTTTGAAAACGATAGACCTACCCTAGGGTGAATCAGCGTTTTTAACAGATCCTTGCAGACCTTTTACATATTGATTTATAAACTGAAAGAATAGTGAAAACGGGTCCGGTCTGGATGGGAGACAGCTTTTGACATTTCTTCAATAAAATGAAGGTTAAAAAGTTTACACCATGAATCAAAGTTAGCGGAAACCCAGAGAGCAAACGCTTTCAGTGGCATGTTCCCGGTTACATAGTTTCTAATGACCGATTCATTCTCTCTTTAAATGCATCGACCTACAACCGTACCTTTTACAAATTTCACAGCACACACACTTTTCCTGCTAAGCAACGTAGTGTTCCATTGTTCTAGATCTATTGTCAAGAACCAGAGGCAGAAAACTGCTTCCAGGCATTGCATTGTGAAGACTTTGACCTCTTTTTAACATTGCAAATTCCATGTCCACTGTTAAGAAGCAGAATCAGTAGAAGCGACATCATTGATTTTGTTCGCCTTTTGTTTCAGTCAGTATCCTTTGAATTCCCGGGTCTGACATATTTCTGTCTCTGTCTCTGTTTTTGTCTGTCTCTCTGTCTCTCTGTCTCATTACACTGTACTTGCATTATTGTGGATTCCCCAGTTCATGGGTGAGGGCTTGATGTAAAAGAAAAACAACATAAACCCTTTGACTCCCGCACCCTGTCCACCAGAATCCTGCATTGTCAACCATGCTAGCAAAGCAAAAACTTAACCCTTTGACTCCCTCACCCTATCGACCAGCTTCCTGAAGGAAGCTGGTCGATAGGGTGAGGGAGTCAAAGGGTTAAGTTTTTGCAGTTGATGGATAGGTTGCGGGAGTTAAAGGGTTAATCTGCTTGTGCCTGTACCTCTACAAAGTTCTTGTTCTGCTTGTTCTGTCTCTACCACCTCATTCCCTTGTATTCCTTCGTGACAACTTATGTAATGGGAAAACCTTTACTTTACCCATTGCCCCCGTGAGGATGACGGGGGATTTTTCAGTATAAATAGTATCCAGCCACGGCAAACGAAGACCAGGACGTCCATAGAAGACTTTCATCGACCAACTGATAGATGACACGGGCTGTCAGTATGATGAACTACCCACTGCAATGTCTAACAGAGAAGGATGGAGGAAACGTGTCATGGATAGCCGAGCAAGCTCGACATGATGATGATGATGATGAAATAGTATCCCCACCTTCTGTAAATTCTGTGCTGACAATTTCCTCTTTTCTGTCACTCTTTTTGTTTCTGCCTTGTTCCTTTTGCTCTCTGTCATTTCTTCCTATCATTTTCTGCCTTGTTGGTCCATTCACCTGTATGTGTTTTGTAAAGTCTTACATTTTTTCTCTTAGGACTGATAATTGGGTACATGTATTAAGTGAATTTTTGGTTCTACGGAGATGTGATATGCAGAAGTAGTTTTAGGTAAGTTAGGCCTGTTTTTACATGTTTTAGTGTCCTTAGGTATGTTTATATTTCTAGTCAGATTTGATTTTTTAAATTCTCTGGTAATAAATTGGACGGAGTGGTCAACACCAGGGGTATATCCTTAGATTATGTGCCCGAATGCATTGATATGTGTGTGCCTGATTTTTTTTCCGAGTGTTCTTCTTTTTCTCTCCGATGGGGTACATGCTGAAATCGTAATGGCCCTGATATGGCTCCGCGCAGTCGGCTGGGCTATAAACAACAATGACATTAACCATAACAATAATATGATCGATCATTATACATTGTGGTCTGTGTCAGTCATGGTGTGTTTTGACTTCCATCTACCAGGTCATCACACGTACAGATCTGCTGGTGTCAGAACTGTCTTCCTCTGTAAACGTGCTCCAGCTATTCATCAGTTTCAGTTTCAGTTTCTCAAGATGATGTCTCCGCGCTCGGAACGAATTCCATATGCACTAACAGTCACAGGTGCCACGTGTATGGTGATCATGGCACAAGCCTCACAAAACTCACCTTTTCTCCTCTGCATAAAATCCTGACCTCACTCAACCCCCACTGCAGCCTGTCTCCACTCGGTGTGGAACCACATTGTAATTGTAATATAATATATTTGTATATAATATGTTTTCTATAATTTTCCATCGATTTTCTTCATTTTCCCCATTTATAGCCATGTGTATGTGTGTGTGTGTGTGTGTGCGTGTGTGCCTGTGTGTGCATGCGTGCGTATGTGTATGTTCAGCGCTTAGATTTGAATTTTATCAAGATTTTGCGCTATATAAATATTGTAATTATTATTGTTACAAGCCTTAAGCCTGCACATAAACCCATGAGGTGGCAGGTCCTGACGCCCTACCTAGACTATGTTTTTACTGGTATTTTATATTCATCAAATACGCACGTTTAAAGTCCTGTAAGTCATGTCATTGTTTGATGGCTCATGGCAACATGGAAATACCCAGCAAACACACCAGTCAGAGACAGAGTATACAAACATATCCACTGTGCACCAGATGATGTATGTCTGGGCTAATCAACATGCATGTACGTATCCGAGAAAACATTGCTCGGAACAAGAAAACACACACAAACACAAAATTACAGCAGCAGCAACAACAACAACAGCAAAACTTTCCAACCAACCAACACACCAACCAACCAACCAACCAACAAACAAACAAACAAACAAACCACCAACGAACGAACCAACCAACCAACCAACCAACACACCAACCACCAACCAACCAACCAGCAAACCAACCAACCAATCAACCAACCAACAAACCAACCAACCAACAAACCAACCAACCAACCAACCAACCAACCAACCAACCAACCGACCAACAAACCAACCAACCAACCAACCAACCAACAAACCAACCAACCAACTAACCAACCCACCAACCCAAAACACTGAACTGTTTTCAGCTGCCTGTCAGTTCCGCACAGAACCAACGATCAGCCTGGCCAGCGTGCCTGTCAACAATGCCACCATGGGCTTGTGTCAGGACATGTGTCTCCAAATGATTGGCTGTTTCGCCGTGGCGCCAGGCGGTGGCGTCACCGTTCCCCCTTTCACCCACTGCCTCTTCGTCGTGGTGCAGGACGACACAAACCCTATGGCAACGCTCGCCTGCCAGGGCGAATGTGAGCTGTGTAATATCATGTCATGTCATGTGTCGTGTCGTGTCATGTGTCATGTCTTGTCGTGTTATGTCGTGTCATGTTATGTCGTGTTATGTCATGTCATGTCGTGTCATGTCATGGCGTGTCATTTCTTGTGGTGTTATGTCATGTCGTGTCATGTCGTGTAGTGTGATGTTATGGCGTGTCATGTCGTGTCGTGACGTGTCATGTGGTGTCGTGTCATGTCGTGTCGTGTCATGTCCTGTCGTGTCGTGTCGTGTTATGTCGTGTCATGTCCTGTCGTGTCGTGTTATGTCGTGTCATGTCGTGTTGTGTCATGTCGTGTCGTGTGATGTTGTGTCGTGCCGTGTCGTGTTATGTCGTGTGGTGTTAAGTCATGTCGTGTCGTGTCATGTCATGCTGTGTTGTGTCGCGACGTGTCATGTCGTACCATGTCGTGTCATGTCGTGTTGCGTTATGTCGTGTCATGTTATGTCGTGTCATGTCGTGTTGTGTCATGTTGTGTCGTGCCATGTCGTGTTGTGTCATGACGTGTCATGTTATGTCGTATCGCATCGTGTCGTGTTGTGTCATGTCGTGTCATGCCGTGTCGTGTTATGTCATGTGTTATGTGATGTCGTGTTATGTCGTGTCGTGTCGTGTTGTGCCGTGTCATGTCGTGTCGTGTTATGTCGTGTTGTGTCGTGTCATGTCGTGTTGTGTCGTCTTATGTCGTGTTGTGTCGTCTTATGTCGTGTTGTGTCGTGTTATGTCGTGTTGTGTTATGTCGTGTTGTGTCGTGTTATGTCGTGTCGTGTTATGTCGTGTTGTGTCGTGTTATGTCGTGTTGTGTCGTCTTATGTCGTGTTGTGTCGTGTTATGTTGTGCTGTGTTATGTCGTGTTGTGTTATGTCGTGTTGTGTCGTCTTATGTCGTGTTGTGTCGTCTTATGTCGTGTTGTGTCGTCTTATGTCGTGTTGTGTCGTCTTATGTCGTGTGTGTGTTTATGTCGTGTCATGTTGTGTGGTGTTATATTGTCGTGTGGTGTATTCATGTGGTTGTGTATGTCATGTGTGTGGTGTTATGTCATGTCGTGTGTGTTATGTCGTGGTGGTTTATGTCATGTGTATGTCATGTTGTGTGTGTTGTATGTCGTGTGTGGTGTTATGTCATGTGTGTGGTGTTATGTCATGTCGTTGTGTCGTGTTTTATATGTCGTGTGGTGTTATGTCTTTGGTTATGTCATGTCGTGTGTGTTATGTTCATGTTGTGTGGTGTTATGTCAGTGTGTGTGTTATGTCATGTCATGTTTGTGTGGTGTATGTCATGTCGTGTGGTGTTATGTCATGTCATGTGTGTGGTGTTATGTCATGTTGTGTGGTGTTTATGTCATGTGTGTGGTGTTATGTCATGTCGTGTGGTGTTATGTCATGTCTTGGTTATGTCGTGTGTGTGGTGTTATGTCTGTCATGTTGTGTGTGTTAGTCTGTGTGTGTTTGCTTATGTTGTGTGTGTGGTTTATGTCGGTGTCATGTCTGTGTGTGTTATGTCATTGTGTGGTTAGTCTGTCATGTTGTGTGGTGTTATGTCATGTCGTGTGGTGTTATGTCATGTATGTTGTGTGTGTTTGTCTGTCGTGTGGTTATGTCATGTGTGGGGTGTTATGTCTGTGTGGTTATGTCGTGTGTGTGGGTGTGTGTCAGTCGTGTGGTGTTATGTCATGTCGTGTGGTGTTATGTCTGTGGTGTGGTGTTATGTCATGTCATGTGGTGTTATTCATGTCGTGTGGTGTTATGCATGTTGGGTGTTATGTCATGTGGTGTTTATGTCATGTCGTGTGGTGTTATTCATGTGTGTGGTGTTATGTCATGGTGTGGTGTTATGTCATGTCGTGTGGTGTTATGTCTGTGGTGTGGTGTTATGTCCATGTGTGTGGTGTTATGTCATGTGTTGGTGTGTGTGCATGTGCGTGTGGTGTTATGTCATGTCGTGTGGGTGTTATGTCTGTCTGTGTGGTGTTATGTCATGTCAGTGGAGTTGTTGTGTGTGGTGTTATGTCAGTGTGTGTGGTGTTATGTATGTCATGTGTGTGGTGTTTATGTCATGTTGTGTGGTGTTGTCATGTTGTGGTGTTATGTCATGTCGTGTGGTGTTATGTCATGTCGTGTGGTGTTATGTCGTGTGTGTTGTTGTCATGTGTGTGGTGTTATGTCTGTCATGGGTGTGTTGGTGTTGTGTCATGTCGTTGGTGTGGTTGTTTTGTATGTCATGTCGTGTGGTGTTATGTCATGTGTGTGGTGTTATGTCATGTGTGTGGTGTTATGTCATGTCGTGTGGTGTTATGTCATGTCGTGTGGTGTTATGTCGTGTCATGTCGTGTTATGTCGTGTTATGTCGTGTTATGTCGTGTTATGTCGTGTTGTGTCGTGTTATGTCGTGTTATGTCGTGTTATGTCGTGTTATGTCGTGTTGTGTCGTGTTATGTCGTGTTATGTCGTGTCATGTCGTGTTATGTCGTGTCGTGTCGTGTTATGTCGTGTTATGTCGTGTCATGTCGTGTTATGTCGTGTTATGTCGTGTTATGTCGTGTTATGTCGTGTCATGTCGTGTTATGTCGTGTTATGTCGTGTCGTGTCGTGTCATGTCGTGTCATGTCGTGTTATGTCGTGTTATGTCGTGTTGTGTCGTGTTGTGTCGTGTTATGTCGTGTCATGTCGTGTTATGTCGTGTTATGTCGTGTTATGTCGTGTTATGTCGTGTCATGTCGTGTTATGTCGTGTTGTGTCGTGTTATGTCGTGTTATGTCGTGTTATGTCGTGTTATGTCGTGTTGTGTCGTGTTATGTCGTGTTATGTCGTGTTATGTCGTGTCATGTCGTGTCATGTCGTGTTGTGTCGTGTTATGTCGTGTATTATTTCGTGTTATGTCGTGTTATGTCGTGTCATGTCGTGTCATGTCGTGTTATGTCGTGTTATGTCGTGTCATGTCGTGTCATGTCGTGTCATGTCGTGTCATGTCGTGTTATGTCGTGTTATGTCGTGTTGTGTCGTGTTATGTCGTGTCGTGTCGTCTTATGTCGTGTCATGCCGTGTTGTGTCGTGTCATGTCATGTCATGTTGTGTCGTGTTATGTCGTGTTATGTCGTGTTGTGTTGTGTTATGTCGTGTCATGTCGTGTTATGTCGTGTTATGTCGTGTCGTGTCGTGTTATGTCGTGTCATGCCGTGTTGTGTCGTGTCATGTCATGTTGTGTCGTGTTATGTCGTGTCATGTCATGTTGTGTCGTGTCATGTCATGTTGTGTCGTGTTATGTCGTGTCGTGTTATGTCGTGTCATGTCATGTTGTGTCGTGTTATGTCGTGTCATGTCATGTTGTGTCGTGTTATGTCATGTTGTGTCGTGTTATGTCGTGTCATGTCATGTTGTGTCGTGTTATGTCATGTTGTGTCGTGTTATGTCGTGTCGTGTTATGTCGTGTCGTGTTATGTCGTGTCATGTCATGTTGTGTCGTGTTATGTCGTGTCATATCATGTTGTGTCGTGTCATGTCATGTTGTGTCGTGTCATGTCATGTTGTGTCTTGTTATGTCGTGTCATGTCATGTCGTGTCGTGTCATGTCATGTTGTGTCGTGTTATGTCGTGTCGTGTTATGTCGTGTCATGTCATGTTGTGTCGTGTTATGTCGTGTCATGTCATGTTGTGTCGTGTTATGTCGTGTCATGCCGTGTTGTGTCGTGTCATGTCGTGTTGTGTCGTGTCTTGTTATGTCGTGTCATGTCGTGCCGTGTCATGTGTCATGTGATGTGTCGTGTCATGTCATGTTGTGTCGTGTCATGTCATGTTGTGTCGTGTCATGTCATGTTGTGTCGTGTCATGTCATGTTGTGTCGTGTTATGTCGTGTCATGTCGTGTCTTGTTATGTCGTGTCATGTCGTGCCGTGTCATGTGTCATGTGATGTGTCGTGTCATGTCATGTTGTCTCGTGTCATGTCGTGTCGTGTTATGTTGCGTCATGTCATGTCATGTCCTAGATGCTCTGCTCAATTTTACCACATACTGACCTACCATATGTATGCAGATAGCAACTCAGCAAAACTTTTGGCCTGTTTTGTAGCTTCGCCAGTGACTTCTATTTTGATAGCCTAAGTATCACTTTCTCCTCAATGTTGATTTCTACTGCGATAGCTTTAACACTGATTTCTAATCCTTCTTTTTCCTTGCTGAAGTATTGTGTATGTTTTGAAACGGTTACAGCCCATGTATGGCTCTGCGCAGTCGGCTGGGCTTTAAACAACAGTAACAATACAATAACAATAACGGTAACAATAATACGACAACAGAATTGTTAAAATATTCGTTTTATATCGCTGCACCGATATTTTTCAATCGATCGAAAATATAGTTGGTACATCACATGAAATAACGACTTCAAATATGAAAAGCTGTTTTTGATTCACATTTACTGATACTCAAGGTCTTTGTATTTTCATACTGTCAAAAATGAAAAAATTAAATTAAAAATAAAATAAAAACACGCTCCAAAGTTTAATGTAATTATGTCTTTTTTCTCCAAAATGTGTCCATACAGAGCGATGGTTTGTCTTCAGTGACCATGTGAATATTACCATAATTTTTGGAAAAAAAAATGGTTTTGAGCATTTTCCAACTTCTACAGATGCTTTTTCTTTCTCTTTTTTCTTTCTTTCTTTTTTTTTTTTTTTTTTTTTCAGATTGATATGTATGATAGGGAAAACTTAAGTTATACTGAACATGGTAAACAAGTTTTGTTCTTACTCTATATTGAAAAAAAATCTTCCTCGTTTTTCTTTTTTTCAGTAAGTTTATTCCATGCGTAGGAAACGCTTAATTTTCTCTGCTTCAGGTGCTTGTTTTTGTGGATTGAGCAGTGTGTGAATAAAGAATACATAACATGATATAGCAGTCTCAGAGATTCCGATGAACCCGGCTGGCCGATGCGGCGGCCAGTGCGATTAATACCTCTGGACCCGGCAGGCCACAGGAGCGGCCTGACATGTCCGTTTGACCTGGCCTGGTATGGTGCTGGCGTGCCGTATGCGACCTACCGGCACCTACTCTCCTCTGCCACATCCTGTTTATATTACCGAATTCCAGACACCCTATACTTTCTTCCTGGCAAATTTTTAAGCATTAGAAGGATTTATTCTGAGACACCGGTTTTCGATAGAATTTCTCTAAAATACTCAGGGTTGAGGATATCAGAGGTCTAGAAGTACTTAGTGCTGAAAGGGTCATAAGAAATCACGTTCTTTCAAATATAAAATACGGTGTGTGTGTGTGTGTGTGTGTGTGTGTGTGTGTGTGTGTGTGTGTGTGTGTGTGTGTGTGTGTGTGTGTGTGTGTGTGTGTGTGTGTGTGTGTGTGTACGTATATATAGACATACATACCAACACACAAACACACACACAAACAGACACACACACACACACACAAAAACACACACAATTAATATATTTATATATAATTATATGTGTGTGTATATATATATGTATGTATATATATATATATATACACACATGTATATATACATATATCTATGTAATAATTATATATGTATTCACTGTCATTTTCCTACCTACGTCTCTTCTTCTATGTGTCTTTCACAAACGATAACAAATAGGCCTACGGTTCATTTTGATTTCCGGCTTGTGCTAATATTACGTCTTATATTACTGATTTATCAATTTTTTTGAAAAGCATTCTCTATCCTTTTCGCAGATATGTAAATGAGCAACAGTAAGTTTGAAAAATGGCTTTTTCCGCTAGAAAATAAAGTGCCATTGTACATTTGTCATTAGTGGGTGTGTGTCTGGCCTGTTTCAGTGAACTGAGATTACATATTGGCCGCACACAAGGTTTTCCTGAGAAATTTCAGATTCAGTTTCTCCAGATGATGTCTCCGCGCTAGGAACGAATTCCATATGCACTAACGTCACAGGTGTCATGTGTATGGTGATCATGGCACAAGCCTTAAGCCTGCACATAAATCCATGAGCTAGCCAGATCCTGTGGAGAAAGGGTGGGACTCCATATCTGACAGGAAGACAGAAAATACTGTTCTAACCAGTCGCCGTGATGTAGTGGTTAACCCAACGGATTACTGACTGGAAGGCTGTGAGTTCGAATCCCCATCAGTCCCTTCAAAAATCATCGAGGGGTTTTTCGGCTAACCCGCTCCTACTCAGAGTTGGGTGTGCTATGGGCTTTTTGGGAAGACTTAGGACCACACAGTCGAGTTTCATCCACTTCATTGTTGCTCAAATCTTCTGACCAGCACCGCAGGTGTCTGTATCTCTCGGGCCTGGTTAATGCCAGGATATATTATGATAGTAAGCGTAGAGTACAGCCTGTCACGCAGTCTCAGTCCTAGATGGAACTCCATAGCATCGTGATTATCATACTCATCGGCATCATCATCATTGCAGCTCCTGTGGCCATTAAGGTAGCGCAGAAAATGGGACGAAAAAGAAAAAAAAAAAGAAAAAAGAAAATACTGCTATACAAAATTAAAACAAATAAACTGTATGTCCAATCAGGTAGGCATGTCCTCAAAATCTGGCCAGCATGTCATCATCATCATGTGCCCTGCCGCATGGCGTTGGCGATCATGACTCTCCATACGAATTTCTCTGTCGCTCAAGTACATCTCCCATCCCTCTCTGTCCTCAGCCACTCTGCAAGTCCGTCCAATATTTTCTCCTTGGGTCTATCATGGTCAGCCGAAAGAACACGCCTGCATATTGACTCTACATATTGGTGAATGGGTGTTTCCGTTCTGTTAAATAGTAATGGGAGATTGAACCAGTCGCCGTGGTGTAGTGGTTAACGCAACGACTACAACTGGAAGGTTGTGGGTTCCAATCCCCATCATTACTTCAAAAATCATTGTGGGATTTTTCGGCTCTAACCGGCTCCTACCCAGAGTTGGGCGTGCTATGGGCTTATTGGGAAGACTGAAACCACACAGTCGAGTCTCATCCACTTCGCGGATGCGTCATGGAGGGTGTTGCTCAAATCTTCTGACCAGCACGCAGGTGTCTGTATCTCTCGGGCCTGGTTGACGCCATGATATATTAAGATAGTAAGCGTAGAGTACAACCTGTCACTCAGTCTCAATCCTACATGGAACTCCATAGCATCATGATTTCATCCACATCGACATCATCATCATCGCATAATAAAAACTGTTTCAGCTTCTGTGGCCATTAAAATGGCGTAGAAAATGAGACGGAAAAAAAAGGTGAGAACTAAGGTAACCTCCCTGAGTGCAATGATCCTTAAAAAAAATAAAAAAAAAAAAGTAAATGAATTTAAAAAAATAATAATAAAAATATATAAAAATATAATGGGAGATTGCTCAAACGGTTTGATCGTCTTATTTATTTATTCAGATATCTAGATTTTTTTCTTTACGTCTTTCTGTCTGTTCTGCATTTGATTTTGAAAATGAAATCGAATTCTTCATGCCTTTGATTATGGAATAAGCTTTGAAAAAAATGCCCATGCCTTCATCTGCATTGTGGCAGGCGGCAGTGCAATGCAGATTAGTCCAAACATACAGTTCAATACGCTTTACGAGAGAGAGAGGAGAGAGAGAGAGAGGAGAGAGAGGAGGAGGGGGAGACAGAGAGAGAGAAGAGAAAGGCGAGGGGAGGGAGGAGAGAGAGATCAGTCATCGAAACATACAGTTCAATACGTTTTAAGAGAGAGAGAGAGAGAGAGAGGAACGAGAGAGAGAGCGAGGAAGAAGAGGAGAGAGCGAGAGAGAGGAGAGGAAGAGAGAGAGAGGGAGAGGACAGAGAGAGGGAACGAGGAGAGAGGAGACGAGAGAGAGAGACGGATTACAGAGGAGAGAGAGAGAGAACAAGGGAGGAAAGAGAGAGGTAGGTGAACAAGAGAGAGAGAGAGAGAGCAGAGAGAAGAGAGAGGAAACAGAGAGAGAGGGAAACAGAGAGAGAGAGAAACAGAGAGAGAGGAAGAGAGAGAGAGAGCGAGGAGAGAGAGCAGAGAGGAGGGGAGGAGGAGAGAGAGAACGAAAAGAAGAAACGAGGAGAGGAGAGGAGAGGCGAGAGAGGAGGCGAGAGGAGGTAGGACGAGAGAGAGAGAGGAAACAGGGAGAGATGGAAGAGAGAGAGAGAACAGAGGGAGGGAACAGAGAGGAGAGACAGAGAGAGAGAAGAGAAGGAGAGGGAAACAGAGAGAGAGAGAGAGAGAAGAGAGAGGAGGCAGGAGAGAAGAGAGAGAGAGAGAGGAAACAGAGAGAGGAGGAAACAGAGAGAGAGAGGAACAGAGAGGAGAGAGAGGAAGAGAGACAGAGACAGAAGAGAAGAGGAAGAAGAGAGAGAGCAGAGAGAGAGGAAACAGGAGGAGAGAGAGAGAAGAGGAAACAAGACAGAGAGAAGGAAGAGAGGAGAAAGAGAGGAGGAAGAGAGAGGAGGAGAGGAGAGAGAGAGAGGAAACAGAGAGATGAGTAATCGACATCAGTCATACTATGTGTTATTCTTTGATGATGAGTGGATGGAGGTTGAATATTGTTAGAGACAAGTTGAGAGAGAGTGAGGACAGAGAGAGAGAGAGACAAGGATAGAGAGAGAGGAACAGAAGGAGGAAAACAGAGAGAGAAACAGAGAGGAGAGGAAACAGAGAGAGAGAGAGAGAGAGAATGAGAGGGAGAGAAACAGGAGAGAGAGAGAGGACAGATGAGAGAGGAACGAGAGAGAGGAGAACAGCGAGAGAGGACAAAGAGAAAGAGGATGCAATCGAGAGACGAGAAACGCTAGAGAGAGACAGAGAGAGAGAGAGAGGAAACAGAGAGAGAGGAAACAGAGAGAGAGAGGAAACAGAGAGAGAGAGAGAGAGAAACAGAGAGAGAGAGAGAGAGGAGGAAGAGAGAGAGAGAGAGCGAGGAGGGAGGGAGGGAAGGCAGAATGCAGTCAATCGAAACATACAGTTCAATACGCTTTGTGTGTGTGTGGTGTGTGAGAGAGAGAGAGAGAGAGAGAGAGAGGGGAGAGAGAGAGAGGATGAGAGAGAGGAGAGACAGAGAGTAACAGAGAAAGTGGAGAATTATCTATCTATCTATCTATTCTATCTGTATTTCTATCTGTTTTTATCTATCTAACTTTCTTATATCTATACTATCTATCTGATCTATCTATTCTTTTTCTTTTTTATCTATTACTATCTATACATACATACATATACATACATAACATACATACATACATACATAAAATCATATCATATATACAGCCACACACACCACACATCACACACACACACACACACACACACACTACACACACACCATCACCATCACCACCACCACCACCACCACCACACCACCACCACACACAGAAATAATCAACTCCACATACATACCACGTCTACGAACAATGTTAAAGTGACACTGCCATGATTTGCTTGTCTCCCAGATTTCAGGGACGATACTTCCAACGCGAAAGCAGAGTTCCCTGACTTCAACAATGAACCTGATCCTGGTGCTGATCCTGACGACTGTTTTCCTGAGAATGCCAACGGCTCACAGACTGCTTGGACAGGTAGGTGGGTGAAAATAAACGAACCTGATTGTGTAATTTTTTTTAGGATCATTGCACTCAGGGAGGTTACCTTAGTGCTCACCTTTTTTTCTGTCCCGTTTTCCACGCCACTTTAATGGCCATAGTCTAGGTAGGGCCCCAGGACTGGCCAGCTCATGGGTTTATGTGCAGGCTTAAAACATAGTCTAGGTAGGGCCCCAGGACTGGCCAGCTCATGGGTTTATGTGCAGGCTTAAAACATATTCTAGGTAGGGCCCTAGGACCTGGCCAGCTCATGGGTTTATGTGCAGGCTTAAAACATAGTCTAGGTAGGGCCCTAGGACCTGGCCAGCTCATGGGTTTATGTGCAGGCTTAAAACATAGTCTAGGTAGGGCCTCAGGACCTGGCCAGCTCATGGGTTTATGTGCAGGCTTAAAACATAGTCTAGGTAGGGCCTCAGGACCTGGCCAGCTCATGGGTTTATGTGCAGGCTTAAGGCATGTGCCATGGTCACCATACACGTGGCACCTGTGACGTTAGTGCATATGGAATTCGTTCCGAGCGCGGAGACGTCATCTTGAGAAACTGAAACTGAAACTGAAACTGAAAAGGCGCCTGAAACTGAAACAGTTTTTACAGTGTGATGATGATGATGTCGATGAAGATGATAATCATGATGCTATGGAGTTCCATCTAGGATTGAGACTGCGTGACAGGGCTGTAATCTACGCTTATTATCATAATATATCCTGGCGTCAACCAGGCTCGAGAGATAGACACTTGCGGTGTTGGTCAGAAGATTTGAGCAACACCCTCAATGACGCATCCGTGGAGTAGATGAGACTCGACTGTGTGGTCCCAGTGTTCCCAATGAGCCCATAGTACGCCCAACTCTGGGTAGGAGTCGGTTAGAGCCGAAAAATCCACAATGATTTTTGAAGGTACTGATGGGGATTCGAACCCACAACCTTCCAGTCAGTAATCCATTGCGCTAACCACTACACCACGGCGACTGATTGATTTTGGTTGTTTATTCCAGAGCGTTGTCTTTCTGCATGCACACACGTGCCCAATAGAAAAAGTTCTAAAAGCTGATCAACATCATCATCAAGTGCCTGCAACATGGCGTTGGCGATCATGGCCCTCCATATGCATCTATCCTTTGTTGCTAGCAAGCACATCTTCCACCCTCTCTGTCCTCAGTCACCCTGCAAGTCCGTCCTATATTTTCCCTGGGTCTACCTGGTGCTCTCTTTCCCTCCAGCTTTCCTACTGTGACCAAGTGCTGTAATTCCCCTTTCCTCATAAAATGGCCATAAATGTTGCCTGTCTTTTCCTAATCTTCCTTATCAAGATATTTTTGTGTCTGCTTCTATCAAGATTGTCTCGTTTGTTTTCTTTGCTGTCCATGGAACTCTCAACATTCTTCTTAGAAACCACATCTCGGCTGCCTCAGTCTTGTTCTGGCTTTGCTTGTTGACTGTCCACGCCTCACAACCGTAAAAAATTATCGGTTCTATATAACATTTAAGAACTCTCTTCCTGATGTTAATTGATAGGCATTTATTGGTAAGAATGCTTTTCATCTTATTGAATGCTGTTTTGGCTTGGCGATTCTACTGGCTGTTTCTGATGTGCATCTGCCATCTGGTGAGATGATCGTTCCCAGATATTTAAACTTATCAACCTATCTCAAGGTTGTGCGCTTGCTGTTATTTTGCATGAGGGGATTTCATATTTTTTACTGATTACCTTTGAAGCTGAGAGATGCTACGATCTTTGTTGAAGGAAGCATGTAGTCGTGAAATATTCAGTCAGTCAGAGCTGTAGAGGTTTGGGTGAAAGTTTCACTGAGGTGCCCTCGTGAGGGCAGGAACCTCTGGTCCCAGATGTGAGCATAGATTTCTTCCTTTATTCTTACTTTGTGTTTCAGTTGATCAGGTGGTATGTATAGGGCTATAGGGCTAGAGGTTAGGGAATATAATTTTTTATGTTAAAGATTAGAAAGAAACAAAAGTAAGATGCACGAGATTTATAGACTGTTTTGATGAGACTGTTTAACCCTTAGACTGCTGCACCATATCTACCAACTGCAAAAACTTAACTCTTTGACCTCTCTCTCTCTCTTCAGTGATGAGCTGAAGGTCCCAGATAGTCGCAACACTGCAACAGTGATTTAATCAAGTTAAATCTTGTGGATGAAATATAGGCCGATGCTCTAAATATTTTGTATTTTACAGACCATTTCTTCTCTCTCTCTCTGGATTAAATGTAAGCCGATGCTCTAAATACTTTGTATTTTCCAAACTTTTTCCTCTCTCTCTTTCTCTCTCTCTCTCTCTCTCTCTCTCTCTCTCTCGTTCACACACTCACACACACACACACACACACGCGCGCGCCCAACGCACACACACACACACACACACACACACACACACACACACACACACACACACACACACACACACACCACACACACACACACACACACAACACACAACAACAACAAACAAATCACGAAAAAAGTCGGATATCATAACAAAACGAAATTCGTCAATCTATTTTGACAATGATTGCGCTCCATTCCAGCAATCTTTCCTTTACGTACTGAGATCATTACAGACAATCCAATTTTCTTACTTCTACTAAAGATGACAGTGACTACTATTACTATCGTTAATCATTATCATTGTCATTTTTATAATTATTATTATTGTTGTTGTTGATATTGTCGTTGTAGATCAGTGGCCTCTGACATACTTCCTGATGGAAACCAGCGTCCAGAACTCTGCCAGATGTTCGAATGACGTTATAGTTCCAAGCACAGTCCTGGAGACAGTGTACGTCACCATGACGCCAGACGTCATCACTGCTTACGTTACCACGACGCCAGATCCCGTCACAATCTACGTCACGACTACGCCTAATGTGCACACCAATTACGTGACGCTGACGCCTGACGTTCAGATCGTATACGTCACACCGTCTCCGGAAATAGAAACGAGCACGGCTTACGTCACAGTATCGCCCTTTAGCGTCATCACGACTTACGTTTCCACCACTGTGGTCACTACTGCTGAGGTTATCTTGACCTCCACCCTATGTTCACACTTCCCCCCAGTCCCTACACGGCTGCCCCACCACCATCACGCCCACCTCCAGTAGCACCTTCACCACACCCCCAGCACCACTTCAAGTATCACCAACAAGACGAAAGAGGAGGTACTAGAGAAAATTAGCTCCGTCGTGAAAGAACTCACCGTCAACCCCCGAGAAATGTCCAAAATGCGGCGGAAGAAAGAGAGTGCCCCGGATAATCGACCCTCTGCCCAGACCATGGGGGTCACTGCTGGTTTCCTCCTGCTGTTACCTCCCCTGCTGATATTTCTGATGGACTTGCCCCACCTCTACCAGGTCTTCTGTCGACAGCATCGTCTGCCCTGTATAGGGAGCAAGAACCACAACTCGCCGTGAGGACTTCCTGTGGGTGGAGTCGAAGTAGGTCTTTCTATGGTGTGAAAATCTCAACGGATTCAAAGGAGAAAATGGTCTGTGACGATGGTTCTATTCATATACTAGGTCTGAGTAAACGCAGAAATATCCGGAAAAGATGAGATTTGTGATTTAAAAATAAAATCTTGAAGTCTGAAAAGTTGAAGAAGACGCACAAAGATGCGTCCGCCAGCAGATAATTAAACATAAACGTACATGTTTCTGAAATCATATCTTCATATTTGTTGCACTGGAAGGGCCTATAATTCTATGAAAAACTTTGTCAGGAAAAACTCAAAAATGATGTCATTCTTTCTTTTTTGTTTATTTTATTCAGTAACAATTAGAATTCTGGCAAATGCGGTATTGTCAGTTTTTGCAATAGGATCAAAAATTGAGTTATTAGCCATGATCTTACACAGAGCAGCATGTAGTGTTGACTCATTTAATAACATAATGATGTTTTAGTGCCTAGTTATTTGCCCTTAGCAAAGAGATGTGATATGATTGGACTGGATTTCTTTTTTTTGTTTTTTGTTTTTGTTTTTGCTTTTGGTTTTTTTGTTGTTGTTGTGTGTGTGTGTGTGTGTGTGTGTGTGTGTGTGTGTGTGTGTGTGTGTGTGTGTGTGTGTGTGTGTGTGTGTGTGTGTGTGTGTGTGTGTGTGTGTGTTGTCACATTGGCATGTTACTGGGTGGAAAGCAGATCGCTCTCCCAGGGAAAAATCATCTCACCACATTATAGTGACACCCTTTACCCCGTTTTTCTTCAATGCATATATTTTTTGTTTACTATAAAAGTGGATTCTTCTACAGGAGCTCGCCTTGGAAAATTCTTTTAACACCTTGGGATCTTTCAGTTGGAGATGGAAGTGTTTTCTTTCCCAGTAGAAACACAATTACAGTTTTCTCCCTTCCTTCATTGATTTCTATCAAGCATTGAGCATGCCATGAATTTATCTGAGCAGAGCAGATTGGGTCCGCACGATCAAATGTCATCCAGTTTACGTATCACGCGTCTTTGAGAGTGTCCAGTATGGTGCAGGAAGCAGACTGCTTGGATAAAGCTGCTGTGTATATTGAAAGGTTTGTTTGAATAGTGTCAACAATCTGTGTGTCTATAATAATGGACACAAAGAGGTTTTTGGCGCTACATGGACACAATGGTGTTGTGGTGATGCAAGTTGCTGATGGAGGTGGGGGCGATGATACTGGAGCACTCGTAAACACGGTAACTGATGACGGGTCCAAATGGGTCATACACTTTTAGTTTCAGTTTCTCAAGATGACGTCGTTGCGCTCGGAATGAATTCCATATGCACTAATGTCACAGGTGCCATGTGATGGAGAAGATCCAGAATGATCGTAGCACAAGCCTTAAGCCTGCACATAAACCCATGAGCTGGCCAGGTCCTGAGATCCTGCCTAAGAATGAGTCATACAACGCATGGACAGCCCCCCCCCCCCCCTTTCCTTGATGAAATGATGAAATGACAATCGAGCGGCGCTGGGAGGTGATTGTCGTGAGAGTGGCGAGGCATTGACGCTCTGGGTCTCATCCACACCCCTGGGTGTTTCTTGTTTACCGATTCATTTGATTTACGAAAGAGGCGTATTGAACTTAATGTATATGTCCTTTATCGGGTATTGTTTGAAACCTTTCATGTATAGAGGAAAACAGACTGCCGTTAATGGCATATCAAACGTTGATGGCAGTATAATGAAAAGGTAGGAATACTGAATTATCGCATATTCGTGATTTGTTCTTTCAGAATAGTTTTCAGTTTGTTTGACCACATCAGGGTGAACAAAATATCAACTGTTTTTTTGTGGGGTCTCCGTCAAGGACTGGCTGATTTTATATGACAGAATCAAGATGACACCAAGAAATTCTTTGTATAAGATTTTCAGTATTGACAGGTATGTCCGAGACTCGAGTGAAAAGGTTTAGATTTGGATTGATAGGCATTACAGGCCAGACTTATATATTCAAATTCTTTGAAATGTTTTGTTATGTATTATATGTTACCTTTCCCATGAACGTAGAGCGAATCGAAATGAAACTGTCCAGGGGAATCTGTCTACCTCTTTATGTAATTGTCTGTACAAAGTTGTCAAATAACACACACACAGACAAGTTCTGCTGATGAATTTGTTGGTTTAATCGTACTCTATGTATATATATACATATATTTATATCTCTATACATATGTGTATATATATATCTATACATATACATACATATATATATATATATATATATATATATATATATATATATATATTATATATATATATATATATATATACTCATAAGCATTATGAATGCATTGCTTTAAGTTTGACTTTTTCGTTCTATAATCGCCTGTTGAATTATGTTTCACTTGGGCATTGAATTAAAATTCTTTTCTTTTAGAAAATCCAGTATGCTCGTAAGAAAATAGGTATGAAAGACCAGCATGCACGATCTATTGCCATTGGTTAGACTTACTGTTTACATCCAGGAATGATATCGTACCATGAGAAGTTGGTCTTTCAAACTGAGCACTTCCTAGAATTAGAAATGGACTTCACATTTGTTCAAAATGTATTGGCTGCATTTGGACAGTTAAACATGTGATCTACCCACACCCGACATCTGCATCTGGCGTCCATCAGTTAGTGCAGACACATGTCCGCTGGCAAGATCTTGAAATGGAAAAGGAAAACAGGATCGTAAAATGCAGTTGGACACCACCAGAGTGACTTGGCATGTTACGATAAGAAACCAACAGTTGTGTTGTAGACTGGATTGAACTCGAGATAACACATTTGGAGTCAAGATTCTTATCAACTGAGCCAACCATTTCTTCAATTTTGAAACACTTTCCAGAGAGGTTTGACAAACCACACTGAAGGTGAAGGGTGATTAGGCATGAAACAAGCCTGTCCTTTCTTTCCATGTGGAGTTCTGTCTGCGGGTTCAGGTTTCCAGATATTCTCTACCGTCTGCTGCCAACTTGTGTATGCTTCCATACATTCTCCATCCTGTGCATCCAACGTTTGTATGGCTGCAGCTATTCTCCACCCTATGAAGCCAAGTTATAGTTCCAGATGCTGTCCACCTTCTACACAAACTTATGAATCCAGTTATTCTCCATCCTCTGCAGCACTCTCTGTAACCAGAAAAAAAAAAAAAACAGCAAAGAAGAATACGAACGCGTATTTAATACAAAAAGACAAGACAGGCGCAAATTTTCGGCCAATGGCCTTGTCAAGCGTAAGATTACAAACAAACACCAGATACCAAAATTTTGAGAAAAAGACTGAAACTTCCCTGCTGCTGTTTGTTTGTTTGTAATCTTACGCTTGACAAAGGCCAGTTGGCCGAAAATTTGCGCCTGTCTTGTCTTTTTGTATCAAATGCGCGTTCGTATTCTTCTTTGGTTTTTTTTCTGGTTCCTGTTTGCTTGAACGCGGGCAGTCACACTTGTTTTCGGATTTCGTTTTGCACTCTCTGTAGCAAAGTTATGGTTCCACACGTACTCCAGACAAACATGGAACACAAAAGTCTGTAGTCACAATGACTAACCATATCTACAACATAATGCAGTACAATTATTTTGTTTTCAGTTTTTTCCCGTGCATGCATTATCATATTTACATTTCTTTGGATACACACGATTGCTTATGTGCATGCATGTGTGCCCCTGTATACATGTATGGGCGTGTGTGTGTATGTGTGTGTGTGTGTGTGTGTATGTGTGTGTGTGTATGTGTGTGTGTGTGTGTGTATGTGTTGTGTGTGTGTGTGTGTGTGTGTGTTGTGTATAGATGGTTACATTTTTTTATGGTTTTGATGAATTCATTCATAAGCATTTTTTTTTCAGTTACATGTCCATGCCTGCTTCACACAGATACTGACAAGTGATTTACTTTCATTCTAACATTTAATATCTTATCCTTTTTGATAGTGACTGTTTTATCCTTCTTTGTCTGCTATCCTCCTTCCATGATGTCTTGTCTTTGTGGCTGCACACATTTCTTTACTTATATTTGTTTCAATTCCTTTAAAAGACAGGCCTCATGTCCGACTAAGCTTTTTTTTTCTCCAGGTAGGCTACTCCAGTTTTCCCTTCAGACACTTGGTTGTTGGGTTGGATAGTTTCTAAGGTCAGACTGGACTCATTGCACTAGGCACAATCTATTTACATCAGGTAAAACAAAATATGACTGCTGGATCTTGAGGGTAAAAACAAAATATTAAAAAATACCTGGTTTGTAAAAGATCCTTGGGAATATAAAACACAACGTTTCGAGCCCAGGCCTTTTGTCAAGTGAAAAATAAAATGACAATACTCCTTTGTCAAGTGAAAAATAAAATGACACAGGAGTATTGTCATTTTATTTTTCACTTGACAAAGGGCCTGGGCTCGAAACGTTTGTCATTTTATTTTTCACTTGACAAAGGGCCTGGGCTCGAAACGTTTGTCATTTTATTTTTCACTTGACAAAGGGCCTGGGCTCGAAACGTTTGTCATTTTATTTTTCACTTGACAAAGGGCCTGGGCTCGAAACGTTTGTCATTTTATTTTTCACTTGACAAAGGGCCTGGGCTCGAAACGTTTGTCATTTTATTTTTCACTTGACAAAGGGCCTGGGCTCGAAACGTTTGTCATTTTATTTTTCACTTGACAAAGGGCCTGGGCTCGAAACGTTTGTCATTTTATTTTTCACTTGACAAAGGGCCTGGGCTCGAAACGTTTGTCATTTTATTTTTCACTTGACAAAGGGCCTGGGCTCGAAACGTTTGTCATTTTATTTTTCACTTGACAAAGGGCCTGGGCTCGAAACGTTTGTCATTTTATTTTTCACTTGACAAAGGGCCTGGGCTCGAAACGTTTGTCATTTTATTTTTCACTTGACAAAGGGCCTGGGCTCGAAACGTTTGTCATTTTATTTTTCACTTGACAAAGGGCCTGGGCTCAAAACGTTTGTCATTTTATTTTTCACTTGACAAAGGGCCTGGGCTCGAAACGTTTGTCATTTTATTTTTCACTTGACAAAGGGCCTGGGCTCGAAACGTTTGTCATTTTATTTTTCACTTGACAAAGGGCCTGGGCTCGAAACGTTTGTCATTTTATTTTTCACTTGACAAAGGGCCTGGGCTCGAAACGTTTGTCATTTTATTTTTCACTTGACAAAGGGCCTGGGCTCGAAACGTTTGTCATTTTATTTTTCACTTGACAAAGGGCCTGGGCTCGAAACGTTTGTCATTTTATTTTTCACTTGACAAAGGGCCTGGGCTCGAAACGTTTGTCATTTTATTTTTCACTTGACAAAGGGCCTGGGCTCGAAACGTTTGTCATTTTATTTTTTCACTTGACAAAGGGCCTGGGCTCGAAACGTTTGTCATTTTATTTTTCACTTGACAAAGGGCCTGGGCTCGAAACGTTTGTCATTTTATTTTTCACTTGACAAAGGGCCTGGGCTCGAAACGTTTGTCATTTTATTTTTCACTTGACAAAGGGCTGGGCTCGAAACGTTTGTCATTTTATTTTTCACTTTACAAAGGGCCTGGGCTCGAAACGTTTGTCATTTATATTTTTCACTTGACAAGGGCCTGGGCTCGAAACGTTTGTCAATTATTTTTCACCTTGACAAAGGGCCTGGCTCGAAAGTTTGTCATTATTATTTTTTTTTGTACAACACACGCCCATGGCCTCGAAAGTTTGTATTTTATTTGTCTCACATTTGGACACACAGGCCTATTGCTCGCCTAACGTTGTCATTTTATTTTTCACTTGACATCGGGCCATCTATATGTTTGGTATATTAATCATTTACATCAGCATAGCTCCGAAATTTTTCATTATCTATCTATTGTTACTGTGTATACATACACCACCTCCCATTTACATCAGCCTTACCGTCACAATATATTTTTCCATTGACTCGGCCATCTAATTGTTTTTGTGTTACATACACACACTCCCATTTACATCAGCCTACCGCTCACATATTATTTTTCCATTGACTCGCATCTATATGTTTTGTGTATACATACACACACCTCCATTTACATCAGCCTTACCGCTCACAAATATTTTTCCATTGACTCGGCATCTATATGTTTTGTGTATACATACACACACCTCCCATTTACATCAGCCTTACCGCTCACAATAATTTTTTCCATTGACTCGGCCATCTATATGTTTTGTGTATACATACACACACCTCCCATTTACATCAGCCTTACCGCTCACAATATATTTTTCCATTGACTCGGCCATCTATATGTTTTGTGTATACATACACACACCTCCCATTTACATCAGCCTTACCGCTCACAATATTATTTTTCCATTGACTCGGCCATCTATATGTTTTGTGTATACATACACACACCTCCCATTTACATCAGCCTTACCGCTCACAATAATTTTTCCATTGACTCGGCCATCTATATGTTTTGTGTATACATACACACACCTCCCATTTACATCAGCCTTACCGCTCACATATATTTTTCCATTGACTCGGCCATCTATATGTTTTGTGTATACATACACACACCTCCCATTTACATCAGCCTTACCGCTCAAAATATTTTTCCATTGACTCGGCCATCTATATGTTTTGTGTATACATACACACACCTCCCATTTACTCACCTTACCGCTCACATATTTATTGTCCATTATATGTTTTGTGTATACTACACACACCTCCCATTTACATCAGCCTTACCCTCCAATATTTCATATGCATCTATTTTTGTGATACATACCACACTCTTACATCAGCCTTACCTCACAAATTTCCATGACTCGCCATCTATTTTTTTGTACATCCACACTCCATTTACATCAGCTACGCTCACATATTTTTCCATTGCTCGCATCTATATTTTTTTCATACCACACTCCTTTTCACACCTACCGCTCACATTTTTTTCCATTGACTCGGCCATCTATATTTTTCATACCCCCCCATTAATGTTCGCTCACAACTCCATTACTCCACTTATTTTTTTCATAACTCCATTCATAGCTTACCGCTCACAATTTTTCCATGACTCGCCTCTATATGTTTTGTTACTACACACCTCCATTTACATGCTTACCTACAATTTTTCCATTGACTCGCCATCTATATTTTGTTTACATACCCCTCCATTTTGGTATCCCTCACAATATTTTCATGCTCGCCACATATTTTTTACTACCACACTTCTTTACATCACCTTACCCTCCAAATTTTCCATCGCCTCTATATTTTGTGTACATCACACACTCATTTACATCACCTACCGCTCACAATATTTCATACTCGGCCACTATATTTTTTGTATACATCACCACTATTTTTACATCACTTACCTCACATATATTTTCCATGACTCGCCATCATATGTTTTGTATCTCACACCGCCATTAATAGTTACCCACAATTTCCATTACTCGCCATCTATATTTTTTGTTCATACACCACCTCCATTTATCAGCCTTACCAACAAATTTTCCTTGATCGCCATTATATGTTTTGTGTATAATACACACTCCCATCAGCTTTACTCAAATAAATCCCATTACTCGCCTTCGTTTTTATACATAACACCTCCATTTACTCGCCTACGCTCATATATTTTCTTGTGTTATTTGACATACACACACCTCCCATTTACATCAGCCTTACCGCTCACAATATATTTTTCCCATTGACTCGGCCATCTATATGTTTTGTGTATACATACACACACTCCCATTTACATCAGCCTTACCGCTCACAATATTTTTCCTGACCGGCCATCTAGTTTGTTTTCAACATCACACACCTCCCATTTTCACTTACCGCTCCATATTTTTATATACCCACTCAATTTTATTACTACCCACATCATTTTCAGCTTCGGCCACAATTTTATATCCAACCTTACTCGCCTTAAGTTCTAAATCAACCTCCCATTCTATGTTTACGTAAATATCCCATCTTCGCCTTACTGTTTATTTTTCATGACCCCTCCATTTACTGCTTACTCACAATTTTCCATTACTGCCTTAGTTTTATTTCCAACTCCCATTTATTTTGTGTACACTCCCACTCCATTTATCACTTACGGCCACTATATTTTTTTGATACATAATCAACCTCCATACTCCCTTACCGTCACATATTCCATTTCCATGACGGCCATCATATGTTTTGTGTATACATACACACACCCATTCACACTTACACTCTTACCGCTCACAATATTTTATTGATCGCACAATGTTTTTTACATCACCACCCTCCATTTAATCACTTACCGCATTTACAACATATTCCATTACTCGGCCATCTATTGTTTTGTATACATCCACACCCTCCCATTTAATGCTTACACCACATATTTTTCATACTCGACAATTTTTAGTTGTATCATACAATCATCCCCCTTCACATACATCCTTACCGCCAAATATTTTTTCCTCTGATCGCCACTATATGTTTTTACATACACACCTCCATTTCCATACGCCTTCCTCATATTTTTTTCCATACTACCGCCATTACTATTTTTGGTATACATATCCACACCGCCATTCTTAGCTTATGTCACACAAATTTTCATTGACTCGCCATAATTTTTTTCATATCACAATTTTTCTTCATACACACCTCCCTCAACTTACTCCATTTTTCATGACTCGGCCATCTATATGTTTTGTGTATACATACCACACCTCCATTTACATCAGCCTTACCGCTCACAATTTCAATATTTTTTCTTATCTCGCCATCATATTTTTGTTATACATAAACTCCTCCCTTCATCAGCTTTGTACATAACATTTTCCATTTGACACCGCCATCTAATTTTTTATCATAACCCCATCCTTACTCAGCTTACCCACTAATTTTTCCTTGCTACGATTTTTTTTGTTACATCCACACTCATTACATCACCTTACTCACCATAAATTTTCATGACTCGGCCATTATATGTTTGTTATACATAACACACCTCCCCATCTTACTACACTTTCCCTACATATATTTTTTAACTACCTCCATTCCATTATGTTTTATAATCCATACTCCCATTACATAGCTTTACGTCACAAATCTTTTCTGCTACGTCCATTATTTTTGTGGATAATCACACACCACCCATTACATCAGCCTTACCGCTCACAATATTTTTCCTTGACTCGGCCATCTATGTTGTTTTTTTTATACATACCCACACAATTCCCATTTACTCACTTAGTTCACATAACACTCATTACTCCAGCTCATATTTTTGTGTTATAACTTCTTTACACACCTTACCGCTCCACATATTATTTTTCCATTGACTCGGCCATCTTATGTTTTGTGTATACATACACACACCCCCATTTACATCAGCCTTACTGCTCACAATATTATTTTACTGGACTGTGACACAATTTTTACATCACACACCTCCCATTTTCATACCCTCTATAATTTTTTATTACACACTCCCATTTATATCTTTATATATCCATACGCACATCTTTATCATCCAACCTCATACATACTTCTCCATATCCCATATGTTATATTGTACAACACACCCCATTTACATCACCTTACGCTCACAATATTATTTTCCATGACTCGGCCACTATATGTTTTGTGTATACATACCACACCCCCATTTACATCACTTACCGCTCACATAATTTTTTCTTGATCGCCACTATTTTTTACAACACACCTCCATTTATCCCTTACCGCCACAATTTTTTTTTCACAACTCGCCATCTAATGTTTTGTGTAACATACAAACCTCCCATTAATACCTTACGTCACAATATTTTTCCATGACTCGGCCATTTTTTTGTTAACATACACACACTCCCATTTACTCACTTACCTATCATATATTCCATTATCGCCATCTAATTTTTTTACATACACCCTCCATTTATCACTTATCGCTCACAATTTTTCTTGACTCGGCCATCTATTTTTTTGTCATACTCACCACACCTCCATTTTATATCCAACCTTACTACATATTTTTCCATACTCGCCATATTTTTTGTTTTGTGTATAATACACACACCTCCATTACATCACCTACTCACAATATTTTTTTCCATGATCTGCCATCTATATGTTTTTGTATCATACACCACCTCCCATTTACATCCCTTACGCTATTATTTTTCCATATTCGGCCATCTATAGTTTTGTGTATACCATCCTACATCAGCCTATTACATATTTTTCCATTACTCCCATTTATTTTTTGGATCCATCAATTTTCATTTACTACACACCTCCAATTTACATCACCTTACTGTCACAATATTTTTCCATACTCGGCCACTCTATTTTTTGTTACATCACACACCTCCCATTTACATGCCTTAGCTCACAATTATTTTTCCATGACCGCCATCATTGTTTTGTGTATATTACACACACCTCCCATTTATCGCCTTACCGCTCACAATATTTTTTCCATTTATCCTTATATTTTTTGATACATCACAACCTCCATTTACATCACCTTACTGCCTCAATTTTTTCACATTGCCATTGCTTTTATCTTGTTTTGTATACATAACTCATCACTACCCCTTATTTCGACTCGCCTCTATTGTTTTGTGTATACACACCTCCTTACTCGCTTACGTCACATATTTCTGACCGCATCTATTTTTGTTATACACACTCCATTCATACCATAATTTTTCATATTTGTGTTACTACACCTCATTACCAGCTTATCAATTTTTGTGCATCTATTAATACACACCCATATCTCGCATATTTTCATACCCATTTGTACCCACCTTTACTCCAATTTTTCATCTTGTATACATATTCATCGCTTAGTAATTTCTACTCCTTATTTTATCACTCATATCACTCCTCACAATTTTCCATGACTCGGCTCTAAGTTTGTTAACACCCTTATAGCCTACGCTCACAATATTTCATGACCGCATCTATTGTTTGTGTACTACACACCTCCATTACAGCTACGCTCAATATTTTTCCATTGACTCGGCCATCTATGTTTTGTGTATACATACACACACCTCCCATTTACATCAGCCTTACCGCTCACAATAATATTTTTCCACTGACTCGGCCATCTATGTTTTGTGTATACATACACACACCTCCCATTTACATCAGCCTTACCGCTCACAATATTTTTCCATTGACTCGGCCATCTATATGTTTTGTGTATACATACACACACCTCCCATTTACATCAGCCTTACCGCTCACAATATTTTTCCATTGACTCGGCCATCTATGTTTTGTGTATACATACACACACCTCCCATTTACATCAGCCTTACCGCTCACAATATTTTTCCATTGACTCGGCCATCTATATGTTTTGTGTATACATACACACACCTCCCATTTACATCAGCCTTACCGCTCACAATATTTTTCCATTGACTCGGCCATCTATATGTTTTGTGTATACATACACACACCTCCCATTTACATCAGCCTTACCGCTCACAATAATATTTTTCCATTGACTCGGCCATCTATGTTTTGTGTATACATACACACACCTCCCATTTACATCAGCCTTACCGCTCACAATATTTTTCCATTGACTCGGCCATCTATGTTTTGTGTATACATACACACACCTCCCATTTACATCAGCCTTACCGCTCACAATAATATTTTTCCATTGACTCGGCCATCTATGTTTTGTGTATACATACACACACCTCCCATTTACATCAGCCTTACCGCTCACAATATTTTTCCATTGACTCGGCCATCTATGTTTTGTGTATACATACACACACCTCCATTTACATCAGCCTTACCGCTCACAATATTTTTCCATTGACTCGGCCATCTATATGTTTTGTGTATACATACACACACCTTCCCTCAAGACATTCTAATGGTACATTTTAAACTGTTAATTTTAAAATCTATTTTCCAATATTTCTACCCCAGCCCTACTCAGGTTAAAACTATTTTCATATGTCATAACCATTTTTATGTTGTAGAATACATTTGTCTCCCCTGTCTCTGAATTACAAATATACACATTTGCCAAAATAAAAAAAAGTTCAAGAGAAAACGCACATCAATATCTAGGTACAGTTTGTGTAACAACTGATACACAGAACATTAACATCACATTGTGAGTCAAACTAACTAGTGTCCATCGTGATATATATCAACTGTTCTCCATCTGTTGAATGCTAGCAAATAGGCCTACAAATTTTCATTCTGTGC
This sequence comes from Monoplex corrugatus, assembly GCA_030674185.1. NCBI lineage: Eukaryota > Metazoa > Mollusca > Gastropoda > Littorinimorpha > Ranellidae > Monoplex > Monoplex corrugatus. The sequence continues at coordinate 81,686,307 of JAPXFY010000013.1, read as the reverse complement.
TGTGTGATCAAACTGGATGAACCATGTTGTTCACATCATTTTTGTCCCTTTGATGTGTTATGAATGCATATGTACATTAAATATGTGTGTATTAGTTTCTTCTCTATTTGTTCTTACAATTAAAAACACACAGAAACTGAGACAAAGAAGAAAGAGTCAAGAACACAGAAAACAAAGGAATATGAAAAACACACACTCAGCAGTCACAATGAACATTATTGTACCTTTATTTACACATCACATATGCTCCATTCACAATTACCAAGCATGAATTTAATACAACTGTTGTCAATGACTACCACTAATAGAACATAATGGAAATTGAAAAAAAGATGATAAAAACCTTTTCTTTGACTTGTTTGTTGGCTTCATTTTTCAAAAAAATAAAAAATAAATAAATAAAGATAAAACTACTTTGTAGCTGAACATCTCTGGGCATCAAGACATTTCGTAACAATTGATCACTTGAACTCTAGCGAGATTATCAGCCAACTAATGATCATTGAAAACCATATCAAATCAAAAAGCAGATACATGCAATCTACATGACTTTGCTTTCTCCTCACAATCTTTACCTGGCAAAGACAATATACATTACCAGTTGCGTCTAATGTTACCTTCATTCTGTTCTTTGTTTGTTTTTACAGCTGACTTACAGCACAAGCAGTGACTATGCATCCTTCTCCTCCAAGACAAACATATTTAAAACCACATTTTGCATTAATTACTTTCGATACCACATCTGCACAGTTCTCATACGTTTGATTTTCTTCTGCAGCTGTAGCACGCCGTATAACAAGGCCTCAGCTGTGGGTGGACAGCCTGCAACATAGATACACACACAGGTGTTTAGTTGGGAAGTATTATGCATCAGAGTGATGTAATATTATAGTCAGGAAGTAGTATGCATCAGAGTGATGTAATATTATAGTCGGGAAGTATTATGTATCAGTAATGTAATATTATAGTCAGGAAGTATTATGTCTCAGTGATGTAATATTATTGTTGGGAAGTATTATGTATCAGTGATGTAATATTATAGTCAGGAACTATTATGCATCAGAGTGATGTAATATTATATAGTCAGGAAGTATTATGTATCAGAGTGATGTAATATTATTGTTGGGAAGTATTATGTATCAGTGATGTAATATTATAGTCGGGAAGTATTATGTATCAGAGTGATGTAATATTATAGTCAGGAAGTATTATGTATCAGAGTGATGTAATATTATAGTCAGGAAGTATTATGTATCAGAGTGATGTAATATTATAGTCAGGAAGTATTATGTATCAGAGTGATGTAATATTATAGTCAGGAAGTATTATGTATCAGAGTGATGTAATATTATAGTCGGGAAGTATTATGTATCAGAGTGATGTAATATTATTGTTGGGAAGTATTATGTATCAGTTATGTAATATTATAGTCAGGAAGTATTATGTATCAGAGTGATGTAATATTATAGTCAGGAAGTATTATGTATCAGAGTGATGTAATATTATAGTCGGGAAGTATTATGTATCAGTGATGTAATATTATAGTCAGGAAGTATTATGTATCAGAGTGATGTAATATTATAGTCAGGAAGTATTATGTATCAGAGTGATGTAATATTATTGTTGGGAAGTATTATGTATCAGTGATGTAATATTATAGTCAGGAAGTATTATGTATCAGAGTGATGTAATATTATAGTCAGGAAGTATTATGTATCAGAGTGATGTAATATTATAGTCGGGAAGTATTATGTATCAGTGATGTAATATTATAGTCAGGAAGTATTATGTATCAGAGTGATGTAATATTATAGTCAGGAAGTATTATGTATCAGTGATGTAATATTATAGTCAGGAAGTATTATGTATCAGAGTGATGTAATATTATAGTCAGGAAGTATTATGTATCAGAGTGATGTAATATTATAGTCGGGAAGTATTATGTATCAGAGTGATGTAATATTATTGTTGGGAAGTATTATGTATCAGTGATGTAATATTATAGTCAGGAAGTATTATGTATCAGAGTGATGTAATATTATTGTTGGGAAGTATTATGTATCAGTGATGTAATATTATAGTCGGGAAGTATTATGTATCAGTGATGTAATATTATAGTCAGGAAGTATTATGTATCAGAGTGATGTAATATTATACTAAGGAAGTATTATGTATCAGTGATGTAATATTATAGTCAGGAAGTATTATGTATCAGAGTCATGTAATATTATAGTCAGGAAGTATTATGTATCAGAGTGATGTAATATTATAGTCAGGAAGTATTATGTATCAGTGATGTAATATTATAGTCAGGAAGTATTATGTATCAGTGATGTAATATTATAGTCAGGAAGTATTATGCATCAGAGTGATGTAATATTATAGTCAGTAAGTATTATGTATCAGTGATGTAATATTATAGTCAGTAAGTATTATGTATCAGTGATGTAATATTATAGTCAGGAAGTATTATGCATCAGAGTGATGTAATATTATAGTAAGTATTATGTATCAGTGATGTAATATTATAGTCAGGAAGTATTATGTATCAGTGATGTAATATTATAGTCAGGAAGTATTATGTATCAGAGTGATGTAATATTATAGTCGGGAAGTAGTATGCATCAGTGATGTAATATTATAGTCAGGAAGTATTATGTATCAGAGTGATGTAATATTATAGTCGGGAAGTATTATGTATCAGAGTGATGTAATATTATAGTCAGGAAGTATTATGTATCAGTGATGTAATATTATTGTTGGGAAGTATTATGTATCAGAGTGATGTAATATTATAGTCGGGAAGTAGTATGTATCAGTGATGTAATATTATAGTCGGGAAGTATTATGTATCAGAGTGATGTAATATTATAGTCAGTAAGTATTATGTATCAGTGATGTAATATTATAGTCAGGAAGTATTATGCATCAGTGATGTAATATTATTGTTGGGAAGTATTATGTATCAGTGATGTAATATTATAGTCAGGAAGTATTATGTATCAGTGATGTAATATTATAGTCAGGAAGTATTATGTATCAGAGTGATGTAATATTATAGTCAGGAAGTATTATGCATCAGAGTGATGTAATATTATAGTCAGGAAGTATTATGTATCAGAGTGATGTAATATTATAGTCAGGAAGTATTATGTATCAGAGTGATGTAATATTATAGTCAGGAAGTATTATGTATCAGAATGATGTAATATTATAGTCAGGAAGTATTATGTATCAGAATGATGTAATATTATAGTCAGGAAGTATTATGTATCAGAGTGATGTAATATTATAGTCAGGAAGTATTATGTATCAGAATGATGTAATATTATAGTCAGGAAGGATTATGTATCAGAATGATGTAATATTATAGTCAGGAAGTATTATGTATCAGAGTGATGTAATATTATAGTCAGGAAGTATTATGTATCAGAGTGATGTAATATTATAGTCGGGAAGTATTATGTATCAGAGTGATGTAATATTATAGTCGGGAAGTATTATGAATCAGAATGATGTAATATTATAGTCGGGAAGTACTATGCATCAGAGTGATGTAATATTATAGTCAGGAAGTATTATGTATCAGAGTGATGTAATATTATAGTCGGGAAGTATTATGAATCAGAATGATGTAATATTATAGTCGGGAAGTACTATGCATCAGAGTGATGTAATATTATAGTCGGGAAGTATTATGCATCAGAGTGATGTAATATTATAGTCAGGAAGTATTATGCATCAGAGTGATGTAATATTATAGTCGGGAAGTATTATGCATCAGAGTGATGTAATATTATAGTTGGGAAGTATTATGCATCAGAGTGATGTAATATTATAGTCGGGAAGTATTATGTATCAGAGTGATATATTATAGTCAGGAAGTATTATGTATCAGAGTGATGTAATATTATAGTCAGGAAGTATTATGTATCAGAGTGATATATTATAGTCAGGAAGTATTATGCATCAGAGTGATATAATATTATAGTCGGGAAGTATTATGCATCAGAGTGATATATTATAGTCAGGAAGTATTATGTATCAGAGTGATATAGTGTTATAGTCAGGATGTATTATGTATCAGAGTGATATAGTGTTATAGTCAGGATGTATTATGCCTCCAAGGGATGTAATATTATCAAGTTCTTTGGCATGGAGGATCCCCTGTTCTCTTTAAAAGTGGTCCTGATTATGACTATTGTACTGACTTTCTGTAAATCATTAAATACTAGACACTCCAAGGAATTCCCTTTCTTTCAACTCCGCTCCAGGATCTGCTGTTACTTCCCATTATCAATGTTGTTTACTGCTCTCTGGTCAACTTTATGAGAACAGTAACCATTCCTCTTCCCCACACCTTATCTTCTTCCCCACCACTTTACCTTTCCAAACCCTAGACTGGGCTGAACCTGTAAGTGACGGTAGACTGGAGTCCACCCATTCAAATGTTTGTCATGCAATTTACCTGTTCTATTATTTTTGTTTAACCTTTAGCACACTACATTTTTCCATGACTTCTTTTCTCTGTCCCTGCATTCTTTCTCTGGGAGCAAAAAACTTGAGCACCTACTCATTTAGAATTGTTATAACTTTGCTTGTATTGTATGCAGAGACTTGATTTTTTGTATACTAATAAAATAATGGATGAGGAATGTTTTCATATAATGCATTATGTTCTGCATGCATGTTTTGACATTGAAAAAAAACACACCGAAAAATACAAAAAATGCAAACGTGCTGATTCAGTTTTATTCACTGTGAGTGGAATTCTACTGTATGCAGAGACTTGATTTTTTGTATAGTACTAAAATAATGGACGAAGAATGTTTTCATATAATGCATTATGTTCGGCATGCATGTTTTGACATTGAAAAAAACAACAAAAACAAAAACAAAAACCCGCAAACGTGCCGACTCAGTTTTATTCACTGTGAGTGGAGTTCTGTTTCTCCTCTCTCCTCCTTCACTTAACTGGCATATCGATTCGTTTCTGTTACAAACAAATTGATGATTTCATCTGTCATAAACAAACGAAAAAGTTTTCCCTCAGAAATGCCATCAGGTATCTCCTTGGGACCAGAAGTTTCGGTGAAATCGGTCAGCCATGAATGTTCATACCGGCTTGGAACATCGCCGACACTTTCGCTTGAAACACTCTATCACTGTCACCAACATCAGCCATCATCACTTCGCCGTCAATTTCACCTTGTGTGAAGCCTTCAAACTCATTTTCAGAGTCCGAATCATATAAGAATTCGTACAACAATTTTTCTAAATCAACCTCCGCCATTTTGGTGTTGAGAAAATCCACAAAATTGCTGTTCACACTTCAAAAATTCAAATACCGTGTGTTCAATCAAAGGAAATGCAAATGGCGGACGGAAGAGCAGAGTTTAGCCTCGTTTTGAATCGAAAGTAGCAGTGTTACTATTATAAGTAATGGATATAGTGTTTATGAACCGGGAATTTTGTACACCCTTTGCTCGGCGACACAGTTCGCCTGCAGATGCAAGGGAAATAATCCGTTCGGCGACACAGTGCGCCTACAGCATGCTAAAGGTTAAAGCCCAGCCGACTGCTTAGAGCCATATCAGTGCTATAACCGGTTTCAAAACATATTTCAACAAGGAAAAAAGAAAAGAACATTAAGTAGGCCTACACATATCAATGCATCTGAGCACCTAATCTAAGAAAATGCCCCTGGCGTTGACCACTCCCTCAATTTATCGCACAGCGGATCTAAAAATGCAATTTACCTGATTACAACTTCTGGAAACAAACTGGATGTGAGCATGTCCATAACATCCATGTGTCATTCCATTCTTTTTCTTTCACTTGTCCACTTTTCCATGTCATTCCATTCTTTTTCTTTCACTTATCCACTTTTCCCTGTCATTCCATTCTTTTTCTTTCATATCACTTCCTATCCATCTTTTTCTCACTTCCACTTCCATTTGGCTGTCGCAGGAAGATAGAGCCAACCATCAGCTGCAAGCTGGCAGACTACAGAAGATGCCATGTGATGTCAAGGTCTCCTTCATACCACTACCAGACTTCCTTGATCTGCCTGTAGTTTAAAGCCACATGTTGGTGTATTTGAATAGCTAGTTGGGTTGCATTCTGGCCTAAGATAAAAAATACATTTCCTCTGCAGATGGATACAATGGTGGACTGGTGTTGCTCCCACCATTCACCGTATAAAATCACTGGAAACTGAATTCGAAAGCCTGAAAGAGCAGCCTACCTGGCACATAAATATCCACAGGGATGATGCGGTCACAGCCTCTAAACCACAGCGTAGGAGTAGTGGTAGTAACCGCCACCGTTTGCACAACTACCCATGGAGATCACCCAGCGAGGTTCTGGCATCTGATCATACACCTGTCAACAATACATACATCACTGTCACTAGGATCAACAGTACTATCCTATTACACCACACCATTTGGAGAAATCATTAAAACTGATGGGTCCAGTAGTTGGGACAGTACATGTCAGACTTTGGGTTCAATCTGTCTGGATACCTCCACCTGCTGGATAAAGAATGGAGATTTTTCCAATCTCCTAGGTCAGTATGTGTGTCAACCTGCCAGTGCCTAATCCCCTTCTGTGTGTATATATACAAATAATTTCAAATATCTTATGAGAAAGTTCCTGTAAGTTATGTCTGCATCTGGTAGCTTATGAAACATGAAAACACCCAGCAGGCAAGCTCACTGCAAACAAACATGAGAACACCAAGCAGGCAAGCTCACTGCATACGCAGGACTGCAACAACAGAGTGGAGTGTAGTCAACTCACCTAACAGCTTGTGTTCTCTGGGCCCCACTAAAAAATAAATTATGTGTGAATATGCATAAGTCCAAATGAGCTTAAAGAATAGCATAATACAAGAATGATTTATAATGATAATCTTTACAGTTAAGTGCTATTTTCTTTCCCCAAAATATCAGAATGTTGTGTGCCTGTGCTGTGTGTATGCAGGCAACAAATTGTGGGTTCCTTTCCTACCACAACCAATTTTTAATAATTTTATGCAATAAAAATTTCATATGAACCTTCATCAAAAAAATAAAAGTTGTTTCTGTGACATTTTGACTCATGTACAAGCACTGCTTACATATTCTGATGTAGATCCTTGCATTCATGAAAACTGCCTTCAAATCAGACACAATATCCGATCTATGAACTGTTGAACTCCCTTGGTATACTATTTTTAGAAAATTGTGAGTAAACAATGAAAATTTCAACAGTACTGATTGTTGGGGAGTATCTTTTGAAGGCATTCTGAACAATTACACCAACAAAGGACCAAGCTCACTGATGTACTACCATACAGACTATGACTTCAGATCTGAAATATTTCAGATTTAATTTTTCAACCCTATTAAGTCATATGTATACTTGTGCACTCTTTATAATGGGGACAAAGTTGCTATATTTCACCTGCTATGTTAAATGTTAACTTTGTTATATCTCAACAACTACTTGGTGTATAACCATGACATTTCACCCACTGACTTGATGGATATTGTACATTGCTTCAAACAGTCTCAACCATTTATTGTCATATTTTACTACAAAAAAATAATCATTAAACAGTAAGAATATTCCTCCAGTGCTGTAAGACAATTTTCAGACTTTTGTTAATTCAAGAGCACAACATAAATCAACAGATATAGATGATACACTGGACAGGCACACATGTACAATTGACCTACATGTTCTCATACAAACACAAATGTTTATGAGACAGCCAAAGGCCTCCCTCTTCAAGAACTGGGCTTGATAACAGACCCTTGACTTCAAAGAGAAGGCACAGTGCACTGCATCTTCAAAGATGTATCTGTACTACAACTCTCTTGCCACTGAGCCAAAGTTGAAAGAGACACCACTCTTTCCAGGACAGCTGGCTTGTTTACTGTATATCATCACCTTGGACAATTTCTGGTCATAGAAGTATAGAATGTACACTTTGGAATGAAAAATTTCTGGGCTGGGGCAGTGTAGGGGTTAATACCAAAATCAATGAATTACAGATTGATTTTTTTCTCCAGCTCAAATGTTGGTGATCTGACTTACTTCAAGATGGAGGCTTATGCATGGAAGACTCTTTTGATTCATATCATCTTCCTAATTCTATGCACGAGGAAATGTACAATATTCATTTTCTTGGAAACAAGAATAAGACAAGCATCCTACAAATTCTACTTTCCAAAGGAAGAAATGAACAAAACCAATGAAATGTAATCAACTAAACAAACAAACCAATAACAACAAGAAATTTAAAATGAATAACACTTGATTCTTAAATACTGTGTTAATAACAGTTTTTCTTCAACCCATACAAACTCTTTGAACTCAAAACAACAAGTGACTTGCCTTCCTCAAGGCAGGAGCCATTTTATTAGTGACTGTACCAGCGACAATGATGCAGTCGGCCTGTCGGGGACTGGCACGAAACACCACACCAAAACGATCCATGTCATAGCGTGGGGCAGCAAAGTGCATCATCTCCACAGCACAGCAGGCCAGACCGAAAGTCAGAGGCCAGATCGAACTCTACATGAAAAAAAACAAAAAAATCAACAGTAAATGCAAGTATGTCTTTACAGTCCCAAAAAAGGTAGACAGGTTCATTTCTTTGCATAGACATACACAAAAAACAAGGAAGCGCAACAGACCATTGTACCAGATAAAATATATTGTTTGGTCTGAAGCAAAAAAAGAAAACTGAAACCTCTGAGGAAAACAGCTCTGTTAATGAAAAAAACAATGATGGGTTTCTGGGAAGCAGCTTAGGTGTGAGCAATCTGTCTCTGATTGTGAACCTGCATGCGTTTCTGAATATACACACCACACTTAAACTAAAAAAAACAGATGCACAAGAAAAGTGAGTTGCACATTCCATCACATTCACAGATTTCTTTTTCATGGAGTGCGCACACACACACACACACACACACACACACACACACACACACAACACACACACACACACACACACACACACACACACACAACACACACACAAACACACACACACAAACACACACACACACACACACACACACACACACACAACAACACACACACACACACACAATGCACACACACACACACACACACACACACTGGTACACAAACAGTGCTGTAAAGAATCCAAGATAACTGGGAACACCTCTGGGCTTTTTTTTTTTTTTAACTTGTCATCTGTAGTTAGTTTACAGGTAAAAACTATCACAACTTCGATTTATCTCTTTTTCCTGGGCGGATATCTGCATTAAATTCATGACAGGTGGAGAGGGTGCCAAATGGTTGTAGGGAAGGGGTGCAGAATGAAATTTAAAAACCTAAGAAGCAGAAAATCAGATCAGCTTATCTTTAAAAAAATCTTCTTGGGAGTATGTGGACATACAGTGACTCAGTCTGAGAATGAACCACCAAGATGTTTTAACTTTATTGGCTACCGCAATACCAGTCAGACCACAGCTACAAAATCTGAAAACTATGTCTATTCATGACAATGCTGTGCTGACTCTGATCCACCACAACAAAACTCTCTCACCTTTCTGGCCCAGTTGAGTAGATCATCCACTCTTGCCAGAGCATATTCTGCATTGTTGTTTGTCTGGAAAGGGGAGTAGGGTTTACGTTTTGTCACCCCTTTGGCTGCTTCAGTGCTCTGCCCACGCACTGGTACCAGGCTGAAAAACAGTCAAACAAATCACAAGTACAATCCAATGAAAGTAAAAAATGGTATAATAATCGTGTCTTTTCTAAAAACTAAGCATTGTCTATTTTTCATTTCTTTTCATGTTGGTAATCTCATGCTATATTCTGTTTTCAAAAAGTTCACTTTGCTGACCATCCACTCTGATTAAATAAATACAACAGAAAAAAATACCCAACACTTTTAAGTTTTATGATTACCTGCTGCTGGACTTACAATTTTAATTTGGTGACAGCGCATCCATAATTGTCAAAATCTCATTACTAAAAATGAGTTTTATCAAGTCATAAAAACACACAAGTACGCCAAACTAAACATACTAATCTTCCCTTTTTTCTTGAATGAAAATTAAAACAAACAAAACAACAACTGTCTGTGTTGGAATATTTTATAACTTATGAATTTTATGGTTTACAATTTCTGTATGTTTTGAGATACAAAGCAAAGTTGGCAATATTCTGTGGAAAAGTCCACTTTCATATGTGATAAACACATGCAGACAACACTTCAAGCAAACAGGAACCAGATACACACAACACTTAATCAGAACAGTATCTGATATAACAAAGACAACAAGACAAGACAAGACAAGACAGGAACAATTTTTCGCCAACAAAAGTTGGCCTTAGTCAAGTGTAAATAAAAGACAAAGACTAAGAGTAAGTGCACAAAACTTGATTTAAAACAAAAAAAAATCAACTTTTCCAATGTTATGATCCACAGAACTGAAACACAGCTCCGGAAGCTTGAATACACAGTGTTTCACCTCTGCCAATAACCTGCAGAAGTTGAGTATCCTCTTTTTTTTATCTTTTTTTTTAAACAAAATTTGTGTACTTATTCCTCATCTTTTATCTGTTCTTGGCAAAGGCCAATTGGCTGAAAATTTGCACTGGTCTTGTCTCATCTTTGTTATATCAAATACACATCCTGATTCACTGTTATTTTAATTCCTTCATGCAGAAAAAAAGGGTAGCACTGCCCTGGGGCAATGCATTTTCAATGGAATGAATAACCAGATTTTACAAAAAAAAACAAAACCACCAACAACAAAAAACAAACAAAACAAATCAACTGTGAGTGTGACAGGGGAAAAAAATAAGTAGCCAGTTACAATGTGATGAGGTTATCTGAATCTGATTCAGTCAGTGAGTCAGCCAGAAGCAATGTTAGTGAAGGTGTTAATAATGTCAAAGCATGGTTATTCAAAGTGTGTTTCTGATATATGGTCCTTGTTCTTATAAGTAGGGATGAAAGTATCTGTATGTATACAGCAAGTCATGCCTTATAGCAGTTATTCCATTTTGCAATACAAGTCATTTTTCCAGTTCCATATGATGTTACGTCTGGTACAAACAAAGTTCATATTGTAAATGATAACAGAACAAATGTTTCACTCTATAGAATGTTGTGCCGACGGTCATGGTAAACATCTGTTTTCATCTTTGCTAAGTTACTTACAACTTAGTGACAATGAGAATAATCAAGAAGACATTCAGCTGCTATGTAACTTTTTTGTGCAACACTTTGGGCAGATCCAGAGAGTGTCAACACTACACTTTTATAGTCTTATTGTCATTCTGTATTCGTTGTACTATGATATCTTCAACTCACAGACACACACACCTGCATGATTCTGCTTCCTTGTGCTGTGTGAATGCCACCTGTGATGGGACAGTGACAGAGGCTAGCTGACGACTGAACACCTGCTTCAGTGATGAGCTGAAGGTCCCAGACAGTCGCAACACTGCAACAGTGATTTAATCAAGTTAAATCTTATGCATGAAATATAGGCCGATGCTCTGAATATTTTGTATTTTACAAACCGTTTCTTTTCTCTCTCTATGGATTAAATGTAAGCCGATGCTCTAAATACTTTGTATTTTCCAAACTATTTCCTCTCTCTCTCTCTCTCTCCATACTAATATCACAGTTTAAAAACTCTCCTGTATAACCACTCTACACAAATGAATACACAGATTCAAAATATCCAAAAGATGATTATAAAACAATAATAATAAAAATTTTCACTGCTGTATATGCTATTGTTTTCTTTACACAGAGGATTTCTGAAAGTGAAACTAACTGCTGATTCTGAGACTGTTCTCGCCTCCAGTAGTCAAGTTGTTGGTTTCAGGTAATATACCACCAGAACAGAACTTATGTCCTCAGACATGTGAAATATGCACTACTTTGTAAACTATATATAATACGGTATATACCAAGTAACCAACTGCATGACTGCATGCACAGCATAGATCTATCTGCGATCTGTCTTCTTTAGTTTATTTCTTGCTCTCTACTTCTTTAGGCTACTTTTACGACACAGACACTGAGACAGTTCTGGAGTTAAGCTTCCGAATTCATTTATAAATAGCAGGGTATGAAAACAAACATGATTTCGATAGCGCCAAAGTCAATGATTCAGTAAGTTTGACTTTTCTTGAATTCTCCACTTTCCACTAATTAGTCTTATGTTCACTTTGAACTTGACTTTGAACATCCCCTTCAATACTTCATTTGGCTTGGCCTTTTTATTCAACATGTCATATGGGTAGGTTCTTATGAACAGCAAACAAAACTCGTGTCAAGCATTAAGCTGAACCACTACATGGGACTAAACATCTAATTACTCCACTGCTCAAAATAACTGTCAATCTGTGAAGAAAAAGAAAAATCCAAGTACAACAGCAAAGTTTATTTACCTGCGGAGGAGGCCATGTTCTTGAACGCACCAAATTTGATAACTGGAAAAGCAACTGAAACGAAACCGACATAAGCGCAACTTTCTGCTGCCGCCGTAACACACGGCTTACGCAAAACCTTTGAACAGGCGGAGTTTCCCCCCTTTTCTTCCCCCATCGATATCTCTTAATCAGATCAGGTAGACTCAAAGACGTTAAGTATTTAAAATGTCTTTGGGTCAAATATGTCCTTTTTCCCTGATCTGAAACATCGATCAGATGACGAAATGTAAATAAAACGGTTAACAACCAAAAATAGAACGATTATATATTGATACAGATATAGCTAGATAGATAGCTAGCTAGATAGCTAGATAGACAGATTGGTAGACAGATAGATAGATAGATAGATGTGGATATATTACAAAAAAATATTTTAAAAAAGGTATGACCACAGACATCCTATATATAATATATAATATATACGATGTCTGTGGGTATGACACATGCGTCTGTAGGCAGCTCGTCAGCCGGAGTGACGCATGGTCAATTTGAGGACATAGGCCTCTCCGACCATTTAGTGTCGTTTCCATGAACTTTCTTTTCGTGCCTGAGCACGCGCATATACATGTTTTCCCGTTGACCAAATAATGTGCATTGAAATAAATGGACTAGTATTGGACTCGTGATTTCTTGAATTCCCTTTACTTGTCGAACTTAATTGTATGAAGACAAGTTTTCGAGTTGGGGATGGGGTAGGGATTAACTTCAAGTCTGGTTTAATTCTTCACTGGCATGGAACTGACACAGCATTTAACTGACACTGTTGATCAGAGGATCAGAATTAGGGGAAGGCATAGAGATAGGTGTGTAAAGCTTAAAGTTAATTAAAGCGTGTTGGCATACAAATGACAAACAAGATTCTGTAGCTGTCTGGAGAGGCAAGTAGAGAAAGTGCCAAGGGCTGCATGCAAAAAAACATACAGGTAAATAAACAAACAAACAAATAAACAGATAAACAATAGTAATGATAATAGTAATAATAATGATGATAACAATAATCATAATAATAATAACAACAATAATAATAATAATAATTCTTATTATTATAACAATGATAATAATAATAACAAGAACAACAACAGTAGTAATGATAATAAAAAGAAGAAGTTTAAAATGGAAATGCGTTTCAATGCGCGGCCCTCAGTTCTGCCTCCCTCCCCCCCCTCTCTCTCTCTCACACACACAGACACACACACATATAAATATATATATATATATATATATGATACCACACACACACACACACACATACACACACACACACACACACACACACACACACACACACACACACACACACACACACACACACAAACAGAAGAATGTACGCAACAACAGTCATACACACGCGTGCACGCACACATACACACGCACGCACGTAACACACACACACACACACACACACACACACACCACACACACACTCGCACATCAAATACAGCAATGAAACACGCTTTGAAACAGGAGTACTGTTCGTTCTGTTTGTTACAGAAACTTTTATATATATCAAAACTGTAAAGATTGTAGTACAAAGTAGCGGACAGTAAAAATGACAATCACAGATAAATAGCATAATGTACTGTCTGTCACAGAAA
>JAPXFY010000013.1:81662229-81664729 GCA_030674185.1 Monoplex corrugatus | reverse complement strand
CTGCTCTTGATCAAAATCAAATCTCTCTTCTATCTCTCCTTGATCTCTCGGCTGCATTCGACACCATCGACCATTCTATCATGCTCACACGTCTCCATAAAGTGTTCGGTATCTCTGACATCGCTCTGTCTTGGTTCCAGTCCTACCTCTCCAATCGCACTCAAACAGTCTCTGTCTGTTGTTCATCCTCTGCACCCGCTACCCTCCAGTTTGGTGTGCCCCAAGGCTCTGTTTTAGGTCCCATCCTATTTGTGCTGTACACACAACCCCTCTCTGAAATTATGCGACTTCACTCTATGTCCCATCATAGCTTTTCTGATGACAACCAACTCTATACTTCTGGTTCCCTCCCACAACTGCCCTCTATAATCAGACAAACCCAAGGCTGCATTTCTGATGTTCACTCCTGGATGATTGTAAACAAACTTCAACTCAACCCCATTAAAACTGAACTTAGCCTTATCTCTCCCACCACATTGGCTAAGTGTTCTTCCCTTCCTCTGTCTGTCTCTCTGCTTGGATCTGACATTCCACTATCTTCCACTGTCCGCAATCTTGGAGTCACTCTTGATAACACCCTGTCCTTTGAAAAACACGTCCAGAATGTTTGCAGATTATGCTATCTTGAGATACGCAGAATTTCTTCTATTCGCAATATCCTCTCTGTTGAAGCCACCAAAACTCTCCTCTGTGCCTTTGTTCTCTCTCGTCTCGACTACTGCAACTCCCTCCTCTCGGGCTGTCCTTTCTCTCTCATTCAAAAGCTTCAAAAAGTTCAAAACAATGCTGCTAGGCTCATCTTCAGAAAATCTCGTTCCTCTCATGTCACTCCTCTTCTCAAATCTCTTCACTGGTTACCTGTTGAAAAGAGAATTCGCTACAAGATTGCTTTGTTATGTTTTAAGTCTCTCAACGGTCTTGCACCCCCTTACATCTCTGACCTCCTCCATCTGTACACCCCCTCTCGTCAACTTCGTTCCTCGGCTGATACTCGTACCTTCCGCATACCATCCTGTCGCACTAAAACCTATGGTCAACGCTCCTTTTCCTATCAGGCCCCTGTAATCTGGAATCAGCTCCCTGTCTCTGTTCGCCACTCTGCAACTCTCACTTCTTTCAATCCTCTCTGAAACCATCTCTTCCAGTCCTCTCATGATACTTAAACGACTCTACCACCTAACTCCCCAAATCCCCCTATTGTCTTTGAGCCTGAATGTCGCTGGTGGGTGGGGTGTGGGTGTGTGTGTGTTGGATGTGTGTGTGTGTGTGTGTGTTGGGTGTGTGGTGTGTGTGTGTGTGTGGTGTGTGTGTGTGGGTGTGTGTGTGTGTGTGTGTGTGTGTGTGTGTGTGTGTGTGTGTGTGTGTGTGTGTGTGTGTGTGTGTGTGTGTGTGTGTGTGTGTGTGGTGTGTGTGTGTGTGTGTGTGTGTGTGTGTGTGTGTGTGTGTGTGTGTGTGTGTGTGTGTGTGTGTGTGTGTGTGTGTGTGTGTGTGTGTGTGTGTGTTGTGTGTGTGTGTGTGTGTGTGTGTGTGTGTGTGTGTGTGTGTGTGTGTGTGTGTGTGGTGTGTGTGTGTGTGTGTGTGTGTGTGTGTGTGTGGGTGTGTGTGTGGTGTGGTGTGTGTGTGTGTGTGTGTGTGTGTGGTGTGTGTGTGTGTGTGTGTGGTGTGTGTGTGTGTGTGTGTGTGTGTGTTGTGTGTGTGTGTGGTGTGTGTGTGTGTGTGTGTGTGTGGTTGTGTGTGGTGTGTGTGTGGGGTGGGTGTGTGTGTGTGTGTGTGTGTTTTGTGTGTTGTGTGTGTGTGTGTGTGTGTGTGTGTGTGTGTGTGTGTTGTGTGTGTGTGTGTGTGTGTGTGTGTGTGTGTGTGTGTGTGTGTGTGTGTGTGTGTGTGTGTGTATGTTTTGTGTGTGTTGTGTTTTGGTTGTGTCTGCGTGATACCTGTAAGCGCTTAGGGCTCTTGTTTTCATCAGATTAGGCGCTATATAAATGCTCTTTATTATTATTATTATTTAAGATACGACAAGACAAGAAAGACACGACAAGACAAAACAAGACACGACACAAGACAAGACACGACAAGGCAAAACAAAACAAGACAAGACACGACACGACACGACACAAGACAAGACAAAACAAGACAAGACAAAAGACATGACACGACACAAGACAAGACAAGACAAGACAAGACAAGGAGCAACGTGTCAAATAACTCACCTGGCACATAAATATCCACAGGGATGATGCGGTCACAGCCTCTGACAACAGAGTAAGAGTAGTGGTAGTAACCGCCACCAATGGCACAGCTACCCATGGAGATCACCCAGCGAGGTTCTGGCATCTGGTCATACACCTGTGTGATATAAAGGTAAAAGTGTTCCATAATACAGACTCTATGTACACCTCAACTATAGAATGTTTCTGGTAGTGTCCCAGTGGGGCTAGCTTAGCGTTGTGGTCAGAACACCTCCTTTTCAATATCAAACATGGACTGGCTGTAAAGGCATGTT
>JAPXFY010000013.1:81504729-81654729 GCA_030674185.1 Monoplex corrugatus | reverse complement strand
ACGATAAACTATTTTTTATATGTCAATTCTTGGACGGATAATTTTGAATTGATTTTGTCTTGAGTTTGAGTATGATCGCACATTCTGATTAAACAAATTGAGAAGATATTGCGGAACATTCCTTTTTGATACTTTAAACATTGTGATACCTTTATTGAACATTAAGTGTGACTTTAGAGGGAGGATTCCTAACTGTTTAAGTTTTTCATCTGTTGTTAAAGTGGGATCTGGCATGATAAGTTTTGCTGCCCTCCTATGTAAGGTGTTCAATTTTTTTAGATGAACTTCACATGAGCTATCCCACAGTGTAGAGGCATAATCTATGTGCGATTTAATATGAGCATTATAAAATAATTGGCGTGTGTTTGTATCTGTTAGATATCTTAATTTGGACAGAATAAATAAGTTCTTGGAGATAATCCTGCATAAATAATCAATGTGGTTTTGCCAGGTAAGATTATGATCAATGAGAACTCCCAGTAGACGGTGTTCAGGTATTTGTGCAATAGAATTACCTCTCAAAGACAGATTGAGTGACAGAGGGCCAAGCTGCCGTTTTTGGCGTGTGCATATAACCATACATTCAGTTTTCGTAGGGTTCAAAGCCATGGCGTTTTTAGCACACCAATCAGAAATTTCATTTAGGCTCTTTTGTAAACGTGTGTTTACAGTCGCTATGCTTGTGTCTTGTGTATGGATTGTTCCGTCATCAGCGAACATATCACAGTGAACTGTGGGATCAGATATATGAAGTGGTAAGTCATTTATGAATACAGAAAACAGAATGGGTCCTAAGATTGATCCTTGAGGAACGCCACATTTCACATGACCCTCGGATGAATATGATCCATTAAGAGAGGGAAGAGAGAAAGAGAGAGACAAAAAGAGCGAAAGAAAGAGAGACAGACAGACAGAGAGAGAGAGAGAGACAGAGAGAGGGAGAGAGACAGACACACAGAGAGAAAAAGAGACAGAGACAGACAGAGAGACAGACAGAGAGAGACAGACAGACAGAGACAGACAGACAGACACAGAGAGAGAGAGAGAGAGAGAGAGAGAGAAAGAGAGAGAGACAGAGACAGAGAGACAGAGACAGAGACAGAGAGATGTTATAGCAACATTTTCTCAGTTATTTCTGGTGGATCATTACCGATGTTGGTGACACGGTTGGCAACTGAAAGAAGTTTCCAAGGGTGTTGAGCCTGAACCTGTTTTTCTGCAACTAAAGCGAGTTCACTCTTGAGCCTTTGGTGGTTTGTGTCAGATGGAGCTTTGGACTGTCAACATTGTAGTAGCCATGATGGAGGAACTTGCAGGTTTCAATTATGTCGTCTTGTTATCCAGATATGTCTGTAAGTTTGTTATGATATATGTATATATATATATGGGTGTTTCCTCTTTGCTGTTGTTGTTGTTGTTGCTGCTGTTGTTGTTGTAGCTGTTGTTGTCGGCCAGCTGTTGTTGTCGGCCATCATTTCTACCCAGGACTGTTGGGGACTGGAACCATCTTCCCAGTGAAACAGTAGAGGCAGCAACAGTCGACGCTTTTGTGTCGCGAGCCTCCGCCCAACAGTGAGTTTCTGGACACCACGTGGCCCTTACGGTAACGGATGTCAGCTATGTTTACGGACAATGAGAATAGTGAAATGATCGGAGCTTACGAATGGACTGTGTCTACAACACCCCCCCCCCCCCCTTTTATGTGCCGGAATGATCATCCTCAAGATCGTGGGCACCAAAGGAAAGAAGGAGAAGAAGAAGGATATGGGTGTGTATGTATGAACGTATGCGTGTATATCTGCGTGCGAGCATGTGGGTATATGCATGTATTTACGCTGGTTGTGTTGTGATTCAGACCTCTAATTATTTGTTAATTTACTTTGTATATATTATGTTCCTTTTTTTTTTTTTTTTTTTTTGAAGGTAAGATACACAGACAACACATGTCATTTACATGTAACCAAGATTATTCCAGTGATTGGCTGGTAAAATACCAGAATAAAATATAGACTAGGTAAACATAGTCTAGGTAGGACTTCAGGACCTGGCCAGCTCATGGTCTGTGTGCAGGCTTAAGGCTTGTGCCATGATCATCATACACATGGCACCTGTGACGTTGGTATAGATGGAATTCGTTCCGAGCGTGGAGACGTCGTCTTGACAAACTGAATCTGAAACTTCTGCGACGGTGTTCCAGGATCGGTAGATGGAGCGTAAAGTTCTTTAGGCCTAACCCTTTGACTCCCGCATCCTGTCCACCAGCATCCTGCACTGTCAACCATGCTAGGGGTCAAAGGGTTAAGTTTGTGCAGTTGGTAGATAGGGTGCTGGAGTCAAAGGGTTAAGTCACGTCGGTGGTTGGCTTAGGTCTTTGGAAACATGGAAACATCAACATGCACGCTCACCTGCCGAAGACGGAGTATATATGCATGTTTTAGCACAACGTAGTCAGTGAATAAAGTCCCCTTGAGGAAGGCGGGTGTACCGCCGAAAATTTGGAACATTTTACGTCGGCTTGTTGTCTTTTTTGTTCACCTGCTGCTTCATCTATCTATCTATCTATCTATAATATATATATATATATAGCCTATAATATATAATATATATATAAACCAAAGAAACAAGACAACAAACTAGAACGTTGAGCACTGTGTGTCAAAAGAACGTGCATACACACATACGAGAAATGAAATCGAAACGCAAATTCAAAAACAAACAAAACAAAACAAAACAAATCACAATATCAATATGTAGATGGATAAATAAATAAATGAAATGGAGACATAAGAAAAATTACAATCAGTGCCTTCCTGCCTACCTGAGAAAAGTGCCATGTCTCTGTTTTTGATATTTTCCAAATGTTGCTTAGAATCTCAGAACGAAAACAGGAAAATAGTAAATCAATATTAATGACCTTGACCTTTGACCGCGCACCCTCTAGGAAAGGGCGAACTGATTGAGACCTTTAGTATCATTGAACCAATGCCAGGACATTGATATTTAATTTCACTGCATACGTAACTAGTTAAAAACGTATGGGCTAGTTACTTATAAACATTAGCTAACTTTGTTTTATCATTTGCTCTTTCTTTTATGTCGCAAACTGTTACTGGAGGTATACTTTCATTTTCGTTGTGCCCGTTTTGACCTTGACATCATTTAGACCTAGACCTTGACTTGCTCTTGAACTTGGTGTTGACTGATGTTTGAAGCATTGCAGGATTGACAGCCGTACATTAGCACAACATAAGAGGTGTATCAACAAACAGATATCCATGCACATCGGCAGAATATTTGAACGTTTTCTCTGTTCAAATAGGACGACAATTTTCCCTAAGCCAACAGTTGAGCTATTTTAAGTACATGCTGCGGTACGCGCGCACTCGAATTTGAAGGGAAACTACTCTGATTTGTATTATTTCGCAAAATCCATTTCCTGAACGCAGGTAGGGGTATGATGTTATGTCATTCTAGTCCCAAGTAGGTATGCGGCAGGTTATTTCAGTACGAAAAGTGTCCACACATCCAGGATATTCTGTGCGACATACCTCCTCTTTTCTGCCATTCTCTTTATTCTTGACTTGCTCCTGTGTTTTCTGCTACAGTGGGACCTACCTATTTATTGGCTGTTACCTAATCGCCAATCGGCAAAAGCTTTGCTTTCTCTGTTTAACTGTTACAATCAATGAATCATAACAATCACAATCTCAATCAGTGGGAACAAATGCTTCCATCCTTTTTAAACGCAAAGTAAATGCAATCTGAGATGTGAAGTCTGTCACGTCATCCTTTCCGAGTTTTTCAATCCGTGGTATCACTATCACTAGACTAGATCTAGTATCAGTGCATGACATGGATTTTTTTCCCCTGGCGCTATTCCATTTATCTGAAGGAACTGAGACTTCCTTTCTCCTTCAAGGAGTCCTTGTGTGTGTGTGTGTGTGTGCTCTGTGAGTGTGTCTGTGTGTGTGTGGTGTGTGTGTGTGTGCTCTGTGAGTGTGTCTGTGTGTGTGTGTGTGTGCTCTGTGAGTGTGTATGTGTGGTGTGTGTGTGTGTGCATGCATGCATGTGTTTCTTTTTGGATTTTTCAAAGACTGAGCCATAAAACTGACTGATGATCATCATAATGATGGCATATAAAATAGAGAATGTTGTGAATAACATCTGCACTCCACCAGCAAGGCAACAAACAATCAGCACTGTGTGGGATCGCTGACTTTTATTACAAGTTTGCAGATATTACGAACTGCTGCTATAATGAACACATGTCTATCTCCTTGAATTTTGTTATAGTCAGATTCCACTGTACATATTTTCATTTCATGTTTTGTCAGTGTCTAATTTTACTTGATTGAAAGTTTTGGTAATGTTGTATTTCAGTTTTAAAAAAATGCTCTGAGTATGCTTTTGACAGGGACTGTCTGCACTCTATAAGTGAAATTATTATTATTAAGGAAAAGAAAGTCCACTCACCAAAATGAAGATCTCTATCTCACTCCTGCCCATTTTGCTTGAAACTCTTTATCACACATTATACATGGACATAAATACATGCGCACACATATGCACACTCACACTAACCATTACAAATACATACAGGCATGCACAACACACATACAGCATGCACACACACACACACACACACACACACACACACAACACAACAACACACACACACACACACACACACACACACACACACATCACACAACACACAACACAACATACACACCACCACATACACACCAATGTTGATGTATACATATTCTAATGAAGGCAGCACTGTAAAAATGACATACTCTTTTTTGTTGTGTTTTATTTTCTGAAAAAGAAAACAACCATATTCAGTATTGAAAAGCTGTGGGGTTGTTGATGCCTTCGAAGACATGACTTTCACTTTGCTATTCACACTTTTAGTCAGGTTCATACCTTGGAATCATAGAGCAATTCCTGCTGTTTTTCATCCTCATCATCATCATCATCATCATCATCGTCATCAAAGAATTCTTCATCAGTATCTACCTCAGTACAAGCCTTATACATATCTTTTTGTCTCCCCAAGCTCAAAATCATTGAACAGGTCTGAAGTAGCTGTATCACAGTCCATCATTACACGACTTGTCAATATTAGGTCCGAATTTTTGCTTTATATTCCTGATTATAACATCGTTTTCAGGCATATCATTTACAAAATTTTCGTTATCAACATTTCCACCACACCTCAATTCTTCTGCAATCAGTTTCTGTCAGAGTCCACGCTTTGCAGCCATAAATCATGACTGGCCAGATCAAACATTTTACAAGTCTAACTTTCGGGCCATTTGGTATGCCTCTGTCTTTCCAGATGTTGTTGAGTTGAACCATTTTTTGCTTTGCCATTTCAACATTTTCTAAAAGAACTTTGTTAATTAAGATGTTACATACAACAGTAAAGAACAAAATTTGATAATTTTTTTATTTTTGCTACACACCAAACATGAAACAGGTTTGACTGTGCAGCAACATTATGTTTTCCTTTCAGCTTGCCGTGGAGTTGCCCTGTCACCCTGTAATACCCTTGATGGTATAAGTGAACAGACATAGAAAGAAAGAAGACAAACACAAACAGAACAATTAACATGCAGACATACATCAAGGACAGCATTGTTTAAATGGCTGAAAAGAAAATGTTGCCGCCTTGGATCACCATCATTATTATCAATACACACACACATACTGAACATTACTGAACTATCAAATTTTGTGTG
Source organism: Monoplex corrugatus (assembly GCA_030674185.1). Taxonomy (NCBI): domain Eukaryota; kingdom Metazoa; phylum Mollusca; class Gastropoda; order Littorinimorpha; family Ranellidae; genus Monoplex; species Monoplex corrugatus. The sequence goes on along the minus strand of JAPXFY010000013.1, from coordinate 81,648,982 downwards.
TGTGTGTGTGTGTGTGTGTGTGTGTGTGTGTTGTGTGTGTGTGTGTGTGTGTGTGTTGTGTGTTATGAATGAGTGAGAGAAGACAGAAAGAGAAGAATAGTTAGACATCTTTAACTTCAGGCTTTCGTTTTTTGTTGTTGTTTGCTGTTGCAGACATGGCAGAAACAAAATACCCTTGTAACTGAAACATCAGACCCACATGTAACTTCTGGCTGGTCAGTTTAAAATGGTCAGTACGAACATCTAGAGACAGAAACTGGACTCATCATGGCGACATCCTTGGACAAACAGATTGAGATCGAGTTTGGCAGTCCAAACAAAATATACAATGCTGGAGATGCAGTGACTGGGTCAGTGGTACTCAAAGTGGACGAGCAACAGGACAGTGCCAGTGAGTGGACTAATGTGTCTATGTACCCACTTTGACTTAGTGAGGCTGTCTCTACGGGAATGTGTGTGTCTGAATGCGTACATTGTACATTCTTTTAATCACATATGGAGATAATGTATACAAACATGTACTCACACATTTGTTTTGACATACTCTGTGACCATTTATGTTCAGATATTTGAAGCAATGCACAATCTCCAGCTGTTGTCCTTTGACTCGTGTCTGTGCTGATACCATTGATATTGTTGGTCAACAGCTTGGTCTTTGGCATGATCTCCATCCATAAGCTGTTGCACTGTTGTTGCAGCATCGCACCACGTTGGCTAATTCCTGTTCATTTCCAGCTGAACTATCAATATCATTGATAAAACTTAGGTTTGTACCGTCCTGTCTACAGTACTGACTACTCCTACAATGCACTGCATCAAATATCTGAAGGAAACTGTGACAGATGAAGATGTCATACCTGAAGTGCTTTCCAGGATTTCGCAGTGTTCATAAGACTGAAGTCAATATGGAAAGAGAGCAAGCGCCACCCACCTCTAAAGTAAGACATGCGCTCCTTTGTCATGTTCATTATCTGTATGAAATATGGTCTCTCACAGCTGACTTACAGAGAAGAATCCAAACCATGTAAATGAGGTGATATCACTATCAAGATTGTATGTGGTAGAACCAGATGAGTCATTCGCCCATTTGACGACATGAATATAGTAAAATGATCCAAAATGAAATGGTGTGGACATGTCAGAAGATCCAAAAGCCTCGCAAAGACCAACCTGCAATGCACAGTCGCAGGGGAAAGAAGAAAAGGAAGGCAGAAGAAGCGATGGGAAGATGACATCCAAGAATGGATAGACCTGAACTTCAATATTTCCCAGAGAGTGGACTGGGAGAATTGAAGAATACTCATCACAAAGTCATCAGTGGTGCAGCTGTGATTGCTGAGTTTTGGGATATTTAAATGTTAATATAAATATTTGAACATATGCACCTTTCAGTCTTCAGGGTAGAATAATCATCTCCACCTCAGATGATAATGGTGTATTTTACCTGTTCACGTGGACTATGTAAGTTACATATGTAGTACATCACTAATGCCCATATGACTACAGTATTTAAAGTATGAAATAATTTGTGCATTAATAAGAGGTGGGGTGTATGTAGTACATCACTAAAGCCCATATGATTATAGTATAGTATTTCAAGTATGAAATAATTTGTGCATTAACAAGAGTGCTTGGGGTGGGGTGTATAGCTACTGTCATAATAATATTGCTTGCTGAAATGGCTTTATGCTTGTTTCAGTCCCTATACCTGGAATGTTGCTTGTGATTACTGCTATTTTACTGAAGACTTCCATTCTGCTTAAAGATGTCAGTGCTCAGATTTCACAGTTGGTTTGTGTCTTCTGTTCTGCAGATCTCCAGCTGAAGCTATGTGGCAAAGCAATGGTAGCATTCAGCAGAGACACTGGAGGCAAGAGAAGGGAACATTTTTTAGACCGTGAAAATTATGTAGAAATACGCGTCAGTCTTTGGCCTTCAGGTATGTTGTTATTTTTACGTATTTCTGACTCAACTGTCTCTCTGTACTGATATGAAGTTTCACTTTTTCATTTTTGCTCTGTTACACTGAAAAAGAATATTTTTTGCCAGCTAATGGCATGAATTGAGAAAAAAAAATCACAAAATGACTGCATCCACATTTTACAGATGTCTGCTGACAGTGACAGTAGTAGTACTGACTTTATCACTGTTAGAAAACGCTCCATATTGCTTAAAAGTGTCAGTATTTAGCAGGCATCCAGTTCAAATAGGTCTTCTAGAAGCAGATGTTACTGTATATCATAATATGCATTGATGCTTTGTTCTAGTTTGGCATCATTCTTGTTTTTACCATTAATGTCTGAAAGGTTATCAACATAGCATTGCAGTTAATTTCATAACAAAGATTACATGAATGCTGACCACTCCCACCCCCTTACAAGATACACGTCTGTTTGTGCTGTGAGCTGAATTTACAATATGTTTTATATTAGCTATGTATCAGATGTGTGTACGTGTGTATGTTTGTGTGTGTGTGTGTGTTTGTGTGTGTGTCTGTGTCTGTGTTTGTGTGTGTGCTTGCATGTGTGGTGTGTACATGTATGTATCAGTCCTTGTTAACGGGATTAAGTCCGATCCAGTTAAGCTTTCTTGTGGAGTTCCTCAGGGCTCTGTACTCGGGCCTGTCCTGTTTACCCTCTATACTTTTCCTCTTGCCAATATCATTAATCAGCATGAAATGAAACACCATTTTTATGCTGATGATACCCAACTCTACAATAGCACTAGCCCTGAAAACCTTAGTTCTCTTCTGTCGGAAGTCTCCAGCTGTTACACTGACATCCAAAATTGGATGACCCAAAATAAATTACAGTTAAATGGAGATAAAACTGAAGCCATGCTTGTAGGCACCAAAAATAAACTAGATGCTGTTTCAATCAATAACATTCAACTCGGAGACAACACCATCCCTCTTTTGAACTCTGTCAAAAACCTTGGTGTGATTCTTGATAAATCTCTTTGTATGCAGAAATTTACCACCCAGACCTGTCAATCATGCTACCCTCAGATTCGACGCATTGGCTGCATTCGCCGATTCCTTTCAACCGATGCTGCATCTAAACTAGTAACTTCCCTTGTTCTGTCACGCCTGGACTACTGCAATGCTCTTTTATCTGGCCTACCAGCTTCTCGTCTCCTTTGCCTGCAACGCTTACAAAATACAGCTGCCCGCCTCGTCCTTAGAAAGAAAAAAATTGATCATGTTAGTCCCCTCCTTCGGTCTCTGCATTGGCTTCCTGTCGCTGATAGAATCAAATACAAAATAGACACCTTATGCTATAAATCTACTTATCATTCTGCTCCATCCTATCTCTGTGACAAGATCAAAATTCGTACATCAGCTCGCACCTTGCGCTCTTCCTCTGATACTCTTACCCTACAAATTCCCAAGGTTAGACTCTTAACCGTTGGTCAGCGCTCTTTTTCTGTCTCAGGACCAGCTGCGTGGAACAATCTTCCCCTATCGCTCCGGACCACATCTACTCTTTCCGCATTTAAGTCAGGTTTGAAAACTCACCTCTTTCCACGTCAATGAATTTCTGAGGCCTTTTTCGCCGTTTTTTACTGCTATTTTTCCATTGTTCATAATTTCAGCATTGTATGGACATTTATGCCTATTTTTGACTTAATTGATTGTTTTACAAATGTTCATCTTTGAGTGCGATCCTGCGTGTGATTGGTGAGTGAGCGCGCTTTGATTTGATTTACCAAGATTTAGCGCGATATAAATATTGTAATTATTATTATTATTATGTGTTTCTGCATTTGTATATTGGAGGGGAATACATACCATAAATTTATATACAATTATAAAAAATGTTTCTGCTCTTTTTTTTAAATGTTCTAAAGAACTTGTAACTGGAGTGTGGAGTTTGTTCAAGAGAGATTCATTGCACATGGACAATCCCATATGCACTCAGCCAGATCTGCTAGCAGTTATCTGGCAACCTCCTTGAGCTTGTGCACAACCCTATGTGCTGGCAAGGTGTCAGTATGGGTAATAGTCAGAAAGGGGAGAGAGGGGAGCCAGGGACCAACAAAAATGAAGCTGACATAATAATGATATAAAAATAATATAACAATGACATTTATAAGGTGCCAAATCTTGATACAGGGATCAGACCAAAGCATACACTCATCATTCATCAAGGAAATCACCCAACAATGACCAAAACTCCAGGGCATGAAGCACACACAAGCTGGCGGGGGAGGACAGTGGGGCAAAAGAGTGAACATGTATAGGGGGAAATCACTGCTGGACAAAAAGGTATGTCTTCAAGCTAGACTTAAGGAAGACAGAATTTGTGACTGTCGAATAGACAGGGGAAGATATGGCTCTACACAGTCGGCTGGGCTTTAAACAAGATAACAATTACAATTTTGGTCTTTTTTTGTGTGTGTGTCTCTCAGGGCAGAGAAACACAGATGGTAGTCAGGTACTGGTTGTGGGTCATCATGAGTTCCCCTTCTCCATTCGTCTGCCAGCTGATGTACCGTCATCGTTCCAGAGTCAGGCTGGAAATATCACCTACTACTTGAAAGCCAAGCTGGACATGGGAGGGAAGTCTGCTTCTGTCAAAGAATTTTTCATAGTCTTTCAGCCTCTGGATCTTAATGCTGTCTACGAGGCACGGGTGAGTATGTCTGAAATTTGGGTATTTGTGTGTAGGTTTAAATAATATTTTCTAACTTTTAAAAAGTCTTTGGGTAATTTAAAAAAAAATTTTTTTTATGTTTAATAAAATTTTTTTTTAAAAGGGAGTGTTTTTTGTTTGTTTGTTTATTTCTTTGTTTCTCCATATGTATGGATATCAGATTGCTCAAATGTAGCAATATGGTACGACCGCTAAAGACTAAATGCCAGGCATGCATATAGATCAGCTTATGATGCTGGTGTAAACAAAATGTTTGGCCTGTGCATAGAATGAGTATGAACAAGTACATGGAGTATGTGTTTGTGTGTGTGTGTGTGTGTGTGTTGTGTGTGTGTGTGTGTGTGTGTGTGTGTGTTGTGTGTGTGTGTGTGTGTGTGTGTGTGTGTGTGTGTGTGTGTGTGTGTGTGGTGTGTGTGTGTGTGTGTGTGTGTGTGTGTGTGTGTGTGTGTGTTGTGTGGTGTGTGTTGTGTGTGTGTGTGTGTGTGGTGTGTGTGTGTGTGTGTGTGTGTGTGTGGTGTTGTGTATGTGTGTGTGTGTGTGTGTGTGTGTGTGTGTGTGTGTGTGTGTGTGTGTGTGTGTGTGTGTGAGTTTGTGTTGTTGTGCATTGTATTACATCGTCTAAAAGAAATGCATATGAGCTTGCAGTTTTAACCCTCTGACTCCTGCACATTATCCACCAACTGCAAAAACTGAACCTTTTGATTCCCTCACCCTATCCACCAGCTTCCTGCAGGATGTTGGTGGACAGGGTGCGGTATTCAAATGGTTATTGTAAGCTCAAGAGAAATACTTCCTGTGCAAAACATTTATGTATGTGCCCCATTGAATAAGCTTAGATGGACATGGTAGCCAAGTGGTAAGGACATTGGACTTTTGATTAGAGTGTCTGGGTTTGATCCTGTGTGGTTACTCCCTGGTGGGTAAATAGTGGAGATTTTTCTGATCTCCCAGATCACTGTAAGCATAGACCTGCTAGTGTCTGTACCTCCACTGCCCATCATGTATATACACACGCAGAACATCAAACATGCTTATGCACATTAACCCTTTGACTCCCGCACCCTGTCAGCATCCAGTGTTGTCAACCATGCTAGCAAAGCAAAAACTTAACCCTTTGACTTCCTCACCCGATCCACCAGCTTCCTGCAGGAATCTGGTGGATGGGGTGTGGGAGTCAAAGGGTCAAGTTTTTGCAGTTCATGGATAGAGTATAAGAGTCAAAGGGTTAAGATTTTGCAGTGCGTGGATGGAGTGCAGGAGTCAGAGGGTTAAGTTTTTGCAGTGCATGGATGGAGTGCAGGAGTCAAAGGGTTAAGTTTTTGCAGTACGTGGATGGAGTGCAGGAATCAAAGGGTTAAGTTTTTGCAGTGCGTGGATGGAGTGCAGGAATCAAAGGGTTAAGTTTTTGCAGTGTGTGGATAGAGTGCGGGAGTCAAAGGGTTAAAGCTCCTGTAAACTCTGTCTGTGTCCAGTGGCTAATGGAAACATGAAAATACACAGCGCGTATACTGTATTCTCTCTGCGTCAACACCAAGCTGTGTTGGCTTCAGCCTTCTTGTGTATCCCATAAGTAATCTATTACGCAACAGAATCCAGAAATGCCATTTCATGTTTCTTCCTGTTCCTAGGTCTACCTGATTCGTTGCACTGGGCACAATCCACTCCCTTACCTCTTGGCTCTTGCCCTGTACCTTCTTCAGAACAGGGCGATACCGATATGGCATGTTCACTTCTCAAATTGCAGAACTCATCTCACTTCCCCTTTGACATCATAGTTGCCTCCCCTCTCCCCACTTCTTACTACTGCTCATGAACACATGGGCATTCCATTTGGTCGCTTTTTATCCACTGGATGAGGCGGCAGAAGATTTTAGTCCTCTTTTTATTATCCATTGTTTGGTGTTTGTGGTATGTTTGGTGACCGTGCATTCGAGCTTGACAAAGGCCGGTTGGCCGAAAATTTGCGCTTGTTTTGTCTTGTTTTGTTGAATGCGCGCTTGCTTTTGTTTTGCTTGTTCTTCTGGTTCCTGTTTGCTTGGGCGCAGGCAGTCGCACTTGTTTTGGACTTCTTGTGCATGTTTTTCTTTCATTACATTTTAGACTTGGAAGGTTAATGGTAAACATGGTTTTTATCTGTTGTCGTTTATCTTAACCTGGTTGTTGTTTTTAACGTAGTGTTAGCCAGGATATGGCTCTAGTAGTTGACTCGGCTGTGCTATAAGCAATATGAACCTGAACCCGAAACCTTCTTGTTGAATTATACCGGTGTTGTGGAGAGGATGGGCCTGCCTCATCAGTAACAGCACGTTCTCCTTAACCCTTTCGCTCCTGCACTCTATCGGCCAGGTGCAAAAGCTAAAAAAAACAACTCACTTCTTTATTCAATCCACCAGCTTCCTGCAGTGAGGGAGTGAAAAGGTTAAGTCTCTGCTTTGCTGTCATGGCTGATAATGCTGGATGCTGGGGGATAGGGTGAGGGGGTTAAAGGGTTAATGCTTTGCACTGGCTGGTGCTCTGTAGTCTCCAGCACGATAAATTCCATCGTCTTTTGAGACAATGGAGGTCAGTCAATCAGTCTCCTGTGTATAAGATGTATTTTATATTTTCAGCTCCCAGCTGAACAGGAAGGAGACAAGACGTTATGCTGTCTGTGCTGTGCTTCAGGAAGTGTGTCTGCGCGTGTGCACATTCCCAGGAGAGGTTTTGTACCAGGGGAGACTATTCCTGTGGAAGCAGAAATCACCAACAACAGCAATTCTACTATCACGAAAACCTACTTCAGCGTTGACCAGGTGTGTTGTCATGCTGTGTATCTGTTGGCTTGTATATACATTCTTGTTCATGTGTGTGTGTGTGTATTACTTGGCACGCTGACTTAACCCTTTGACTCTCGCACCCTGTCCACCAGCATCCTGCATTGTCAACCGTGCTAGCAAAGTGAAAACTTAACCCTTTGACTCCCTCACCTTAACCACCAGCTTCCTGCAGGAAGCTGGTCAATAAGGTGGGGAAGTCAAAGGGTTAAGTTTTTGCATTTGGTGGATAGGGTGCAGGGGTCAAGGGTTAATATATAAATCAAGGTATAAATGAGTGCGGGTTTTTTTTGCATTTGTTTGTCGTTTTTTATGCTGCTTAGTTTTCCACACTACTTCATTTGGACTTGTCCCTTTGCTGTTCATTTCAGTCATTCAAAATATCACAAACCCCTTAAAAGGATGTTCTTGGAAAAATGATCAAACAGCAGATAGAGAAACTACATGATTTTGTTATAATAATAATAATATAATATACAATATTTTATATAGCGCAAAATCTTGATAAAATCAAATCTAAGCGCTAAAACAGACACACACGCAAGCACGCACGCACGCACGCACGCACACACACACACACATACACCACACACACACACACACACACACACACACAGCACACTCACACGCACACGGCTATAAATGGGGAGAAAGAATAAAAGCAATGGAAAATTATAGAGAGCATATTATATACAATTATATATTACAATGTGATTCCCCTCCGAGTGGAGACAGGCTGCAGAGGGGATTGAGTGAGGTCAGGATTTTATGCAGAGGAGAAAAGGTGAGTTTTGAGAGCGGACTTGAAGGAGACAAAAGTAGGTTGCTGACGGACTGAGAGAGGAAGTTTGTTCCAGGAAAGTGGACCAGAAACAGAGAAGGCTCGTGGACCATAGGTATTGAGCTTAGTGCGTGGAAAGCGAAAAGTCAGAGGATCGGAGGCAGAGTGGAGGGTACGTGAGGGAACATAGATCTCAAGTAGGCTTGACAGGTAATCGGGGGCTGCGTTATTGAGGCTTTTGTAGCACATGGTGTCTAGTTTGTACTGTATGCGCTTTGATACAGGGAGCCAGTGAAGTTGTGCCAGGAGAGGAGATATGTGGTCAGCTTTTTTCTTTTTTAGTACAAGGCGTGCAGCGTTGTTTTGAATGCGCTGCAGGATGTGAATGGTGGAGGCAGGAAGACCAGCAGTTGCTTGAAGATATCACTGGCAAGTACTGAGGTATGTCAAGCAGAATTGTGGCATACAACAAAAACAGTGAAATTACTCAGAGAAGTCAACTGTCACAAAAAAATATAATTTGTGACTTCAGCTTTCATCTCACTAATCCATATTCATCAGATGTGGCATCATGGGACGTCTGTCTGGTCCCGTATGTGAAGAAGCCCCTGACTGGAACACATTTCCTCATCAGTGAAGGATATTTTTTCCTCTTAAATGTATATGTTTATTTTCATAGTTTTTTTTAACTCAATCACTTCGTGCCGGAAGAAAATCTCTGTCACTTCCGTTTACTGCTTGGATACGCAATGTCGATTTATCGACGGCGGACATTCACATTTTTTTTTACGTCAGAAGTGTCAGTTATAGGGAAAAATCACTGGGAACAGAAACTAGGGTATGTTTACAGCAGTTATTTACCTTAGAAGGTTTGTGGGCAATGTGAAACAAAGACAACAGTAGCCTTTTTTCAGCGCTACCCGCGACATGCGAATTTCGCAAATGGCATCAAGGAATGCAAGTCGAACCTCACAATTCTGTAAATATTTTGTGTTCTCGAGCAACTGTATGCAAAAAGTGATAACTATACCAGTAATCTTGTGATTTGAAACATCCATGGCATGGAAATCATGATCTGGACTTCATCTAAAACTGTTTCACAGTGTGTGTTGATATCCATCAAAACAAAAAAATTACCCCCCTTTGGATACCTGTTTGGATACCTCATCATTTACAACTACACGGAATACCATAAATAAAGTAAGATTATTTGTAAAGATCTAATCCTGGTCTTTCTGTATCACTTTACTTTGTTTGTCTACTTTATTTGGTTGTTTTTCTATATTTTTTTAAAATGTGCTAAAAATCCTCCGAATTTAGGGGGCAGAATGACCCTGAAGACTGCGACTCGATTGAGTTAAGGGGGTGAGGGTGCAAAGTGGGATCATGATCTATGCTTCAGTGTGGATCATCATGGTGTGTGATTGCGTGTGTGTTAAGTCTGTGCATTGGTCTTTTGGGTGGGATGGACCGGAAGATGATTCACCATCTTGGTGGGGTGTTCTATTCTGTTGGATTAATAGTGGTGTTGAGGATGCAATTTCCATGGAATAGCAGGGAACTCGTATTGTATGTGTTGCTGATTTTGAGACTTGTTCAGGGTATTGATTATATGAACCGTTTTGATAGTATGTGGAAGATGGTTCTTTGTGGAAGGTCGCAGAGTCTGTGTGTTGCGTGAATACTTGGAACCTAACTGGTGCCCAGGTTAATAGATGTGAAGACAGTGATATTAGCCAAGTGCCACTGAAGAAGTTTTAAGCTAAACTGATAGCGTTGATAGCGCTTTTATGAGACTTCATAATACATTACAAATGGAGAGATCCATTTCATGACAATAATAATATAGCCTGAGTTTGTTTCAATGAAGGATTGATGCAAGTTTAGACACAGAACCCATAAGTTAGTATGGTAAAATAGGACTGATGCAAGATATATAAGTTAGGTAGAACACTAAGAATTTGCAAGCATTTAGGGTTAATCTGCAGGCATATAACTTAACACCATGATCACTCTGAATCTTTTTCAGTCTCATGATATTTGCGACGTTGGGGAATATAGAACTTATTCTAAGCTCAGAGATGCGTATTGAGAAAAGTAAAACTGAAACCAGAGTGTATCAGTACTGTTGGTTTCGGCTGACCTCTTGGGTGTTGATGTATGACATACCAGCGATCGCGCTAGATTTTTTCCCAGCCGGTACTAGCTACGGCAATTATAACATATCAAAAATGCAACCGGTACAGACAACAACAAAAAATCAGTAGGCTTGTTCTATCAATTTTAATTGCCCTTCCTATAACAGTGCAGCAGTCCCAGGCTATAGAAAGGGAGAAGGAGGGGAACAAACTGGTAGACTACCGGAAACTGGTTGAGTGATTCATGTCACTGTGCGGAACATGGGACTAGGCCGGGAGAAAAAAGGTCAATGAAGCAACCGGTACAATGAATTTTTTTTCGGTTTTGTGTAAGGACAGGTTAAATCACAGTCGGTATTCAGTGTTTTGAATCGGTAAAATACGGACTGTAGTCGGTTACCGCGGTTGCTGACATACATCATGATATCACTATCATCTGTGCATTGCTGATGTACATTGTACGCCAGATAAAGTAATGATAGTGTTTCGTTCAGTATCACAAAAATGTTGACCACAAAGTTAAAAGATTTAACCCTTTGACTCCTGCACCCTGTCATCTTAATGCAAAAAATTAACCCTTTGACTCCCTCACCAGGAAGCTGGTGGATAGGGTGAGGGAGTCAAAGGGTTAAGTTTTTGCTTTGCTAGCATAGTTGACATTGTAGGATGCTGGGAGACAGGGTGCGGGAAGTCAAAGAGTTAACTCCCGAGACAGCTGTTTCCTGAGTATGGCAAGGTCAGTAGTGTGGCGTGTCATTCTGTGTGTGTGAGGGGGTCGTGGGGTTATGGGTGTAGGTAGGTGTGAATGAAATTTTCAGGACACACTCTGGCCCAGTTTTCTCATTGTGCATTCTCTCCCTCTGTGTGTGTGTGTGTGTGTGTGTGTGTGTGTGTATGTATGTGTGTGTGTGTGTATGTGTGTTCGTTCGTTCTTTGATTTAACGTCTTTTCACTATAAGTGATATTAGACGGATGTGTGTGTGTGTGTGTGTGTGTGTGTGTGTGTGTGTGTGTGTGTGTGTGTGTGTGTGTGTGTGTGTGTGTGTGTGAGACAGACCGACAGACAGAGAGACAGAGAAAGAGAGACAGAGAAAGACAAAGAGAGAGAGAGTCAGAGAGAGATAGACAGACAGAAACAGAGAGAGACAAAGAAAGACAGAGAGAGAGAGACAGACTGACACAGAGAGAGAGAGACAGAGAGAGAGAGACAGAGACAGATAGAGAGACACACACAGACAGAGAGAGACAGACAGACAGACAGACAGACAGAAAGACAGAGAGACAGAGAGAGAGCATTTGAATCAAGGAGCACGGTATTTCAAGAACAGCGTGGATCAGTATTTTGCAAATACAGTGTTATGAAATATTCTTTGTTCTTGCTGTTGTTTCTTTTTTTATCTTTATATTATTTTTTTCATAGTTTTGGAGACACATGAGTGAAAAGAAATTGTAGGTGTAATTTTTCAGTTTTTCTTGAAGTTTTGTTAGCGTACGTTGTGGCAAAAAGCTTTCACAGCAACGAGTTTAACACTTTGGCATCATCAGCTGGCTATTTGACCTACTTCCCTGCAGACGTGCCAGCTGCCGCTGACTACTTTCCTTGGAAACGTGCATTTTTAGGCCACTTTGAATTAATTTTCACAGGCGCCCCAAATGACTACCATCAACATGTAGGGTATGGTTAGAAAGGTAATTTAATCCTCTTTTAGGATATCTACAGTATAAGGGTTGTTCAGACATGCTTTGAGGTTATTTGTGCAATGAAATATCATGGTTGAGGAGCATTTCAGACAAGCATGTCATCCATTCAGCAGATGTAAACAAAACAGAAAAAAGAGACTCATCAATTCTCCTTGACTTGTATCATCTGATCAGAAGCTCAGAAAAGTGCACACACACACAAAAATTCCACAATCCTGAGTGAACAGTGACATCGCGCATTCGCAGGGCGCTCCATTTGCCTTTGTTTCAGTGAAGCACGCGGTTCGGGTGACGTTCTCGCGCCCGAAAAATTCTTCAAATAGACTTTTTACTCGGGAAATCACTCTCACAGTATTTAGAAATGGTTACTTGATACTATAATAGAGTTTTTTCCCCTTAGACCATAACTGGCTTCACGTAGGAATTTTCTAATGCAAGACGCTAAAATCCTAGCGTTACGTTGTCAGCGGCGAGCTTGCTGAACGCTATACCCCTAGCGTTCTGGCACTTGCGGTTCTCCGCGAGAACACTAGCGGGCTAGCGTTACGATGTGAAAAAGTTAACATTATGATCACGGGTTTGAATTTCAGGTGTCCCATTGTCACGCGATGGGTAAAACAGACACTGCATTGAAGGAACTGAAAACAAGTACACCTCGTGTAGAACGTGGAAAAATTAATCCTGGTGACACAGATAGATGGACTGGGGATGAGGGAGTGATGGTTCCTGTCACCGTGCCAACAGGACTAGAGGGATGTAGTATCATTGACACCCAGCACCGCCTTACTGTGAGTAGCAGAGCGGACAAAAAGGTATTTGATTAACCCTGTAGGAAAAATGATTAACCCTCTTGTGTTTGTATTCCAGAGAGCAAAACTCCCAGTAGATTTTGCGTTATTCTAGGCTTTTTCTATAAAAATACAGTTATTTTGTTTATTAGTGTAATGTGACTGTGTACAGATGAGACGATCTTTCAAGCTAGAAAAGTTCCGCTTTTGTTTCATGCTTTTCTGTGCCGGTGAAGTAGTTTGAAGTTGGGTTTTTTTTGCATCTTGTGCTGTGTTTTGAATTGTCATGGCATCGGGTGGGCGGCCCTGATGAGACTGGCCGCTGAGCAGGCGATAAAATTGTTTCAAGAAACACTGTACAATACTAATAGCAATAATATCATCAGTGACAGTGATGAGAGTTTTCTGACACTCAAATGATGAGTTGGTTTCTTTGGATGGTGGTGACACATTCAGCAGGGCCTTCTTCAAAGAAATGACGACTTTCTGAAACTCACCTGACATCATATGTTCAGTGAAAAAGTCCACAGATGAGCACAAACTTTTTTTTTAGTGGTTTTTACCTATTTTTACATCAAATGGTGGTTCTACAGTAGGAAATTTGCAGCCACTATAGAAAAGAAAACTCATGAACAAGTTGTGACATGTGTAACAGCTAATGTCTGGTTTTTGTCATTTTCGGGGACGTGACCTGAAGTCAATTAGAGGTGAAAAGCATCAAAATAAAGCAACAATGACATTTTTTGTGGTGGTGAACTTATTGCTAGGATGTCAAGGAACATATTTTTTCTTAGAGTTTGTATGTACAAGGATTACCTGGTCAGCTATAGTGCTTTGAGTATCAACCATACAACTGTTTTTTGTCTGTGCTGTAAAATGTGTGTCTGTAATTAGCATTTCTAATTATCTCAATATGACAATAATATCAATTGTAACATTATTCACAAGATACACAATTTTATTCTGAACATGGGCATATCAAAATGTTTGCTGTAGGTTGGATACAAAAAAAGTTATCATCATTTTACTGACCTAACCCCCTCTTTGACAATTCGCATAGTGCAAAGCCTTTGGCCAGACTTAAAACCCCTAACGGACAATAAGAGTTAAGAAATGTATCTTTTCAACCGCTGTCTTTTGCATCATTGTCACCAAATATGTTACGTATATAAGATTAGTACAAGCATGTATATACATGACAGAACATAAACATCGTGTTCCATTGGGACAACATGTTGATCAGGATTGCTACAGGATGTTTGTGATGAAAATGCTAAATTTGCAATATGAAAGAAATATGAACTGCTGTTTGTTGATTTGCCATTGATGTTACATGACAACGCATCTTGCCATTAAGCAGACAGGGTAACGTCGCTTATGACGTCATATCAGTGGGACACTCTGCCATACCTGTGTATTCTCCAGGTACAAGTCCCCCATACTTTGATTTGACCTGTTCCCCAAGCTGAAAGAATCTCTCCTTTTGTACATTACTATGACATAGATGACTTTGAAGTGGAGATGGCCAAGCATGTACGACATATCAACTCTGGTTACCTAGGAACAGGCATTTTGGACTTTCCCAATAGATGAGAATCAGTCACGTGGGAGAAGGGATGTTTCATGGAGGGAATATAGAAACTTCGGATCATTAATATATTTTTTTTTACATTTTTATGGACATAGTCATGGTGGTCAGTAAAAAACATGAAATCCCCTCATGCAAAATAACAGCAAATGGCACAACCTTGACACAGGTTGATAAATTCAAATACCTGGGAACGATCATTTCATCAGACGGCAGATGCACATCAGAAATAGCCGGCAGAATCGGCCAAGCCAAAACAGCATTCGGGAAGATGACAGGCATTCTTACCAACAAATGCCTATCAATTAACACCAGGAAGAGAGTTCTTGAATGTTATATAGAACCAATACTGTTGTACGGATGCGAGGCGTGGACAGTCAACAAACAAAACCAGAACAAGATTGAGGCAGCCGAGATGTGGTTTCTAAGAAGAATGTTGAGAGTTCCATGGACAGCAGAGAAAACAAACGAGACAGTCTTGATGGAGGCAGACACAAGTAGATCACTCATAAGGAAGATTAGGAAAAGACAGGCAACATTTGTAGGCCATTTTATGAGGAAGGGGGATTTGGAGCACCTGGTCACAACGGGAAAGCTGGAAGGAAAGAGAGCACCAGGTAGACCCAGGGAGAAAATGTTGGACGGACTTGCAGAGTGGCTGGGGACGAGGAGGGTGGGGGAGATGCTAGGGGCAATGAGAGATAGAGACAAATGGAAGTCCATGATCACCAACACCACGCGGCAGGGCATCTGATGATGATGATGAGTCTTACTATTTATTGGATGGCCCTCATGTATTCAGTATGCTATGATAGTTATAAGAAAAACACAGCTGCAGATGTAACTACTGTTGGTTGGTGTTTTTGTTGATGTTGTGGATTCTAAACGAAAAAGACTGGCAGAATTCAAGTAAATAGAAAGGAGAAACACATGTGGGACCAGTTTTTATGTTTGACGGGAAAATAGATTTTCTCTTTCACTCTGTGTGTAGCGTTTTGCATGGGCATAAAAAGTTTTATTTAGATCATTTCTTCTGGATTTGGGTGAAGTATGTGTGACAGTGACTCTGGTTTTCCCTTCAGCCCCTTGGCTGTTGGTTCAGGATGTTTTTCTTCCTATTCCAAGGTCAGACTGGATTCTTTGCTCTAGGCACAATCCGCTTACATCAGCCATACCTCTTGATTATATATTTTCCCATTCAGTCGATCATATGCTTATATTTTCTTTTATGCATTATTGAATAGTAGGATTAGGTAGACCCAGGGAGAAAATGCTGGACAGACTTGCAGAGTGACTGGGGACGAGGAGGGGGGGGAGATGATAGGGGCAACAAGAGATAGAGACAGATGGAAGTCCATGATCGCCAACGCCATGCGGCAGGGCACCTGATGATGATGATGAGGATCCTTTACATTCCAAACATTACTCTTAGCCAGTGCATCATAGTTTTACTTTTAGCCCTGGACCCTCCTCAGGATAAATTACTATGGCATGACCGCTTTTCAAATTGCAGAATTCATCTCACTTCCGCTCTGACATCATATTTATTCAAACACACTTGATGATGTCATTTTAGTCAGTTTATTCCTTTTCTCATACTGGACAGAGCAGCAGGGAAGTTTTAGTCTTTGTCTCCTAATTTTTGTATCTGCTGTTTGTTTGTTTGTGATCTTACACTTGACAAAGGCCAGTCTTCCGAAAATTTGCGCTTGTCTTGTCTTGTTGTATTAAATACGTGTTCTTATCTTTTTTCGTGTTTTTCTTTCCTAGTTAAATGTGGTAACGCCGCGACTGTCGTTTAACCTGTGTGTAAGTGTGGACATTATCATTGGAACCATCCCTCTTAGAACTGGTGGCTACAGAGAGGACCAGGACCGATCTGACTCCGCACCAAGACATGGGTCAGGATTTTCCAGTGGTCGAGGTTGGTCATTATGCTACTTTGTGTGTATGTGTGTGCATACGTGCTCATATGCAAACGTATGCATATGCTTTTTCGTTATGTATCATTTTGTGTTTTCAGTTTTGTTTAAGGTTAATGTCATCGGTGTAACATGGAAATGTGCTGAAAATGAGGATTTGTTGTTATTTGTCTCTTTTTGCATAAATTCTGTAACACATGTTCTAGGACACTTATCTTGCCAAGGTATCAGATGGTAAACCAGGCTGGAAATGGTGAGGTACCTGGAGAAGTTGTTAGCACTAGAGGAAGAAGAGACAAAAGATAAAAAGAGAGAAAGAAGGGTTAAAGATTTTGCCATCAGGACTGAAATGAACGTTTGAGCACGGTGTGAGGTATCACAGCACACAGGTTGTTTCATCTAGTGGGGATGCAGAACAATCATGACAGATGCTGCAAGCCTGCATGATGGTTATTAATCTGAGAAGGAAAGAAACATTTCAGTCCACACCTGTCAAGCCATGAGAGAAATGTGCTTGGACTTGTGGGCTGTTTGTGTGATAGGAATCTGTTGCATAGACTTAAGGGGTAAGAGGGGCAAGACGCTATAGTCTTGATTATGAAGATGATATTGTTACAGAAAAGATAGAGATTGGACCTTAGTTGCTGAAACTGTATGGCACATATCCATAAGTTGTTGAAATGTATGGCACGTATCCATAAGTTGTTGAATGTATGGCACGTATCCATAAGTTGTTGAAATGTATGGCACGTATCCATAAGTTGCTGAAATGTATGGCACGTATCCATAAGTTGTGAAATGTATGGCACGTATCCATAAGTTGTTGAAATGTATGGCACGTATCCATAAGTTGTTGAAATGTATGGCACGTATCCATAAGTTGTTGAAATGTATGGCACGTATCCATAAGTTGAAATGTATGGCACGTATCCATAGATATCCACTTTAGACCACAACTAATATGTTGCCATAGACCCACAACTAAAAATTTAAAATCACTTATAATTTTTTTTTGTCTAAAAAATATTCCTCTAAAAGAATTTAGTGTTACAAGCAAAATAATTATTTTTTTCAGCCAGAAAAAAAAAACGGGTGCACAAAAAAGTGTGCTTGCAAGAAAAATAAATAAATGAAGCAGAAAGTTGACTGTCACCCCCTCCCCCCCAAAAAAAACAAACAAAACAAAACAACAACAAAAACTGTTTATGAAATGTGAATGAATTTGCAAAGAGAAATATGTCACATTCTTTTAAATATACCGGTGCTGATGGATCCGCGCATCATGACAGATTCCACATGGACCTCCTGTTCTTTGTGTAGTCATCAAAGCTGGGCCATGTCATCATCACCATCATGTACCCTGCTGCATGGCCCATGTAGCCAAAGCAGACTGTGATTTCTTCTCTTTGACAGCTGTTTTGAGATCCTGGTCCAGGGCGGAAGATCTAACATACACTGAATTGTCAGACTGCAGCACCTCAGCGTTGATACCTCTGAATCGAAATGTCAAGAAGACAAAAATAATATACCTAGATGGAGAAAGTCAAGCATATCAAAATATTTAAATCAACAAGACTGCATTAGAAGAAGGGAGTGATTTTAAATGTTTAGACTCAGGTTAAGCTCATGATGGCACCTGTGCTAAAAGACACCAAGATAAGAGTAAGAATAGCAAAACAGAAAACGATCCAACTGTAACAGTTGGAAAGACAGAAGCTTATCAACAGCCATTTAAGTCAAAATTCTAAAATGTCTTGATCTGGCTAGTAATGCTGTATGGCTGTGAAGCCTTGACATGCCGAAAAGCAGATTAAAACAAGATCGAAGAGGCAGAGATGTGGTTCTACAGGTGACTTCTTAAGACTCAAATGAACTGATAAAAGAATAAATGAAAGCATTTTGAAGGAACTCACAGTCCACTGCCAACTGCTGGCAGAAATCAACAAAATGAAATACTCAGCCGTGCAACCTGCAAGACCAACATAAACCTATGGTCACGGTTTTACAAGGAAAAGTTGAGACCACAACAATTCCCAGCGACCACCCACCTGCAATATGAACAACATCACCAACATAGTGGTTTGAAGGTCTGTGAAGTAACACAGAAAAATCAAGATGGGAATATTATGGGGGAGAGGAGTTGTGATGTCTGCCGCGGCGGTTATCCTAAGACTCAGTGATTGTGATGGGTGATAGGGTTTGACAGTTGATTGCTTGGTTGGTGGCATCAGTTGTTTGTGGAAGGAACATCCAACGCGTAACCTTCATACCATGTTTTGTTCTGATCCGACCATGATGTTTTAAAGTACTGCTAAAATGACTAGACTTTATCACCTCTTAAAATTCTGTTTATGAAGCAACAGAGATGCAGCATGCAAAAAGGAATCTTCATCAGACACACATCTTAAGCTTATGTGTGCCGTCCTTTGTTCTTGTCAGAACCTTTGTGTTGCTGATTTTCACTAACTGTTTGTGATAATCACAGAATGTTGAATCTGTATTTTTTTGTTATCATAACGTGTTCTTTAGCATGAAGCCTCAAATATTTTGCTGGTCATGTTTTTTCTTTTGTTGATTTAATCTGTTATAGGTGGTTTGTTTCTTTCTTTGACTGAGCACTTTATTTTTTCCGGTGATAAAAATTTTCTTTTGCTAGAAGAGTGATGTCTTAGTGACAGATTTTAGTGTTGCTCAGTTGTGTTTCTTTTTTTTGTGTGGCAGAAGTATTGATTTTTTTCAGTTGTAAGTGGCAGCTATCTAAAATTGACTGGAAATAATTATAGATTTATTTATGTAACTATCTTATTTTAGGTTAATTTAGATAGCTATCACAGGAAATAATTATAGATTAATATATGTAACTATCTGATTTTAGATTAATTTAGATAACTATCTTTGTATCTAATTTTCATTGAAGAAATACTGTTTGTTGAAATATGTGTCTCATTTTCATTTGTAGATACTCTGATCACCAAGGCCACCATTCCATGATATGTCTTTAGCTAATATACCCACAGTATGATATGTTAACATGATTGCGCCATATCATTCCATATTAGCACAGTAAGAATTCAACCTGACTGCATGAGTTTTAGGTAGGAAAAAGAACTTGTTTTTATGTATATGACCTACTGCGCACTCGGCTGTGAATGGATACCTAACCCTGTTCAGAGTTGGTAAAGATATTGCAGTGAAGTAGAGGAGATGAATGCTACCCTCGTAGTGTCACCCCTGAGAAAATTTGAAGTTTTTAACCACCTCACTCCCCTATGAGCTCAGGGTCGTTAGACAGCCTTTACTTTTTTGTTACGATATTCCTAGTTTCTGTTTGTAAAGGTGCAAAATTTTTTACAGTATTAGGACGAAGACAGCAAGAACATGACCGAGGGCGCCACAACAGGGAGAATGAACTGACATGGGAATCAGGGTACATCACCAGTCAAGGTAGGTCAGAGTTTTCCCTCTCACATGCTGTATGATATATTGTCGTGATTCTAATCCACTATTGAGTTGTTTTTCGTTTCGTCTTGTTATGAATACTAGTCCCATTTTCCAGGTATAGCCTGCTACAAACACTCTCATGTCTATCTGTATCTTATTTTTCAGTCTTCTTCTCTGATCTTTTTGTCACATCCTTCTTCTGACTCTCAATCCATTAAGTGCTTTTTTTTTTTTCCCCCCCCCCCCCCCCCCCCCCCCCAATACACAGACACACAAATTGTCCTAATATTTTCCTTGAGATGGCTGCTTAAATTTGCCAAGGGATGACTGTGCTTAATTCCATGATGTGTTTGCAGCCCTGAAATGGCCCAAGTGGTTAGCTGAGCTGTTAGAAAAAAAAATTGTGCATAAAGTTTGAGTAAACTGATCTGAAAACCGACTGATTTTTGGCTGATGTAAAATGCGACTGACATCCGGGTTTGCCTCATAAAACCGAAAGTACAGTCATTCCTGTTACTTAAAATAGGTGAAAGAAACTGGTTTCAGTTTAGGGAATAACCAAATTTCTAGGATTTGCCATTGAAAATGAAAATATTTTTTTAAATTACGTACGACACATTGCAACACTGAAGGCCACACCAACCTGACTGCTTCCTGGCACCACGCATGCCACAGCAACTTTTCACATGATCGCTCGCTGACCCCTTGTCGCAACAAGCCGATATGTCGATTGAGAACTGATTCACTGTTTACAACGTCACATGCCTAATGCATAAATATAGCTGTAGAAACTATTTTTAGGCTTTGGATGTTATTTAAATCAGCTCCTCACATGAAATGGCAGGTTTTGGTCGGTCAGATTTTACATCAGGCTTGAAACCTGAGTGATCTAATTGTCAACTGACTCCCACTGTCTCTTTTTCTCTCTCTCTTTCCCTCTCTGTCTCTCTTTCTCTCTCTCTCTTTCCCTCTCTGTCTCTCTTTCTCTTTTCCTTTTCGCTTTCTGTAGCTTCTCTGTATATCTCTCAATCACTTGCAGGTGCGCGTCGTGTGTGTATGTGAGATGGCAGCCAGTTAGATCTATATAGACCTATTTCAAGCGCTGAGCCACTGACCACGCTTCCTTTCTAAGAAGCATGGAACAGGGAGGGTTGTCGATCGTTTGCACATGCGGTGGATGGGGGAAACACCGATAAAATCAACAAGGCCGACATTGATTGTTCAAGCAGAAACGAACTATTTTTGTTGTTTTTGATTGATAGATCATTTGGTAATTAAATAATATGCACTTTGATAGATAGATTGTTTGGTAATTAAATAATGTGCACTTGACAGATAGATGTTGGTAATAATAATGTGCACTTTGATAGATAGATTGTTTGGTAATTAAATAATGTGCACTTTGACAGATAGATTGTTGGTAATTAAATAATGTGCACTTTGATAGATAGATAGTTGGTAATTAAATAATGTGCACTTTGACAGATAGATCATTTGGTAATTAAATAATGTGCACTTTGACAGATAGATCATTTGGTAATTAAATAATGTGCACTTTGACAGATAGATCATTTGGTAATTAAATAATGTGCACTTTGACAGATAGATCATTTGGTAATTAAATAATGGCACTTGACAGATAGATCATTTGGTAATTAAATAACGTGCATTACCTAAACACTAGTCATGCTGGTCGAGGTTTAGATCATCCCCTGGTCAGATTTTACACCCACCTGTTCAGAATTTAGATCGTGTACCCCTATTTTGTTCTGTAGCATATTGTAAGACCTCAGTATCCCATTTAACTTTGTAAAGCCTAGTAATCAATCTCAGAAAGTTTACTATAGGCATCAAGCTGTTCTAGCTAGTCATCTACGAAATATTTCTGAAGACACGCAACAAAACCTGTTCCTTGTGCTTAAATTGGTCGATTCAGATCAGTTTCACCTGTGGCTTGTGCCGCATTTTCTTCAGGTTTTCTATCAGCAGGCAGATTTGGTGTAGCACATAAGTAAGTCATGGAATCATTCACACGATACAGTGCCTTCTTGAGCAAACCAACACTGCTGTACCGATGGACTTGATGTTAACTGTATTGATTTTGGGTCTAACTGGCTTTAAAAAGAATTGTCATATGAAGAGTCCTCAGTTGTCTGTACATATTAGTAATTTGATCATATGGTCTTGATAGTTTGTGAATAGTTAGTGAATACTTGAGTAAAAATCTCTGTCAGACTTTTCCAGAAATTATTTTTTTTTATATTATTTTGTTACTACTCAGCTTGTTTAACTACGGATCTTTTGTGCAGTTAAAAAAAAGAGTGTATTTCTATTTAAGACCAGTGAGACATATGAAAAAACTGACTGTCTCCTTTGATTGTTTTCAGTGTGATTGATCAATCTTGTCAGCCTACAGAAAGCTGAGATAGATGAGACCCCTTGCCTTCCGTGACACAGGTCATGAGTCTGTGTTTATTTCAACTGCTGAAACTATTGCCAGTGACGTTTTTGTGTGTGTGTGTGTGTGTGTGTGTGTGTGTGTGTGTGTGTGTGTGTGTGTGTGTGTGTGTGTGTGTGTGTGTGTGTTGTGTTTTGTGTGTGTGTGTGTGTGTGTTGTTGGTGTGTGTGTTGTGTGTGTGTGTGTGTGTGTGTGGGTTTTTTTTTTTTAAGTTGGTGTTTTTTTTGGGGGTTTTTTTTTGTAAGTGGAAACTTTGCCAGTGATCAAATTCTGTTTACTCTGTGCGTTTGTTTACAAGTGCACAAATCACTGACTTTAATTTTCATTAAAATGTTCATTACATTTCCAGGGTAAAAACTTCACTGTTGTTGGTATTGTTGCAAACTAGTGGAAGTGGTTTTTGTGACAGTGTGGAGAGTTTGAGGTCAGTTAGAGCAGCTTTATGTGGGTTGTGGGGGGGGGGGGGGCTATAGCATGTGGCAACTTGGTGTGCCTTTTGTGGGAGCATGTTCCTGTGACAGTGTGGAGAGTTTGAGGTCAGTTAGAGCAGCTTTATGTGTGGGTGTGGGGGGGGGGGGGGCTATAGCATGTGGCAACTTGGTGTGCCTTTTGTGGAGCATGTCACGTGACAGTGTGGGAGAGTTGGATGGGAGTTAGAGCAGTTTTATGCAGTGTGTGTTGTGTGTAGGGGGCTATAGCATCTGGCAACTTGGTGTGCTTTTGTTGGGAGCATGTCACTGTGACAGTGTGGGAGAGTTTGAGGTCAGCAGAGCAACTTTATGGGGGGGGGGGGGGGGAGGGGGGCCATAGCATGTGGCAACTGGTGTGCCTTTGTGAGAGCATGCCACCATGACAGTTGGGAGAGTTGGATGGGAGTCAGAGCAACTTTATGGGTGTGTGTGTATTGGTGGAGGGGGGGGGGGGGAACTAGAGCATCTGGCAACTTGATGTGCCCTTTGTGGGTGCATGTCACATGCATTATATGTATATATATGTTTGGTATGCCATTGATGCTAAGGTTGTATGATGTTCTGCGTACCTTCTGCTGATGCTGATTTTAATATTGCAGTTGTCACATGTGGTTTCAGGTTGTTGGTTGTCAGTAGAAGTAGACGTTGATAATACGCTAAGTGAAGACTTACCTGGCAAGGAAGGTAGTGATTGTGTTAGCGATACAATGATTTGTGTCACAAAAGTTTGTCTGTGTAACATTTTGATACCAAATTTTGGTTTTCATTTTGTGTGCTTTGATACTGTTTCTTGGTTTTCAGTGTGTATGCATTTATATGTCATATGGTATTTTATTATGACATTAGGTATATGTAACAATTGTTTGGGAATAGCTTTTATTTCTAAAATATTTCACTGGCTTCAGTATCTGATATATAATGAATGTATATCATAAGGTGTTTACTCAATAATGATTTTTCTCTGTGTTAACATTTTACCAGAATTCCGTGATCTTTAACTCTTAAGATATATATGCAACCATTTAACACTAGTATCTATTTCATCTTTGTTTATAGGAGAGAATTTGTTGTTGTGTATACATGTTTGTTGACACTGTGTAGTAGCAAGGGTTATTTTAGAATTCTACCGTGGGGATGCCAGGGGTTCTTTCAGTATAAATAATGTAGTGGCCTTCTGGAAATTTTGTGCTAGAAATTTCCTCTTTTCTGTCACTCTCTTTGTTTCTGCCTTTTCCCTTTGCTTTCTGTCATTTCTTCCTATCATTTTCTGCCTTACTGGTCCATTCACCTATTTGTGTTTAGTAAAGTCTTACTTTCTCTAAGGATTGACAGTTGATGCATTTTTAGCTCTAGGGAAATGAGATATGCAGAAGTACTTTTAGGTAATTTAGACCTGTTTTTATGTTTTAGTGTCCTTAGTTATGTTTCCATTTGTATTCAGTTTTGTTTTTGTAAATCCCCTGTATTATAAATTGGATGGAGTGGTCAGCGCCAGGGGCATCTCCTTAGATTGTGCGCAAATGCATTGATATGTGTAGTTAGTTTCTTTTCCTGTTTTACCTGTTGGAGTATTATATTTTTTGAAACTGTTATAGCCCCGATGTGGTTCTACACAGTCAGCCAGGTTTTATAAAAATAACAATAACAATAACAATGTTTTTAGAATCTCCTTTCCCTCATATGATTTGGAATTTCACGGGCATTATATCTATTAAGCCTCAGCCTATGTAAATTTGATAAATTTGTGTAAGTTGCTGCATAGAACATTATCTTTTTATGCACACACTATACAAAGCGTATAGATAGATGATACTCACAAATACACATGCTGTACAAAATGTATAGATAGATGAGACTCGCATGTACACACTGTACAAAATGTATAGATAGATGAGACTCACATATGCACACACTACACAAAATGTATAGATAGATGAGACTCACATATGCATACACTACACAAAATGTATAGATAGATGAGACTCACATATACACACACTACACAAAATGTATAGATAGATGAGACTCACATATGCACACACTACACAAAATGTATAGATAGATGAGACTCACATATACACACACTACACAAAATGTATAGATAGATGAGACTCACATATGCATACACTACACAAAATGTATAGATAGATGAGACTCACATATACACACACTACACAAAATGTATAGATAGATGAGACTCACATATGCATACACTACACAAAATGTATAGATAGATGAGACTCACATATGCACACACTACACAAAATGTATAGATAGATGAGACTCACATATACACACACTACACAAAATGTATAGATAGATGAGACTCACATATGCATACACTACACAAAATGTATAGATAGATGAGACTCACATATACACACACTACACAAAATGTATAGATAGATGAGACTCACATATGCATACACTACACAAAATGTATAGATAGATGAGACTCACATATGCACACACTACACAAAATGTATAGATAGATGAGACTCACATATACACACACTACACAAAATGTATAGATAGATGAGACTCACATATGCACACACTATACAAAATGTATAGATAGATGAGACTCACATATGCACACACTACACAAAATGTATAGATAGATGAGACTCACATATACACACACTACACAAAATGTATAGATAGATGAGACTCACATATGCACACACTATACAAAATGTATAGATAGATGAGACTCACATATACACACTGTACAAAATGTATAGATAGATGAGACTCACATGTACACACACTATACAAAATGTATAGATAGATGAGACTCACATTTGCACACTGTACAAAATGTATAGATAGATGAGACTCACATATGCACACACTACACAAAATGTATAGATAGATGAGACTCACATATGCATACACTACACAAAATGTATAGATAGATGAGACTCACATATGCACACACTATACAAAATGTATAGATAGATGAGACTCACATATGCATACACTACACAAAATGTATAGATAGATGAGACTCACATTTGCACACACTACACAAAATGTATAGATAGATGAGACTCACATATACACACACTACACAAAATGTATAGATAGATGAGACTCACATATGCACACACTATACAAAATGTATAGATAGATGAGACTCACATATGCATACACTACACAAAATGTATAGATAGATGAGACTCACATATGCATACACTACACAAAATGTATAGATAGATGAGACTCACATATGTACACACTGTACAAAATGTATAGATAGATGAGACTCACATTTACACACTGTACAAAATGTATAGATAGATGAGACTCACATTTACACACTGTACAAAATGTATAGATAGATGAGACTCACATATGCATACACTACACAAAATGTATAGATAGATGAGACTCACATATGCATACACTACACAAAATGCATAGATAGATGAGACTCACATATACACACACTACACAAAATGTATAGATAGATGAGACTCACATATACACACACTGTACAAAATGTATAGATAGATGAGACTCACATATGCATACACTACACAAAATGTATAGATAGATGAGACACACATATGCATACACTACACAAAATGTATAGATAGATGAGACTCACATATGTACACACTACACAAAATGTATAGATAGATGAGACTCACATATACACACACTACACAAAATGTATAGATAAATGAGACTCACATATGCACACACTACACAAAATGTATAGATAGATGAGACTCACATATGCATACACTGTACAAAATGTATAGATAGATGAGACTCACATATGCACACACTACACAAAATGTATAGATAGATGAGACTCACATATGCATACACTGTACAAAATGTATAGATAGATGAGACACACATTTACACACTGTACAAAATGTATAGATAGATGAGACTCACATATGCATACACTGTACAAAATGTATAGATAGATGAGACTCACATATGCATACACTGTACAAAATGTATAGACAGGTGAGACACATTTACACACTGTACAAAATGTATAGATAGATGAGACACATGTACACACTGTACAAAATGTATAGTTTGTGTTGTAATTGAAGACTTTCTTTCAGGGTAATTATGCTAGATATAAAGAAAAAACAACTAGATTGAAATTGATGAAAAAAATTTAGGAAAAATGATACCTTCAGCAGTCACTCTAAATCCAGTATACTGAATGCAGGTGACATTAATCCAAAACAAGTACAACCGCCTGCATTCAAGCAAACAGGAACCAGTAAAACATGAAAAAAGAATCAGAACACAAATGTAATACAACCAGACAAGACAGGTGCAATTTTCCGTCCACTGGCCTTTGTGAAGTGTAAACAAAACATCACAAAAGAACAAACAACAAATACAAAAATTAGAAGAAAAAGACTAAGACTTCCCTGCTGCTTCATTGTAAGAGAAGGACATACTTACTGAATACGATTTTCAAATAATACACTCGGCAAAGTACATCTGTGAATAGCCTGCATTTGGGAACATGGTGATTTGGCTTCATATACTGTATCATATTGGATTGATCACATTGTAGCGCAGTAGGTCACCATGTCTTTGAGTTTCTTAGTATTCATACATTCATGTCGTCCATGATATTGATGATGATAATATGAAATATGAAATTATTGACTGATATGTCAACTGACTACAACAGACTGTGTCTTGTAACCCAATTTTAGGTTCTCATGACAGATAAATTGGTTCTGAGTGCACGCATGCACGTACACACACACACACACACACACACACACACACACACACACACACACACACACACACACACACACACACACACACACACACACACACACACACACACACACACACACACTCACACACATACACAAACAAAGTATCACACACACACATATGTGAAGACAGGATGTGGTCATGTAATTATAGAAAATAGTCGGATAAAAAAATGTTAAACATTAATCTTCAGGAGCGCAGTAAAAAACATGATTTCCAAAGAAAACGTCACTATGAATTTCCTATATTTTTTCATGTGGGGAATACGTAAGTATTGATAGATGATAAGTAAAGGAGTTGTCCTGATTGATTTTTTATGTGTATACATGGGTTTTTTTTTACAGCCATTGAAGATCAATCATGAAACATTCATAGACTTAATTTTATCTTCTGTAGTCTAGTTTGTAACCATAAGGAAGATGAGATCTTCATGTCGGCCATTTTGATATTCTGTAATGTTGGTGTTATATGTTACCATGATATTACAAACTTACTCTAAGGCAGCTTTGACTTTGCATGAAAATGAAAGTGTACATGTGTATTGTAATAAAGGGACAGCAGCATACTGTATAACTGTTTTAAATGGAAGAGAGGTAAGCTGTTGGTGAGAGGGGTGGAGGTGGCAAGGTTTCTGTGATGTTCTCCTATGGTGATGTTGGAAGCTTTTTCGATATAAATATTATCCCCACTTTCAGGAAATTCTGTGCTAGAAATGTTCTCTTTTCTATCACTCTCTTAGTTTCTGTCTTGCTTTTTTGCTTTCTGTCATCTCTTTCTCTCTCATTGTCTGTCTTTTTGGTCCATTCCAGAAAGCCTTGATTTTCTTTTCCAGGTTTTATTTTTACCAGGGTTGTCAGTGTGTTCAGGTGTGTATTTTGTTTAGGATGGTTATAGTCCTGATTTTGTTCTGAGCAGTCGGCTGGACTTCAAACACTAATGATAACAACGCAATAATTGCAGAGAATTGTTGAAGCTTCATTGATGTTTCTTTATTTTACTGCTTCATGATGTTAAATGGCAGGCTACCATTACAATCTGACCTGGGCATAGCAGAACAGTAAAACTGTGCTTATTCAAGTATTATCAAACACGTTTTTACATCAAAACAGATGAATAGTGTTTTACAAATACAAAAACTACATTAGTGAGAGCTTTCATCCTCTTGTTCTCATAATCCTCGTCATTTATCGTAACATCATCTCAGAATCTGAGGCTTTTCATGTCCAACCGTCATTGTACCGCCAGTGCATTTGCTTCTGCCACTTGCCTGCCTTATTTATGTCCATGTCAGTGTCTTTGATTCTGACAGTTTTTTTTTTAGAAACATGATGTATGAACTTATGAATAATGTTTGTAATTATGCCTCCTGATGTAAAGTTGATACTGTATTTCCTGTATTGACTCACATATCTAACCTTGTATACATTGCTCATGCATATGTGGTGAATTAAAACATGTACCTGAATATAATATGTGTGGTCTCTTTTCATTTAGTGATTGTAATGGAATACTTGTGTGATTGTTGTGTGGTAGTAATATTGATGACGATAATGAAGGTGATGATTATACTGAAGATATGTTTTGGAAGATATAATCAGCAGAAAGATGGCTGTCAAGAATATTACTAAATGGATTGGTATATTTAATTTAATAAATATATTTTAGTTTCAAATTTATCTGAACAAGAAAGTTTTAACTATGATCAATTAAGTTAAAAAGAAATTTTCAGAAGCATGTATTTGCTGTTTAAGGAGAAAACTGATGGTTGATTTTGGCAGTACACTTCAAAAGCTTACACATTTTTTTTTGCAATAAAGTAGATCCCTAGTCTTTGCATGACTTTCAAGTTGACTTGTTATTACGAGTACAATATGAAATTTTCAGTTGGCAACAAGACTAACTGCACACAATGGAATAAGATGGGTGTTGGTTGAATTGCAGACATTTAGAAAGATAGCAAAGAACGTTACTTTGTAACATGGAATTATTAAGACATACTATATGAACTGCAAAGTCTACCAAGATAGCAAAGAATGTTTCTTTATAACATGGAATTATTAAGACATACTATATGAACAAGTTTGTCTACCAAGATAGCAAAGAATGTCACTTTGTAACATGGAATCATTAAGTAGTAGTAGTAGTAGTAGTAGCTGAGGGTGGCTCGTAGCCTAGGCCTTCTGGCCTTTTAACGCCCTATCTTTTTTGTTTTACGCTTTCTTCTTCGGGGTCTGAAAAGCATGCCTTAATATTCATACTTGAGCAATCTGCTTCAGTCTATTTTTTTAAATAACATTTTGAATTCTGCGTCATCGTCCAGGAAATTTTTGAATTTGTTAATGCTGTTAGTAAATTTAATTTCAAAAGGAATTTTATTCCACAATTTAACAATTCTGTTAGAAAAAAAAACGCTCTTGTGTTAGTATTTCTGTGTTTAACAAATATTTTACTTTCAGCATTCCTTGTTATACTAGCTTGTGGAAAGCAAAAAAATGTTTCAACTGATAGCTTATCCATCCCATTCATTATTTTGTATACCTGTATTAAATCCCCCCTAACCCTCCTACCTTTTAGTGAATGAAGTTTTAAAAACTTAAGCCTTTCTTCATAACTCATATTTTTACACTCTATAAGCAACCTAGTTGCCCTTCTTTGTACATTTTCAATCATTTTTGACTGTCTTATCAAATATGGATTCCAAACAACACTTGCGTATTCCAAATGTGGTCTAACAAAAGCCTTATACAACATTAAAAATGTATGTTTATTCATGTACAAAAATGTTCTTTTGATAATTCCTATCATTTGGTTAGCCTTATTTGTTACTCTTTTAATGTGCAGGTCAAAAGATAATTCACTATCAAATGTAACTCCCAAGTCTTTCTCCGTTTCACACACACTAATTTTCTGTACATCATTTCCAATTTTCATGAAATACTCTCGTCTAATATTCTTCTTACCAACATGCATTACATGGCATTTTGAAACATTAAAATATAATTCCAAGTATCTGACCAGTTTTGTAGTATTAGCAAGTCCTGTTGAATTAAATTAACATTGGCAACCTTGTCATATAGTTTTGTATCGTCAGCAAAAATTTTGCAAGTACAGTGCAGTGAATCAGGTAAGTCATTTATAAATACTGTAAACAAGATTGGACCCAGTACACTGCCCTGAGGGATCCCGCTTTTTACTTTTGTTTCTTCTGATTCAGCATTTCCTACCATTACCCTCTGCTTTCGATCATACAAAAAATTTTGGATCCATTTGAGTGTATTTCCTGTAATACCATAAGATGCTAATTTTATGAGCAGTCTTTCGTGAGGTACAGAATCAAAAGCTTTTCTAAAATCAAGATACACGATTTCATCATATTGGTGAAATCCTCCATAACTTCTAATAACTGGGTTACACGGGATCTTTTCCCTCTAAATCCATGTTGACATTTTGCATAAAATTTATTACTTTCAAAGTGAGAAATGATACAATCTCTTACTAGTGATTCCAGTACTTTACAAACAATACAAGTTAAACTTACAGGTCTATAGTTCCCAGCGTCACTCCTATTTCCTTTCTTAAACAAGGCTTTTAACATCGGCTGTTTTCCAATCCTTTGGTAACTCACCTGATTCTAAGGACTTATTAAATAATATACAAAGTGGCTTTGCAAGTTCTTTACTTACTTCCTTTAGTATCCTAGGGGATATCAAATCTGGTCCTTTAGCTTTATTCGGGTTTAGTTCCTGTAACTTTTTTTCTACCGCAGTTGGAGTAACTCTGATATCACACAATGATATACCATTTGACTTTGAATTTTCTATTAAATCTGGTAATGTACCGATATCTTCTGTTGTAAAAACGCTTGCAAAAAATTTATTTAAAACTTCAGACATACTACATGAATTGCAGCCTACCAAGATAGCAAAGAACGTTATTTTATAACATGGAATTATTAAGACATACTATATGAACTGCTAAGTCTACCAAGATAGCAAAGAATGTTATTTTATAACATGGAATTATCAAGACATACTATATGAATTGCTAAGTCTACCAAGATAGCAAAGAATGTTTCTTTATAACATGGAATTATCAAGACATACTACATGAATTGCAGCCTACCAAGATAGCAATGAACGTTATTTTATAACATGGAATTATCAAGACATACTATATGAACTGCTAAGTCTACCAAGATAGGAAAGAATGTTTCTTTGTAACATGGAATTATTAAGACATACTATATGAATTGCTAAGTCTACCAAGATAGGAAAGAATGTTTCTTTGTAACATGGAGTCATTAAGACATACTATATGAATTGCTAAGTCTACCAAGATAGCAAAGAATGTTATTTTATAACATGGAATTATCAAGACATACTATATGAATTGCTAAGTCTACCAAGATAGCAAAGAATGTTATTTTATAACATGGAATTATTAAGACATACTATATGAATTGCTAAGTCTACCAAGATAGGAAAGAACGTTATTTTATAACATGGAATTATCAAGACATACTATATGAATTGCTAAGTCTACCAAGATAGGAAAGAACGTTATTTTATAACATGGAATTATCAAGACATACTATATGAATTGCTAAGTCTACCAAGATAGCAAAGAATGTTATTTTATAACATGGAATTATTAAGACATACTATATGAATTGCTAAGTCTACCAAGATAGCAAAGAATGTTATTTTATAACATGGAATTATCAAGACATACTATATGAATTGCTAAGTCTACCAAGATAGCAAAGAATGTTTCTTTATAACATGGAGTCATTAAGACATACTATATGAATTGCTAAGTCTACCAAGATAGCAAAGAATGTTATTTTATAACATGGAATTATCAAGACATACTATATGAATTGCTAAGTCTACCAAGATAGCAAAGAATGTTATTTTATAACATGGAATTATTGAGACATACTATATGAATTGCTAAATCTACCAAGATAGCTAAGAATGTTATTTTATAACATGGAATTATTGAGACATACTATATGAATTGCAGTCTACCAAGATAGCAAAGAATGTTTCTTTGTAACATGGAATTATTGAGACATACTATATGAATTGCTAAGTCTACCAAGATAGCAAAGAATGTTATTTTATAACATGGAATCATTAAGTCATACTATATGAACTTCTATTCTCCCATCTACTGCTTGGAACCGTAGGAAAGAGGCAGTGTTATATAAGTTACACAGGGGTAAAACATTCTACACACATACATATGGTGTATACCGTGTGTTGAGCCACTCGGCATCAAACATCTTATTATGCTTAAACTTGGCACGATGTGAGACACAAGCACTACACAGCAGACTCCTTAAGGAACCTCTTCAGAGATGTTCCTCTGGAAGCAGTTTTCAAGTGTTTACTAGACGCCAATAGATTTCGTCTTAGATGATTAATCTGTGTGTCCCATCCAGAATCCTTGTGTGTTTCTCGTTAACTTAGTACGTATGGGAAAGATTTTTGAAATACATTTAGGCTTAAAAGGATAGGAACCAGAAGAACAAGAAAACCAATATAAGCGCGTATTTAACAAAACAAGACAAAACAAGCGCAAATTTTTGGCCAATCGGCCTTTGTCAAGCGCGAACGCACGGTCACAAACAGATCACAAACACCAAACAATGGATAATAAAAACAGGACTAAAAACTTCCCTGCCGCCTCGTCCAGTGGATAAAAAGGGGACCAAATGTGTGGTAGTAACATTGATGATGATAATGAATGAAAGTTGGTCCCCTTTTTATCCACTGGACGAGGCGGCAGGGAAGTTTTTAATCCTGTTTTTATTATCCATTGTTTGGTGTTTGTGATCTGTTTGTGACCACGCGTTCGCGCTTGACAAAGGCCGGTTGGCCAAAAATTTGCGCTTGTTTTGTCTTGTTTTGCTGAATACGCGCTTACATTGGTTTTCTTGTTTTTCTGGTTCCTGTTTGCTTGGGTGCGGGCAGTCACACTTGTTTTGGATCTTAAAATGATAATTATGTTATGAGCTTGGTTTTGAACTGTTGTCTTTTCTATTCAACTTGGACTTGTTTTCATTGTGATATTACCACTGATAGGGCTCTAGTAGTCGGCTGGGCTATAAACAATACTGATGAACATGAACATAAATGTGTCGAGTTCAATCCCAGCCCGCAACATGAAAAACTGACCTGTTGCTGCTCTCATCTTAACCCTTTGACTCCCGCAACCTATCCACCGACTGCAAAAACCCTTTGACTCCCCCCACCCTTTCCACCAGCTTTCTGCAGGAAGCTGGTGGAAAGGGTGAGGGAGTCAAAGGGTTAAGCTTTTACTTTGTTAGCATGGTTGACAATGCAGAATGCTGGTGGATAGGGTGCAGGAGTCAAAGGGTTAATGCTTCCATCATTGTGATGGTGTCAGTTTGGTATTTCATAGATCATCTGTCCCTTCTCTCCCACCTCTTCCCAGTTTCAATCTGCCAGATAATTGCTTATAGCTATGGGTGGAGCACATATGGATTTGTCCCAATCTGATAAATCCATGTCGAACAAATTCCAACAGCAATCTTCCAATGGTGTTATAACATCAGGATAGATTTCTTTTTGCTTTTGTAATAACATCTTCATGGAACCAGTAGAAAATTAGGAAAAAACGAAACAAAAACAAACAAAAATATAATAAAAAAAACAACAACAAAAAAACAGCAACAACATAAAACCCCACCAACCACACTCAGACACACACAGACACACACAGACACACACACACACACACACACACACACACACACACATTCACACATAAACAATAACACACACACACACACACACATATCGCTAGATGTGGCATGTCCATATATGTGTGAAATGACAGGTAACATCCCCTCCCCCCCCCCCCCCCCCAACAAAAAAACGCGTTGAGACAAGTCAACGATTATTGTTTGGTAAATAACAATAATTTTATCCAAAACAAGTGCGACTGCCCGCGCCCAAGCAAACAGGATCCAGAAGAACAAGAAAACCAAAGTAAGCGCGTATTTAACAAAACAAGACAAAACAAGCGCAAATTTTCGGCCAACCGGCCTTTGTCAAGCGCGAATGCACGGTCACAAACAGACCACAAACACTAAACAACAGATAATAAAAACAGGACTAAAACTTCAGTGGATAAAAAGGGACCAAAAAAATTTTTGTTTATCTCTTTATTTTGTTTGTTTTTGTTGCCGTAGTTTGTTCCTGTTTGTATGTAATTGATTAAGATAACATGTAGAGTTGTTGTCCACGCCTCCTTCTCCATCCACACGAGACATGTCTGTAGAAACCACAGACATACATACCTATACGTGGCAGAAACTGGCGATCGGTTCTTCCCGCATTGCGGTTCTGACCAATAATAATAAGTCGCCTAAATAAGTAGGCCTATATGAAATAAAGGATACGTTTCCTTTTCCATTATTAGTTCATTTTATTTTATGTTGTTTTTCATTATTAGGGCCAATTCTTGCTTTTGTGAAGTGTAGAAATTTGGCTAGATGACCCTTTTGCTAGCGAATTAAAAATTAGAATGGAAAAAAAAATTGGAATCGGGAATTTCCGATACTGGACGCGTAGTAATATGACGTGTTGCACAGAAATACACGGTGATAGGAAAAGTGTGCTAAGGGGATTTTTGCAGAAGCCCCTCGCCTGGAAATCATACAAGATGTAGTGGCGTCTGTGTGTCCTCTTGAATTTTGTAACTACAGTGTTGAATTTGACAACATACATGCGTGGGTGCTAAAGTGAACAAACCTTGACAGTGTACCTCAGATGGTTACATTTTTACTCACGGTAAAACTTGAAGGTATATTGTTTGGTATTCCCGTATTATTTGTAGAGATTTTTTTTGAGAATGTACCAGACAGGGAGATTGCATGTGTGTTAATTTGTTGTTGTCGTGGTGGCTTTGTGTTGTTTTTAAGTAGGAAACGGTACCTGTATATACAAATGTGTACGTCAGCTATGGTCGTGTCTGTATCAGAGAGAGAGAGAAAGAGAGAGAGAGAGCGAGAGAGAAAGAGAGAGAGATGCACCCGCGCTCCTGATTGTCTCTGCATCTGTCTGTGAGTGTAGGCATAGTGTGTGTGTGTGTGTGTGTGTGAGAGAGAGAGAGAGAGAGAGAGAGAGAGAGAGAGAGAGAGAGGAGGGGGGGCAGCTGAAATGTGGTTTCAGAGAAGAATGTTAAGAGTTCCATGGACAGCAAAGAAAACAAACGAGACAGTCTTGAAGGTGGCAGACACAAAAAGAACAATAATGAAGAAAAAAAGGAAAAGACAAGCAACATTTATAGGACATTTTATGAGAAATTAGAGCACCTTGTCACAACAGGAAAGCTAGAGGGAAAAAAGCACCAGCTGCCTCAATCTTACTCTGATGTTGACCGTCACGTTTTACACCCGATATTGGTTCAATATGACAATGAAGGACTCTTTTCCTGTTATTAACTGATAGGCTTTTGTTAGGAAAATGCTTTTCATTTTGTTGAATGCTTTTTTTAGCTAGGCCAGTTCTGTTGACTATTTTCAATGTGCATCTGCCATCTGGTGAGATCACTGTTCCTAGATATTTAAGCTTATCAACATGCCTCAGTGTGGTGCCACTTGCTGTTACTTTGTATGAGGGGGATTTCTTGTTTTATACGATTACCATTACTTCAGTCTTCTTGCTATTTAACTCGAGCCCCTTATTTCTGGCTTCTATTTATATCATATTCATAAGAATTTGTAGGTCTTTTTCCTTTTCTTCATTTAAAAACGTTGCCATCTGCTTAACGAAGATTGTTTATTGTTTTCCCTCCAAACTATACCACGGGCATTCTTCTAAATTTCTTATGATGGTTTCGCTGTAAAGTAAAAACAAATCTGGTGACAGGACAGATCCCTGCCTAATCCCTCTTTTGATATTTTGGAAAGAGCTTATATAATTTTCTACTCTAGTTGCTGCTGTTAGCTCCCAATAAATGTTCATTATTATTTTTAGATCTTTTCCATCAACATTGAGCCTTTCTATTAGTTAATCAATTCTTCGTGCATACTCGATCAAAAAGCCTTAGTGTAATCAACAAAACATAAATCCTTATTCAACTCAACTGTTCTTTCTATTCCTTTTGCCCTCCTCTGTTCTTCCATCAAGCCTATAATTTCTTTTGTCATCCAGTTCTTCTTTGCTTTTCTTTCAGCTCTAGGGATTTTTTTTTTTTTACAAACTTCATTTATCGAGTTTCTCAACTTTGTCCATTGTTCCTCACCGTCACCTAGTCTTCCATAGCACTGAATATTTTTGAACAATGCGTTAAATTTTGCGCGAATCGATTCATATGTTTTTAAGAGTCCAAGGTTTAGTTTGATATTATTGTTTGGTCTGTTTTCTTCTCTTTAGTTTCAGCCTAAATCTTCCCAGTACAAGAATGTGGTCATTTTTACAGTCTGCACTGGTAATGTTTTAGCTATCAGTAAAGAATTATTAAATCTTTTATTTATCAGGATGTAATCAATTTAATTTCTTGTACTGTCTCCTGGATTCATCGATGTCCTTTTTCTTCTGTTAGGTTGCTCAAAACAAGTGTTTCCTATTATGAATTCATTCACTTGTGCCCACTCAACAAGTTTCTCGACCCTTTCATTTCGTGTGCCAAGGCCATGAGGTCCAACTGTGTATGTACTTTTTCCTGTCCCTCTTTAGCGTTAAAATATCCCATTATTATTGTAGTGTCCTGTGAGTTTCTCTAAACTTGGCTGTCGGCTCTCTCTAATTCTTCATAGAAGTTGTCAATTTCTTCCTCAGAACTTGAAGATGTTCGTGCATGTACTTGGATGCTGTTGATATCAAATGGCTTGCCATCCAGCCTAACTAATAAAACTAGGTCTGATATAGCCCAGTATACTTTGATAGACTTTGACATGTCACTGTCCATTATGATGCCCACTCCTCCATTATGTTGTCTCCACCAGATACAGGATTTTATCCTCTTTGTAATTTTTAGGAAAGGGAAATTAGAGCACCTGGTCACAAAGGAAAGCTGGAGAGAAACAGAACACCAGGTAGACCCAGGGGGAAAATATTGGACGGACTTGCAGGGTGGCTGAGGACAGAGAGGGTGGGATGTGTACTTGCAGCACAGGGGATAGATTCGTGTGGAGGGCCATGATCGCCCGCCATGTGGCAGGGCACATGATGATGATACTTGCCTGATGTTTCATGCCTGCCCCCTTCCATCTCATTCCCCTAGTCCTAAAATAGTGATGTTAAGCTTTTCCATCTCTATCTTGACATTTTCTCATTTTACTTTTTGCAGAATTGTTCATTTGTCTTTTTCTTATCGATCTTCAAAGGTTTCTTTTTCCCTAACTTTCCTAAGTACATCTTCATTTGACATCTTGGCCGTCCACGAACTTTTAAGCAGTCTTTTGTATTTCCACATCTCCGTAACTTCCAACTTGTCCTCTGATCCCTTAGCAATGCATAAGTTTCACAACCGTTCACAATATACAGTAGACACATCTTGGTGCCATCATGGATCATCTGGAGTTCATTAGTACGTTCTTTAATGATCCGCAGGTTGTCTAGCTTTTGCTATCTGGGCCTTTATCGTAGTGATATCTCTGGTATCTGAGGTATCTACTTCCAAGATGTTTGAAGTTGTCTACTTGATTGATGGTTTTCCCATTACTAGTTAGGTTTAGAGGTGTGCTTTCTTCTATATGTTTTTTTTCACAATCAGATGTTTTCCTTTGGCTCTGCTCCTCCTATCTGTATAGCCATGTCTTCTACATAAGCAGCTCTCATGACTTCTTCCGTGGAGATACGGTGAAAGGATACAACCTTGTCTAACTCCCTCTTGGATGTTGAAAAATTCTCATTTCTGACTGTTCCATTTAATTGTAACCTTTTGGTCTTTGAATAATGAGGCAATTAACGAAATGAAATGTTTAGGAAAGCCCATTTTGACCATTGCGTTGAATAGGTGGAGATAATGATGCTATCAAATGCTTTGCTATAGTCTATGAAGGTGACAAAAGCTTCTTCATCAGTGCTTCATTTTCTTCATGAGTGTTTGTAACACAGATAACATATCAATTGTGCCTCTGTTGGATCTTTAGTTTGCCCGGCTGTCAGATAGTTCTTTTTTTTCTGTTGGATCTTTAGTTTGCCCGGCTGTCAGATAGTTCTTCTTCTATCTGTTGGATCTTTAGTTTGCCCGGCTGTCAGATAGTTCTTCTTCTATCTGTTGGATCTTTAGTTTGCCCGGCTGTCAGATAGTTCTTCTTCTCTCTGTTGGATCTTTAGTTTGCCCGGCTGTCAGATAGTTCTTCTTCTATCTGTTGGATCTTTAGTTTGCCCGGCTGTCAGATAGTTCGTTCTTCTATCTGTTGGATCTTTAGTTTGCCCGGCTGTCAGATAGTTCTTCTTCTCTCTGTTGGATCTTTAGTTTGCCGGTTGTCAGATAGTTCTTCTTCTCTCTGTTGGATCTTTAGTTTGCCCGGCTGTCAGATAGTTCTTCTTCTATCTGTTGGATCTTTAGTTTGCCCTGCTGTCAGATAGTTCTTCTTCTTCTGTTGGATCTTTAGTTTGCCCGCTGTCAGATAGTTTTCTTCTATCTGTTGGATCTTTAGTTTGCCCGGCTGTCAGATAGTTCTTCTCTCTCTGTTGGATCTTTAGTTTGCCCGGCTGTCAGATAGTTCTTCTTCTATCTGTTGGATCTTTAGTTTGCCCGGCTGTCAGATAGTTCTTCTTCTCTCTGTTGGATCTTTAGTTTGCCCGGCTGTCAGATAGTTCTTCTTCTCTCTGTTGGATCTTTAGTTTGCCCGGCTGTCAGATAGTTCTTCTTCTCTCTGTTGGATCTTTAGTTTGCCCGGCTGTCAGATAGTTCTTCTTCTCTCTGTTGGATCTTTAGTTTGCCCAGTGGCTGTTGCAGCTGTCAGATAGTTCTTCTTCTCTCTGTTGGATCTTTAGTTTGCCCGGCTGTCAGATAGTTCTTCTTCTCTCTGTTGGATCTTTAGTTTGCCCGGCTGTCAGATAGTTCTTCTTCTATCTGTTGGATCTTTAGTTTGCCCGGCTGTCAGATAGTTCTTCTTCTATCTGTTGAATCTTTAGTTTGCCCGGCTGTCAGATAGTTCTTCTTCTATCTGTTGGATCTTTAGTTTGCCCGGCTGTCAGATAGTTCTTCTTCTCTCTGTTGGATCTTTAGTTTGCCGGCTGTCAGATAGTTCTTCTTCTCTCTGTTGGATCTTTAGTTTGCCCGGCTGTCAGATAGTTCTTCTTCTCTCTGTTGGATCTTTATTTGCCGGCTGTCAGATAGTTCTTCTTCTCTCTGTTGGATCTTTAGTTTGCCCGGCTGTCAGATAGTTCTTCTTCTATCTGTTGGATCTTTAGTTTGCCCGGCTGTCAGATAGTTCTTCTTCTATCTGTTGGATCTTTAGTTTGCCCGGCTGTCAGATAGTTCTTCTTCTCTCTGTTGGATCTTTAGTTTGCCCGGCTGTCAGATAGTTCTTCTATCTGTTGGATCTTTAGTTTGCCCGGCTGTCAGATAGTTCTTCTTCTATCTGTTGGATCTTTAGTTTGCCCGGCTGTCAGATAGTTCTTCTTCTCTCTGTTGGATCTTTAGTTTGCCCGGCTGTCAGATAGTTCTTCTTCTATCTGTTGGATCTTTAGTTTGCCCGGCTGTCAGATAGTTCTTCTTCTCTCTGTTGGATCTTTAGTTTGCCCGGCTGTCAGATAGTTCTTCTATCTTGGGCTTCAATCTGTTGAGAATAATTGTTAGCAAAATTCTTACTGGCATGTCTGATTCGGGCAATAGTTTTGTTCTTGTTACAATCTTCGATTCTGCCACTCTTAAAAAGCATCACAAATTCTTGAAGTTTCCAATCTGTTGGCCACCGATGAGTATTCCAGCTTTTACAACAAAGATGGTGCATTGCTTTTAGGCCTTTTTTTCCAGCATGTTTTAACAGTTCTCCTGGAACATTGTCAGGTCCTGGGATTTTTCTTGGTTTTAACTGCAGAGCAAACCCAGTGAACTAAAAGCAACTGGAAACCAAATGAATGTTGTGGAATGAATGAATGAATGAATGAATGATTGAATGATTGAATGATTGGATGCATGTGTGATATGTTTTGTCAAAAGACGAAATACACTTAAATTAACTAGATACTAAATACATTATGCTTGTTCAGTGAACGAATGAATGAATAAATGAAAGAGTTGTATTAATTAAGCAATCTGCTTTTTTGTTGTTGTTGCTTTTTTTTCCTCACTAGATTGTCATGTTTGTTTGTCATGTATTGCTTTCATCTCTGTACAATCTTAAAATGTCGCACTTTATGTGTGTATTCACTTGCTTGTTTTAGTTGTTAATAAATGGATATTAATTCTCTTTTTGAGAGTGAATACATGCATGTGACATGTGTAAACGCCCTATCGGTGTACTCAGCCCTATCGGTGTACTCAGCCCTATCGGTTGTACTCAGCCCTATCGGTGTACTCAGCCCTATCGGTGTACTCAGCCCTATCGGTGTACTCAGCCCTATCGGTGTACTCAGCCCTATCGGTGTACTCAGCCCTATCGGTGTACTCAGCCCTATCGGTGTACTCAGCCTATCGGTGTACTCAGCCCTATCGGTGTACTCAGCCCTATCGGTGTACTCAGCCCTATCGGTGTACTCAGCCCTATCGGTGTACTCAGCCCTATCGGTGTACTCAGCCCTATCGGTGTACTCAGCCTATCGGTTGTACTCAGCCCTATCGGTGTACTCAGCCCTATCGGTGTACTCAGCCCTATCGGTGTACTCAGCCCTATCGGTGTACTCAGCCCTATCGGTGTACTCAGCCCTATCGGTATATTTCGTTGAAAACAGCATACACAGCAATATCTACGAAATCTAGTTTAGAACGTTTCAAACTATTGCTTTGGAAGATTATAAATATGTACACAATGAAAATTAAAAGGTCACGATTAAGTTAAATGTGCACTTGTTTAAAATTCCTTGGTGTCATTTGGCCTCTCTATCCCGACCTATGTTTGGTTTCGTCTGCTTTTACAGCGAACGGTGATTTTTTTTTTTTTTTTTTTTTGCACCCCCAACAAATTATTCAAAGCCATTTTATCATTTCGGTGGACAATCCTATTTCGATCTAATGTGCGCTGAAGAAAATATCTTTTTTAATTCATTCTCTGTGAACAAATTTGAGATGTTTCTAAAACGGAAGGACTGTACATGAAATAAACAATAAAATGTATTAATTTTTGCATGGCTGTGCGCTCTGGCTGACCACTGGTGCCAGTGATGAGATACACGTAACAGACCCGGCTGCCAGTGCTAAGTGCTAAGTGCTTCTGGAGAGGAATTGTTAGTCAGAATGTGTGGGATGGAAAACACCTATTTCCATGCTGATAGGGCCGAGTATACCGATACGGCCGAGTATACCGATAGGGCTGAATATATACACCGATAGGACGGAGTATTACACCGATGGGGCTGAGTATACGGATATGGCTGAGTATATGGATGGGGCTGAGTTGTATACCAATAGGGCTGAGTATACCGATAGGGCTGAGTATACCGATAGGACTCAGTATACCGATAGGGCTCAGTATACCGATGGGGCTCAGTATACCGATAGGGCTCAGTATACCGATAGGGCTCGGTATACCGATAGGGCTTTAACAGACGTGGCAAGGCCCACTGAGGTTCAGCTGATTGTGGGCCAGTTTGTGAGCAAGCTGTATCAGTCACTGCCTGTTTCTGCCAGTGTCTAGGCAGGTCTCAAATTCGAGATTCAGGTGCAGTTAAAAAAAAAAAAAAAGATTTAGATTTGATTTTATCAAGATTTTGCGCTGTATAAATAAAATATTGTATTGTATTGTATAATAACGTTCAGTCATAATTATGCACATCTGAATGGTAATGACTCACGATGTTGGCCATTGTAGTCAGACAACATGAATAATGTCAATCAAAGAATATGGTTCTACCTATGAAAGACTCGTTATCATCATAGGCAAGATATCAAATCAACCAGTAAAACTGTATATCTGTGTTCACATGCCCTTGGCGTATTCTCAAAGTAAAGATTACGCTGAAAATGGATATGACTGT
Organism: Monoplex corrugatus; assembly: GCA_030674185.1. Taxonomy (NCBI): domain Eukaryota; kingdom Metazoa; phylum Mollusca; class Gastropoda; order Littorinimorpha; family Ranellidae; genus Monoplex; species Monoplex corrugatus. Next base: position 81,606,326 of record JAPXFY010000013.1, on the reverse strand, counting down.
GCAACCCAATTTTCTGTTTTGTATACTGAAACTTTTAATATCACACACACACACACACACACACACACACACACACACACACACACACACACACACACACACACACACAAAGTTTAATTACTTGTCAGCCAAACAGCGTGGTTCTTATATCTGTCTGTCTATCAGTGTGTATGAGTATCTATGTAGATAGCTATCTACAGACCTATAGATATATCAAACAATGAACAAGATGTTTTTAAAATCAGGAAATCAACTGTCCTTCAAAAAACTAAAGAAGAAAGACGATAAAACATCTGTGAAGGACCCAATTCTGTCTTCAGTGTATCTGTGAAGGACCCAATTCTGTCTTCAGTGTATCTGTGAAGGACCCAATTCTGTCTTCAGTGTATCTGTGAAGGACCCAATTCTGTCTTCAGTGTATCTGTGAAGGACCCAATTCTGTCTTCAGTGTATCTGTGAAGGACCCAATTCTGTCTTCAGTGTATCTGTGAAGGACCCAATTCTGTCTTCAGTGTATCTGTGAAGGACCCAATTCTGTCTTCAGTGTATCTGTGAAGGACCCAATTCTGTCTTCAGTGTATCTGTGAAGGACCCAATTCTGTCTTCAGTGTATCTGTGAAGGACCCAATTCTGTCTTCAGTGTATCTGTGAAGGACCCAATTCTGTCTTCAGTGTATCTGTTTTTTATTACAACAGTTTTACAGTCCGTACAGATAACAATTCTAAGTTTCTCTGTCAATACTGCACGGTATACATTACACGGTTATTAAACACTCAGAAGCACTCTGTCATGTCTTTAATAATAATAATTACAATATTTATATAGCGCAAACTCTCGATAAAAATCAAATCTAAGCGCTGAACATACACTTACGCACGCGCGCACACACACGCACGCACACACTTACACATGGCTATAAATGGGGGAAAAGAATAAAAGCAATGGAAAATTATAGAGAGCATATTATATACAAATATATATTACAATGCGATTCCCCTCCGAGTGGAGACAGGCTACAGAGGGGGGTTGACAGAGGAGAAAAGGTGAGTTTTGAGAGCAGACTTGAAGGAGACAAAAGTAGGTTGCTGACGGACTGAGAGAGGAAGTTTGTTCCAGGAAAGTGGACCAGAAACAGAGAAGGCTCGTGGACCATAGGTATTGAGCTTGGTGCGTGGAAAGCGAAAAGTCAGAGGATCGGAGGCAGAGCGGAGGGTACGTGAGGGAACATAGATCTCAAGTAGGCTTGACAGGTAATCGGGGGCTGCGTTATTGAGGCTTTTGTAGCACATGGTGTCTAGTTTGTACTGTATGCGCTTTGATACAGGGAGCCAATGAAGTTGTGCCAGGAGAGGAGATATGTGGTCAGCTTTTTTCTTTTTGAGTACAAGGCGTGCAGCATTGTTTTGAATGCGCTGTAGGATGTGAATGGTGGAGGCAGGAAGACCAGATAGGAGTGAATTGCAATAGTCAATGCGAGACATTATGAAGGAGAGAACGATGACTTACAGCGGCACTGTTATACTTTCCCGGGAGACATCTAAAGTATCGTTCATCATCATCAAGTGCCCTGCCGCATGGCGTTGGCGATCATGGCCCTCCATATGTATCTATCCCTTGTTGCCGCAAGGACATCTTCCACCCCCTCTGTCCTCAGCGACCTGCAAGTCCGTCCAAAAGTTCTCCCTGGGTCTACTTGGAGCTCTCTTTCCCTCCAGCTTTCCTGTTGTGATCAGGTGCTCTAATTCCTCTTTCCTCAAAAAATGGCCTTAAAATGTTGCTTGTCTTTTCATAATCTTCCGTATGAATGATCTTCTTGTGTCTGCCTCCATTAAGACTGTCTCTTTGTTTTCTTTGTATTTTGTCTATGGAATTCTCAACATTCTTCTTAGAAACCACATCTCGTCTGCCTCAATCTTGTTCTGACTTTGCGTGTTGACTGTCCTCGCCTCACAACCGTATAACATTATCAGTTCTATATAACATTCAAGAACTCTCTTCCTGATGTTAATTGATAAACATTTTTTGGTAAAAATACTTTTCATCTTCTTGAGTACTGTCTTGGCTTGGCCGATTCTGCTGGCTATTTGTGATGTGCATCTGCCGTCTGGTGGGATGACTGTTCCCAGATATTTAAACTTATCAACCTGTCTCAAGGTTGTGCAGTTTGCTGTTATTTTACATGAGGGGAATTCATGTTTTTTACGGATTACCATAGCTTCAGTCTTCTTGCTATTTAGCACCAACCCTTTATATTTGCTTTCTATTTCTATTTTATTCACAAGGTTTTGTGGGTCCTTTTTCATTTTCTTAACATACCTAGATGAAAGCAGACACACTGAAAATGAGTGAAGAAAAACAGAACTTTGGTACAAAATCAAATCTTTAAAAAAAAATGTAAGCTAAATTACCATGGTTATCTGAGACTGTACTGCAGCCTTCAGCTAAATCCGCAAGGAATCTTGGTGTTTTTTTGTTGTTGAATCCTTGTCCATGGACGCTCACGTTAACTACCTGACAACATCTTTTATCCCCAACTATGTAGAATAAGCAAAATCCGCCATTTCCCTCCGCTCATGCCACAAACAAGCTCTATGTAGCTTTCATTCTAACCAGACGAGACTATTGTGACTCTCTCTCTCTCTCTCTCTCTCTCTCTCTCTCTCTCTCTCTCTCTCTCTCTCTCTCTCTCTCTCTCTCTCTCTCTCTCTCTCTCTCCCTCTCTCTCTCTCTGTGTATTTGTGTGTATGTGTGGTTTCTTGTGAGAGTGAGTGAGTGTGTGTGTGTGTGCGTGCGTGCGTGCATATGTGTGTATGTGTGTGTGTATGTGTGTGTCTGTGTGTGTGTGTCTGTGTGTGTATGTCTGTGTGTATGTATGTATGTGTGTGTGTGTGTGGTTATGTGAAAGCAGAGCGTACATGTGTGTTTGTGCGTTGTGTATATACGTCAGTTAGAGTGTGTGTGTGCGTGCTTGTATCTGTGTTTTTATGTGTGTGTTTGTACATACAAACCCCACATTGATGTAGGTAGACCCTGTAGGAAAGACATTTTAAATTCTGTACACTTTTCTGTGTACTGATAGTAGTAGTACTGGTAGTAGTATTTCTGTGTACTAGTAGTAGTGCATTATCTGTTGTTTCTGTTTTACTGTGTTCACCCAGCAACCCAACCAAACCCACCTCTACTGTGCCTGTGTGTTGTGTGTGTGTGTGTGTGTGTGTGTGTGTGTGTGTGTGTGTGTGTGTGTGTGTGTGTGTGTGTGTGTGTGTGTGTGTGTGTGTGTGTGTGTGGTCTTTGATTTAATGTCTATTCACTAAAGTGATTTTAGACACACACACACACACAAAAAAGGATACATGAGGAGAAAAGAGGATTAACGATTAAAACAGCAAAATTGGCTAACCATAACATTGAACATGAGAAGTAACGGAACGTTAAAGATAATTCGCTATAGGACTTTTTGACAGGCTAACAAAAAATTCATATGTTAAGGATGATGAGGCAAATATGTCAGAAATTGTCTTCGTTAATAGCGTAGGTATATGTCGTTTTACCCGAACACATGAAAGAATATGACTATGTGTTATCTTCTTTCCACACAGACACACTACATTCCTAGTGTATTTTGTTTTGAATGCATCAAGTTTCCACCTATACATAAGGGATTGTATACTTCTGCTGGCAGGAAACTGCTTCGGTGTTTTGCTAATTTCAAAGATCATGTAACATTTTTCATACTTTTTCTGTTTATCTTGAAACTGCTTCCATACATAGGTGTCCACTAAGGTATAACACTCATGCAATGAGAGGGAAAGTTGTATTCTGGTGAGCTCTTTGCCCCCCGTTTGGCAGCCCTATCAACCATATCATTGTAATGAAAAGAACTATGAGATGGTATCCAGCAGAAAGTAATGTCAGTGCCTCTTAAGGATAAACTATTAATCAAGTGAGTAATTTCCAATATCATTTCAGATCTTGTTTGTAATTTTGATAATTCAAGACCTTGAAGTACAGATTTTGAATCAACGCAAAAAAGTATCTGGGGAATCGTCCTAGAAAGATTTATCATATAATTCAAAGCCATTAAGATTGCAAAGAGTTCTGCAGTAAAGACAGATTTATTAAGTCCTATATAGAAAGATTTCTCAATTTTGAGAGCAGGTATTAAAAACGCTGAGTCTGCTTGTCTTTCAATTATTGATCCATCAGTGTAAACTTTCAAGTGATCGGAATAAAAGTCTTCTATATGACTTTTAACTTGACTTGCCAGTAAGTTGATATTATCTTCTTTTTTTAAGTCAGTGTTATATGTCAAATCGTGCTCTTTGAAGTTCCCAACTGGGTACTGGTGTTTGTGTGTGTGTGTTTGTGTGTGTGTGTTTGTGTGTGTGTGTGTTTGTGTGTGTGTGTGTGTGTGTGTGTGTGTGTGTGTGTGTGTGTGTGTGTGTGTGTTTGTTTGTTGGTGCGTCTCTCTCTCTCTCTCTCTCTCTCTCTCTCTCTCTCTCTCTCTCTCTCTCTCTCTCTCTCTGCGTGTGCGCGTGTAAATGTGAGTACATTTATGTTTGTCTATGTTTTTCGTTGTGTGTGTGTGTGTGTGTGTGTGTGTGTGTGTGTGTGTGTGTGTGTGTGTGTGTGTGTGTGTGTGTGTGTGTGTGCACGCGTGCGCGTGTGTGTTTCCTTGTGTATGTGTGTGTGTGTGTGGTTTTCTTGTGTGTGTGTGTGTATATATATATATATATGTGAGTGTGTGTGTGTGTGTGTGTGGTGTGTGTGTGTGTGTGTGTGTGTGTATGTGTGTGTGTGTGTATGTGTGCACGCACTTGTGTGTGCGCTTGGGTGTGTGTGTGAGACTGTACTTATCAGATAGTATCAATACCACTCATTTTTAATTCCATGCCAAGATCTGTTGTTATTTTTGATGAACCATGTTTATGCTGCATTGACTTATTGGTGTATGTGTCATGACTGTCTTTGTACTGCATTAATGTATTGTCATGGCAACTTCCACCCTCCCCACCCCACCTTCTTTTTTTTTCGTGTGTGTGTGTGTGTGTGTGTGTGTGTGTGTGTGTGTGTGTTGTGTGTGTGTGTGTGTGTGTGTGTGTGTGTGTGTGTGTGTGTGTGTGTGTGTGTGTGTGTGTTTTTCAAGCACAACGAGCATTCTCTTAAAGTGACTATTTACACTTTATAAATGGAATCATCACTACTGTTTAAAAAAAAACAAATCTTGTCTCGTAAACTATAAACAACATTTAGTGATAGCACACAACCTTGTCCAAAAACCAAATCTTCCTGCTGATGGTTTGGGGCCTGATTTCTATCAATGGATTTTCTCAGTATATTCTGTACAAATACTCAGCTATTTTGTCTCAGTCAGTGACCATGAAACTGTTTGCTATGTATCAAGGCTCATGATGAAAATCTTGTGACGAGACAGACAGCTAGTGGTAAGCCATAGGACTACATTTCGCAGGTAAAAAAAAATCTTCTTTGAATGGCAAAATCAGTTATCAGGTGTCATAGTGTATTATTCACTTTGATTTGTGTTTGGTAGTAACCGAGTAATGTTCTATGTTGATATCTAACTGAGTAATGTTCTATGTTGATATTTAACTGAGTAATGTTCTATGTTGGTATTTAACCGAGTAATATTCTATGTTGGTATTTAACTGAGTAATGTTCTATGTTGGTATTTAACTGAGTAATGTTCTATGTTGGTATTTAACTGAGTAATGTTCTATGTTGGTATTTATCTGAGTAATGTTCTATGTTGGTATTTAACTGAGTAATTTCTATGTTGTATTTAACTGGGTAATGTTCTATGTTGGTATTTAACTGAGTAATGTTCTATGTTGGTATTTAACTGAGTAATGTTCTATGCTGATATCTAACTAGTAATGTTCTATGTTGATATTTAACTGAGTAATGTTCTATGTTGGCATTTAACTGAGTAATGTTCTATGTTGGTATTTAACTGAGTAATGTTCTATGTTGATATTTAACTGAGTAATGTTCTGTGTTGATATTTAACTGAGTAATATTCTATGTTGATATTAACTGAATAACGTTCTGTTTATTATCTGAATAATGTTCTATGTGGATATCTAACTGAGTAATGTTCTATGTTGATATTTAACTGAATAATGTTCTATGTTGGTATTTAACTGAGTAATGTTCTATGTTGATATCTGGGTAATGTTCTATGTTGATATTTAACTGAATAATGTTCTATGTTGGTATTTAACTGAGTAATGTTCTATGTTGATATCTGAGTAATGTTCTATGTTGATATTTAACTGAATAATGTTCTATGTTGGTATTTAACTGAGTAATGTTCTCTGTTGATATCTGAGTAATGTTCTAGTTTGATATTTAACTGAGTAATGTTCTATGTTGCTATTTAAGTGAGTAATGTTTTGTGTTGATATTAAGTGAGTAATGTTCTATATGGATATCTAACTAGTAATGTTCTATGTGGATATCTAACTGAGTAACTTTCTATGTTGATATCTAACTGAGTAATGTTCTATGTTGGTATTTAACTGAGTAATGTTCTATGTTGATATTTAACTAGTAATATTCTATGTTGGTATATTGAGTAATGTTCTATGTTGGTATTTAACTGAGTAATGTTCTATGTTGGTATTTAACTAGTAATGTTCTATGTTGGTATTTAACCGAGTAATGTTCTATGTTGTATTTAAATGAGTAATGTTCTATGTTGATATCTAACTGAATAATGTTCTATGTTGATTTTAAATGAGTAATATTCTATGTTGGTATCTATCTGAGTAATGTTCTATATTGGTATTTAACTGAGTAATATTCTATGTTGGTATTTAACTGAGTAATGTTCTATGTTGATATCTAACTGAGTAATGTTCTATGTTGATATCTAACTGAGTAATGTTCTATGTTGATATCTAACTGAGTAATGTTCTATGTTGATATCTAACTGAGTAATGTTCTATGTTGGTATTTAAATGAGTAATGTTCTATGTTATATCTAACTGAATAATGTTCTATGTTGATTTAAATGAGTAATATTCTATGTTGGTATCTATCTGAGTAATGTTCTATGTTGGTATTTAACTGAGTAATATTCTGTTGGTATTTAACTGAGTAATGTTCTATGTTGATATCTAACTGAGTAATGTTCTATGTTGATATCTAACTAGTAATGTTCTATGTTGATATCTAACTGAGTAATGTTCTATGTTGATATCTAACTGAGTAATGTTCTATGTTGATATCTAACTAGTAATGTTCTATGTTGGTATATGAGTAATGTTCTATGTTAATATTAACTGAGTAATGTTCTATGTTGATATCTGAGTAATGTTCTATTTGATATCTAACTGAGTAATGTTCTAGGTTGATATTTAACTGAATAATGTTCTATATTGTATCTATCTGAGTAATGTTCTGTGCTGCTATCTGAGTAATGTTCTAGGTTGACATTTAACTGAGTACTGTTCTATGTTGATGTTTAACTGAGAAACTGTTCTATGTTGATGTTTAACTGAGTACTGTTCTATGTTGATGTTTAACTGAGTAACTGTTCTATGTTGATTTTAACTGAGTACTGTTCTATGTTGATGTTTAACTGAGTACTGTTCTATGTTAATATCTAACTGAGTAATGTTCTATGTTGATGTATTAACTGAGTACTGTTCTATGTTGATGTTTAACTGAGTACTGTTCTATGTTGATGTTTAACTGAGTACTGTTCTATGTTGATGTTTAACTGAGTACTGTTCTATGTTGATTTTAACTGAGTACTGTTCTATGTTAATATCTAACTGAGTAATGTTCTATGTTATAATATCTAACTGAGTAATGTTCTATGTTGATGTTAAATGAGTAATGTTCTATGTTGATTTTAAATGAGTAATGTTCTATGTTGATTTTAAATGAGTAATGTTCTATGTTGATTTTAAATGAGTAATGTTTTATGCAGGATACTGCTACTTGAAATGAGTGATGAAACTCAACGTACCATATCCAGTACGACACAAGCAACATCATCACATCAGCAAGGCCACGTCTGTTCACAGCCTTCTCATCAACAAACAACAGTAGTTGAAGCTTCAGTACAGACTTTAGAATCATTTCTGTCACAAGAAACTGAAATATCACCCATGCACGACATACCCCAGCCAGTTGATTTTCAGTATCCTGCTGCATCAGCCGACTATTGCTATCAACCAACACCAAATGCTGTCGAAGAGTACGTACAACTGCACGAAACTTCAAGCATTTATAGTGATATGTCACCCCCTAATCAGCCTAGACCAGTAGTTTATGTACTGTCTTCAAGGCAAACCACAGAAGGGAGATCTCGTGTAGGAGCTCATGAACAGTGGCAAAGTCCTTCACAGCCACAGCTCCATGTCCCTCACCAAACAGATTCCTTCTGTTCATATCCACCTCCTGCACCAGCTGTTCTTTCTGCTCCACCTGGAATTCAGTTCCATGGAGCTGGTCCACCACCAGGCAGGCTGCCTGCATATCCTTCACATAATGTTCAGTATTTTGATACGGTTCAACATCAAGTACAACCTGTTATATGTACAGTGCAAGGAGAGCGTTTGAATGAGCATCTCCTTTATCTGCCAGGGAGGCACCAACAAACAGCACCACCATCACAACAGCAGCAACGGGTTCAGAATATCAAAGTTCTAGAGGAGCAAGTAACACAAATACAGCAACAACTAGAAGCAACGAAACTAGATCTGGAGCGTGAGAAACAACAACTAGCGCTTGAGCAACATCGAGAGCAAGGACAACTTTATCAACAGCAACAACAACAACAGCGTTTGTCCCAACAGTCTTCATGGCTATTAGAACACAACACACAAGAGTTCAGCATTGTGCCTTTCATCGCTTCATCTCTCCAAAGACCGCCGGCACCAGTTCCCATGTTCCCAGTACAGCCTTCAGCACAAGGTTTAGGTTCTCCATTTTCTAGTCAACAAACAATGACTCCTTCTGTTCCTTACCTTCGATACACAGTGGCTTCAGAGTTGACACAAGTGCCTTTTAGAGCCCCAGTTTCTGGTACCGAAGAACATAGTCATCAGGTCTCAGACTCTGATTATTCTACACCTGCATGACCACTTCAGTACTGTGTTCTGCACGTGATGTTTTCCCTTGTTTTGTTGAATTCACTGACCTGCCAGAATTTACTCAAGGGACACCATCTTCAGCAACAGGTACAAATGCATGTGAAAGAACGTCAGTGCGAAACCTTGAGATAAAAAGAAAAAGCTTTAATTACTTGATGAAAATGGCAACAGACTTATATAATGATAAACTGGTGTTTAGCAGTATTCTAAGTTTGTTTTTGACAAATAGATGTCATGTTAGTTTAAAGTATCAAGTTTCTCGTATTTTTCTGCACACAATGATTTCTCCTCTGTTCTTAATGAATAGAGGCATAGTTAACCGATGCTAACTTCTGTTTTATGCAATATTTATTTAATGCAGGCAGAGAGGTCCTTGGGGTGATCGAATTCTCAGTTGTGTCCATATGTGTAGAAATCTAGTTCACCGATATTCAGTTCAATATACAAACAATTATTTGACATAAATAATTGAAATGAATATTTAGAGTTAACTGTTATTATTTCTTCATCACGCATTGATTGTTTTTATTTGATTGGATGGTTAATGTATGTATACACACAACACACACACACAACACACACACACCACACACACACACAATCACAAATATATTATATATATATATATATATATATATATATAATATCTATGTATATGTGTTCATTCCTGAATAAATAGCCCCTTGAGGAAGGCCTCAGGCTGAAGTACTGGGCTTCAACATTCTAGTTTGTTGTCTTGTTTTTTGTTTTGTTTATCTGCAATATATATAGATAGATAGATAGATGTATACATATATATAATATACAAATATAGTATTATATATATAAATATATATATATATATATATATATAATACATACATACACACATACATACATAATGTATATTGGATGATTGATATATATGTATTTACCACATTCTCATAACTACTTATTTGCAGATTTACAAGACCCCAGCACAGCTGCACTCCCCACGCTTCAATTTCGGTCAGATTTTGCCGAGTTTGGACCTTCTGAAAATCCAAAACGACACCACACGTATCCCTATAAACAACGTTCTTACAAAGCCCGCTCTCCACAGTACCATTCAAAGTCAGCTAGAACAGAAACAAAGCAAACAGCAGACCCAAGTCTTCAAATCGTGCGAAAGAAACTGAGAAAATACGCATTGCGAGCGATTGCTCCTTTTTCAGACCCCGATGATCAAGACATTCCTGAAGCTGTTAAACAGGACGTAATAAGAGTTCCTGCTGTATGTTTCAACGAACAAAAATTCGTGGACAAAGAGATTATCAGGTAGTATATATTGTGTTTTATGATCAGACTTCAATAGCATCTTTGTAGAACAATATCATCTACATCTTATGTTGGTATCTCAGTTTTCGTTTAATATGAAATATCGAATCCCGAAAGACAGCCAGAAGTGATACTTATTGAGATGTGTTTTCAAAAATGCATTCACCATTTATCTAGTTTTCATTCCTTACTTTTGTTTACTCAAATGTAAAGATGCAGAGGACGTTTTCAGATCTTGTTCTTTATTAGTTCTTAGCATTCCTTTGGTCTGTAGTGTTTGCATCAAGATACACCGAGTGTAACATTTCTAAGTACAGAGTATTTCTCAGGTAGGGTATGGGAAGAGAAACAGTGCTATCCATAAGTGTGTGGGTCTGTTTTTTTATTTAATTAAACCTTTTTTTTATTCTTTTATTTGTTTTACAATAAAAGACATTAACGTACAATGTAGTAATGAAAAATTATGTCAATTCATACACATTGGAGGAGCATGTGGACATCTAACAACGTAAAACATATAGAAAGCATATAACAATATTTTACGCGCTGGAGGTTTCAAATTGAATATCAGTACTTAAAAATGTGCCTTAAAAATGAACTTGTTCTCTATAGAGAAAACATAAACATTGGCTTATAGTTATTCCATTGAGCATTAAAGATGGACAAGTGAAAGTTTATTTTGGCATTAAATTGTTCAATTTGAGATCCTGTATTTGGTAGTCTTTAAAAAGTAGGTACATTCAGCACACATTTGTCAATCTTGCATTTATAGATAAACGACTTTGTAAGCACCCACCATCAAATCAAATATTCTTTCTGTTTTTACAGTTTGATCAACACCAAACAATACAAGGTTCCATGTGATTTTGATGTTATAAGTATTTTCGAATTTTTCATCGATCAAGTCATTCTATGAAGTTCTAAAAATTATGGACACAGTAGCAGTTCCATAGGAAATGTTCAATAGAGTCTCTTGTATTATTACGCTAGGTACAATTTGTCGTAGATGCTATACCTATTACACTTAAAACGATATTGGTTGCAATAATTGTATGGGTTTGATTTCATGAGCAGTTTCAAAAATGTCTTCAATCTCTTCAAGGCCCATGATTTTATCTAAAACTTATATAACATGCCTGCTGCTTACCCCTTGAGTGCCAACGTTTTTTGACATCTGGTGTTTTCCATGTGCCAGGGAAAAAACGTTGCATCACTACCATGTACACTAAAACAACTGTTGCTTCTATGTTCATGAGAATCTATTATGAAATTACACAGAATGATGCATTAGGCATGAAAAAATGTATTTTCAGATGATTTATATATATTAATTTCTTGAAATTACTACATATTTGCAATATTTTATGGAAATTCCCCCCACCCCCACCCCTTTAAATCAAACCTCATAACAACTCACAACAGAAACAAAATCAAAGGAAAAGATAGAAGATATGGCCCTCCTGACGAAGTCTAAAAATATTCAGGCTTTGGATGACCACCTACTGAAAGATCACTGACAGCTGATGAGCTACAAAGAGCCACAGTGTACTATGAAAGTACTAGTGCATTAAGTGGCTTGACCTGGTCACGTCGTCTGCTGCCACTGCACCCCCCCCCCATCTCCCACTCCATCACCCTAGTCCTCCACCTTCCACTTGTAATACTACTCCCTAGAAGTGGTGGGTGATTTTACAATATCTGGGCTGTGTATTTCGACAGTTTGAAGGTGTTGGCTGGTTGCCAGTATTGCCTGTGGCCACAAACCCTTTTGTCACGTGCTCATAGGATCAATACTTTTCATGTCTGGTCTGTCTGGTGCACATTTCTCACCAACAGGGAGTAATTACAGCTGTTTCAACTTCTTCTTGTCTCAGAATTGTCTTTTGAAGCATCCTACAGTCATTTATAAGTTCTTGGCTCAACTCACATGCTTTCAAAGGCTGAGAAAGCACAGGATTGCAAGACAGTTGCCTTTTGCTGAAAACCAGTTTCTATTCTCAGATAAATAAAACTAATCTGGTGAGGGTTGAATAAGTCAAAAAGTCATGTAAGGGAAGCCAATCGCCTTTCTGAACCCTCTCTCAGACTGACAACATCAGTCAGTGCTTCTCTCCCATTTATAGTTGGTTGAAACATGTGTCAACATACCTCCGTAAATTTTACGTTTGTATGCATCACAGAAGGCTCTGAGAGCTCCGTAAATTTTACGTTGGTGGCACTTATGGGGTTTATGAATTATACATGTATTTCAATTCTAACTGAAAAATGATTTATTATGCAGGAATGACATTTTTGCTACATTTTGAACATGAGTCTGCTCAACTCCCTTGGCAGACTGCCAAGCTGGTCAAATTTGAATTCAAGAAGAAAATATAAATTGGTAAATGAAATATGAATTAAAAATAATTTTCCTGTTTTACATCAAAGTGTTTTCTCAGTAACAATGTTTAAAATTATGTCTTCATGAAACGTGGTCTCATAAGCTAAATGATACGTTATTGTTTAGCTGAATAGTGATATATTTCAATGCGTTAGTATTTAAATTTTGTCTGTATTCATTTCATTTATACATACGTATTTCAACAAAACAATGCAAAATACAAAACAGAGAAACGAACAACAACAAACAAAAAACAAAACAAAACAAAAACAAAAAACGAAAACAACCTGTCTACAAAAAACAAAAAAGTATATATGGAAACTACTTCAGTTGATCTTATGTCATGGTTTCTTATTATCATAAAACAGTCTGTTTGTAGGCATGTGTAGATCATATTTGCTGGGTGAATTGTCTTTTCTTTTATTGGATAGATTTTGATTTTGATGTACTGATTGGATTTCTACCTGTGGCAGGTACTGGTTCAGCCTCAAAGTCCAGCAATACGTGGTCAAGAAGCCCTGTCAAGGGTTTGCTTTGCCCTAGAGAAAGCACTTCGTCTACGAGAAACTGGTGCCGCAATCATCTCCGATTACAAGTTCAGAGAAAACTACCTCAGACGTGCCCCTGAAGACGTACTAAGCATGCTGAACAGACCAGAGGATGAAGGCAGCCATAACATCCTGATGATAGGTCCAGAGATTGGGATCGTGTGCATTCAGGTACAAGCCAGTGTCTCGAAAACAGACAGTCATGCTTACTTTCAGTTGTGCTTACAGAGTGCAGTGACCACGAAATGAATCATCTTCAGAATATACTTGATTGTTTTCAGAAGCGAGTTTTAAAAAGTACGATCATCTGCTTTCAAAACAAAGCGCTTGTGTGGCAAATAGTTGTGATTACTGCAACTACCAACTTTCATATTTTCTCATCTTCATCGTCATCGGATATTATTTCACACCCACCCACCACACACATATCCACACCCACACGCACGCACGCACGCACACACACATACACATATTTATGAAATGTTTACAACAGTTAGAAAACAACCGTTAAACCAATTTTTATGGAACTTGGATACTTGCACATTCACGATGCTGTGTAGATGAAACAATGAACAGAAGAAATCATGTTGTGTCTTATTTCTTGGTGGTATAGTCTTCTGTGTGTCTGACGAATCAGTTGGTAAGACAGGTCATCACTGCCCAGTTTGTGAGGTGCACAATCTTCTCCACATGATGCAAGATATGGGATCGTTGTTCAGCTACCAGCTTGCTTGGCCAGTACACAGAAGCTTTAGGTAGTAGATATAGATTGTGTAGACTGTAGAATATCCTCCCCACCATCTTGCCTTCTGTGGATAACTGCCCAACATGGGCAGTAACTGCCACATGCGTTTTTTTATGTGGTCTTCAAGGTCAAGCTGAGCTATGTACAGTTGAACAGGATTGACTGCCACGTGTAAGAAGATCCCTGGAAGTGTAGCTTTGATGTGTCCTGTATTTGTCTCTCAGAGAGATAAGTGACCAAGGTTGAAGAACTCTCGCTGTCCTGCAGTTTCATTCATGGGTGCCAGGACATTATCGCGTGTCAGTAACCTTCATCCTGTGTGACTGTTTTTTCTTTCTTTTTTTTTTCTTTTCTTTTTTTTTTTTTTTTTTTGAGATCAGAGTTGTTTCCCACAAAGCTTTGTGGGAGAGTACAGGGAATCTTGCTATTTATCTTTTATATAATTCGATGATGATGAAATTAGATGGACAGAGATAGTGCATGCATTGTGCCTCTCTCTCTCTCTCTGTACTGTTGAAGGGTGGAGAAAGTATAAAAGGAGAAACTTTGCGTGAGACCCATTTGATCCAAGTCATGAACAGACACAACACAGATCTTGGAGTAAAGCTTTGAACTGGGAGAAGTTTACCGTATTCAGTCTCTTCCTGCAGTGCTGTCTGACAGCTGTGCTTGATAATGACACAGGCAAAAAGTGAGAAATCATAAACACACAGGCACTTGCTCAAAACACCCTTCATGCTTCATAGATCTGGTACACGTCTTCTTTGTCCATGTGTGTTAAATCGCATTTCATGTGTAAGTATATACCTCCACTGTGTTGCTTTTTTTTTGTTTATTTGTTCGTTATCAACTCGTGTACCACACCATCCATAGTCTAGATCCCTGGTTGAAGACATGTTTTCTTTTTCTTCTAACCTCGCCTACGCCCCTCCACCCATCCCCCTCTTTTTCTCCTTTTCAACATGTGAATTGCAATGATACCATATATGTGCTTCTTAATGTTGTTCTGCTCTTTTTTGTTTCAGCTCTTTTCTTTTTCTTTTCATTTCTTCTTATTTCGAGCATGAGCATAGACCATTTGCAGATCCCAGTATAGGATAAACTGCTATAACAATAACTCTTTCATTATTACTCTTTTTCTATCTTTACTTGTAATCTTCTTAATCTGCTTTGTCTTAACAGTCTCGTATGCAACAAGCTACAACTATTACTACGTGAACAAGAAGCACTCATGGAAGAAAACTTCTATGGGTTTTTTTTCTTTGAGAATGTTTGATTCTCATTCTTAGCCCGTCCTTGGACAAGCTTGGCTCTTGTAGGACGAAGGTCACAAGATCAGAGAATAAATTCACCAAGAAGAAACAAGAAGGTAACTTGAGTGAGTGCCCTTTGTTCATCAAACATGTTAGAATCTAGTGGATGATTACTCGCCTGCCACGTGGGTGACCCGGGTTCAGTTCCCAGTCGTGCATTTAAGTTTTTCTGCAGGCTGCTTGGTTTTCTTTTGATAGAGCCATGCACTCGGGATCCGATATCTTGAGTTCAATCCCAGCCCAACATCAAAAGTTGGCCTGTTTGCTGCCTATCTTAATGTTTCCATCATTCTGGTGGTGTCAGCTTAGTGTTTGATAGGTACACTGGCCTGTTTGCTGCCTATCTTAATGTTTCCATCATTCTGGTGGTGTCAGCTTAGTGTTTGATAGGTCCACTGGCCTGTTTGCTGCCTATCTTAATGTTTCCATCATTCTGGTGGTGTCAGCTTAGTGTTTGATAGGTCCACTGGCCTGTTTGCTGCCTATCTTAATGTTTCCATCATTCTGTTGGTGTCAGCTTAGTGTTTGATAGGTCCACTGGCCTGTTTGCTGCCCATCTTAATGTTTCCATCATTCTGTTGGTGTCAGCTTAGTGTTTGATAGGTCCACTGGCCTGTTTGCTGCCTATCTTAATGTTTCCATCATTCTGTTGGTGTCAGCTTAGTGTTTGATAGGTCCACTGGCCTGTTTGCTGCCTATCTTAATGTTTCCATCATTCTGTTGGTGTCAGCTTACTGTTTCATAAGTCTCCCCCCTTTCCCTCCACTAAATTCAAGACCTTGCCATCGCATTGGGTTTTGCACAGATAATTGCTGGAAGATTTAGGGGAGCGCATATGGAATCGTCCGAGTGCAGTGAATCCCTCTTGAACAAACTCCAAATTGGTAGAGTCAGGCACCAACCAACATTGTCAAACTTTGTCATGGTAAAAAGTGAGACCTGTGACGTTATAACTGTCAAACTTTGTCATGTTAAACAGTGAGGCCTGTGACGTTATAACTGTCAAACTTTGTCATGGTAAACAGTGAGGGCTGTGACGTTATAACTGTCAAACTTTGTCATGGTAAAAAGTGAGACCTGTGACGTTATAACTGTCAAACTTTGTCATGGTAAACAGTGAGGCCTGTGACGTTATAACTGTCAAACTTTGTCATGGTAAACAGTGAGGCCTGTGACGTTATAACTGTCAAACTTTGTCATGGTAAAAAGTGAGACCTGTGACGTTATAACTGTCAAACTTTGTCATGGTAAAAAGTGAGACCTGTGACGTTATAACTGTCAAACTTTGTCATGGTAAAAAGTGAGACCTGTGACGTTATAACTGTCAAACTTTGTCATGGTAAAAAGTGAGGCCTGTGACGTTATAACTGCAACTGTTGGCTTCCTCAGGTCACCTGTGTGGAGGCCAGCACAAACAGCGGCACAGTGAAAAAGCAAGTACGTGATACACTCAAACAGCTGCAGAAGGACACAAAGGTGATCAGACACGTGCTGGAAGACCTTGACCTTGATGCCAACTGCATCCACATGGTAATGGCTCTGCCCAACGTCACCACCGACCTTCTGAAGCAAAAACTGGATCTGAAATATCTCAAGGTTAATATTTTCCCCCTTTGTGTGTTCAGTAACTATGAGTGACCAGCCATCATATAATGAGTTTAAAATCAGATGAGGATGTTTTTAGTCTATCGACATTTTGTACAAGAATTTTGTTTATTTGTTGTAATTGTGAAACCCATTTCAAATGAGATAATCGTACCACAGATGCTGGCTTTTAAAGATGGTGTCCCCAAACTTACTATACTGAGAAAATCAAGACTTACAGTTCTTCTCAAGATTTGTAAAAAAAAAATTTGTGTTAGATTTCTTTTAACATGAAAATAGTTTTAAAATTTTTTTGAATTCTATTGAAACAATCAGATGAAGGAGAGTTTATTGAATTGGTTCAAAACTAAATCTCAAAATCAAATGTCAGCTGCTTAACAGTTTAATATCCTTTTCTGGCGCAAAACACCGATATTTGACCTAAAAGTCATGACGTGATAGAAAGTCACGTGCTCCGCAAACTGCTTTCAACAGTATCCCAAATTTATTTTTAAAATGAAACACAGAACATCCCGAATCCTTCTTGAGTTCCTTTGCAGTAATATTTCTCAAAGGAACTGGAAATTACTGCAATTGGTGTCTACCCCCCCCCCCCCCTTTTTTTTTTTTTTTAAATATTTTTTTTTTATCTCTTTCCAATTTTTGTTTGCTTGTTTATTATTATCTTTCTTTGTGAATTACACCCTTTCATGTTATATCTTAATTTGTGTAAAAAAAATAGCACACATAAAATGACACTCACACCACACACACACACACACACACACACACACACACACACACACACACACACACACACACACACACACACACACACACACACACATACACACACACTCTTACACAAAATAACACAAGAAGAACAGAAAAACAAACAAACAAACGATGCAGTCTTAAGTTTGCTGCCACTGGCGTGTCTTTTTCAGGCCTTTTTTACCTAGTGTCACAGAGTGCATTCACAATCATTCAAGCCAATAACAGCAGTGCAGTATAGCTTTCTGTTTGAATATCAGACAAATCAGTAATAAGAATCAGAACATACACATGGTCAAATATTGAATGAGAGGGGAGGGAATCCCGACTGACTTTCATAAAGTAAGATTAAGTAAGTATAACAGTAAGAATTGTTATCATCATCGAACAGTAAGCATTGTTGTCATCATTTAACAGTAAGAATTGTTGTCATCATTTAACAGTAAGCATTGTTGTCATCATTTAACAGTAAGAATTGTTGTCATCATTTAACAGTAAGCATTGTTGTCATCATTTAACAGTAAGAATTGTTATCATCATTGAACAGTAAGAATTGTTATCATCATCGAACAGTAAGAATTGTTGTCATCATCGAACAGTAAGAATTGTTGTCATCATTTAACAGTAAGAATTGTTATCATCATCGAACAGTAAGAATTGTTATCATCATCGAACAGTAAGAATTGTTGTCATCATCGAACAGTAAGAATTGTTATCATCATCGAACAGTAAGAATATTGTCATCATTTAACAGTAAGAATTGTTATCATCATCGAACAGTAAGAATTGTTATCATCATCGAACAGTAAGAATTGTTATCATCATCGAACAGTAAGAATTGTTGTCATCATCGAACAGTAAGAATTGTTGTCATCATTTAACAGTAAGAATTGTTATCATCATCGAACAGTAAGAATTGTTATCATCATCGAACAGTAAGAATTGTTATCATCATCGAACAGTAAGAATTGTTATCATCATCGAACAGTAAGAATTGTTGTCATCATTTAACAGTAAGAATTGTTGTCATCATTTAACAGTAAGAATTGTTGTCATCATTTAACAGTAAGAATTGTTGTCATCATTTAACAGTAAGAATTGTTGTCATCATTTAACAGTAAGAATTGTTGTCATCATTAACAGTAAGAATTGTTTCATCATTTAACAGTAAGAATTGTTGTCATCATTTAACAGTAAGAATTGTTATCATCATTTAACAGTAAGAATTGTTGTCATCATTTAACAGTAAGAATTGTTGTCATCATTGAACAGTAAGAATTGTTGTCATCATTTAACAGTAAGAATTGTTATCATCATCGAACAGTAAGAATTGTTATCATCATCGAACAGTAAGAATTGTTATCATCATCGAACAGTAAGAATTGTTGTCATCATTTAACAGTAAGAATTGTTATCACCATCGAACAGTAAGAATTGTTATCATCATCGAACAGTAAGAATTGTTATCATCATCGAACAGTAAGAATTGTTGTCATCATTTAACAGTAAGAATTGTTATCATCATCGAACAGTAAGAATTGTTGTCATCATTTAACAGTAAGAATTGTTATCATCATCGAACAGTAAGAATTGTTTCATCATCGAACAGTAAGAATTGTTGTCATCATTTAACAGTAAGAATTGTTTCATCATCGAACAGTAAGAATTGTTATCATCATCGAACAGTAAGAATTGTTGTCATCATTTAACAGTAAGAATTGTTATCATCATCGAACAGTAAGAATTGTTGTCATCATTTAACAGTAAGAATTGTTATCATCATTTAACAGTAAGAATTGTTATCATCATCGAACAGTAAGAATTGTTGTCATCATTTAACAGTAAGAATTGTTATCATCATCGAACAGTAAGAATTGTTATCATCATTTAACAGTAAGAATTGTTATCATCATCGAACAGTAAGAATTGTTGTCATCATTTAACAGTAAGAATTGTTGTCATCATTTAACAGTAAGAATTAGTATCATCATCGAACAGTAAGAATTGTTGTCATCATTCAACAGTAAGCATTGTTATCATCATCGAACAGTAAGAATTGTTGTCATCATTTAACAGTAAGAATTGTTGTCATCATTTAACAGTAAGAATTGTTATCATCATTTAACAGTAAGAATTGTTGTCATCATTTAACAGTAAGAATTGTTGTCATCATCGAACAGTAAGAATTGTTATCATCATCGAACAGTAAGAATTGTTATCATCATTTAACAGTAAGAATTGTTATCATCATCGAACAGTAAGAATTGTTGTCATCAGCTAACAGTAAGAATTCCTGTCATCATCGAACAGTAAGAATTGTTGTCATCATTTAACAGTAAGAATTGTTGTCATCATCGAACAGTAAGAATTGTTATCATCATCGAACAGTAGAATTGTTATCATCATCGAACAGAGAGAATTGTTATCATCATTTAACAGTAAGAATTGTTATCATCATCGAACAGTAAGAATTGTTATCATCATCGAACAGTAAGAATTGTTATCATCATCGAACAGCAAGAATTGTTATCATCATGTAACAGTAAGAATTGTTGTCATTATTTAACAGTAAGAATTGTTGTCATCATCGAACAATAAGAATTGTTATCATCATCGAACAGTAAGAATTGTTATCATCATTTAACAGTAAGAATTGTTATCATCATCGAACAGTAAGAATTGTTGTCATCATCGAACAGTAAGAATTGTTGTCATCATTTAACAGTAGGAATTGTTATCATCATCGAACAGTAAGAATTGTTATCATCATCGAACAGTAAGAATTGTTATCATAATCGAACAGTAAGAATTGTTATCATCATTTAACAGTAAGAATTGTTGTCATCATTCAACAGTAAGAATTGTTAATAATAATAATAATTACAATATTTATATAGCGCAAAATCTTGATAAAATCAAATCTAAGCGCTGAAGCAGACACACACACACGCACACGCACGCACGCACGCACACGCACGCACGCACGCACGCACCACACACACACACGCATGGCTATAAATGGGGAGAAAGAATAAAAGCAATAAAAGCAAGAATAAAAGAAATGGAAAATTATAGAGAGCATAGCATATACAATTATATATTATAACCATGTGATTCCCCTCCGAGCGGAGACAGGCTGCAGGGGGGGGGGGGGGGGTTGAGTGAGGTTAGGATTTTATGCGGAGGAGAAAAGGTGAGTTTTGAGAGCGGACTTGAAGGAGACAAAAGTAGGTTGCTGACGGACTGAGAGAGGAAGTTTGTTCCAGGAGAGTGGACCAGAGACAGAGAAGGCTCGTGGACCATAGGTATTGAGCTTAGTGTGTGGAAAGCGAAAAGTCAGAGGATCGGAGGCAGAGCGGAGGGTACGTGAGGGAACATAGATCTCAAGTAGGCTTGACAGGTAATCGGGGGCTGCGTTATTGAGGCTTTTATAGCACATGGTGTCTAGTTTGTACTGCATTGTTGTCATCATCGAACAGTAAGAATTGTTGTCATCATCGAACAGTAAGAATTGTTATCATCATCGAACAGTAAGAATTGTTGTCATCATTTAACAGTAAGAATTGTTGTCATCATTTAACAGTAAGAATTGTTATCATCATCGAACAGTAAGAATTGTTATCATCATCGAACAGTAAGAATTGTTATCATCATCGAACAGTAAGAATTGTTATCATCATCGAACAGTAAGAATTGTTATCATCATTGAACAGTAAGAATTGTTATCATCATTTAACAGTAAGAATTGTTGTCATCATTTAACAGTAAGAATTGTTGTCATCATCGAACAGTAAGAATTGTTGTCATCATTTAACAGTAAGAATTGTTATCATCATCGAACAGTAAGAATTGTTGTCATCATTTAGCAGTAAGAATTGTTGTCATCATCGAACAGTAAGAATTGTTATCATCATCGAACAGTAAGAATTGTTGTCATCATTTAACAGTAAGAATTGTTGTCATCATTTAACAGTAAAATTGTTGTCATCATTTAACAGTAAGAATTGTTATCATCATCGAACAGTAAGAATTGTTATCATCATCGAACAGTAAGAATTGTTATCATCATCGAACAGTAAGAATTGTTGTCATCATTTAACAGTAAGAATTGTTATCACCATCGAACAGTAAGAATTGTTATCATCATCGAACAGTAAGAATTGTTATCATCATCGAACAGTAAGAATTGTTGTCATCATTTAACAGTAAGAATTGTTATCATCATCGAACAGTAAGAATTGTTGTCATCATTTAACAGTAAGAATTGTTATCATCATCGAACAGTAAGAATTGTTATCATCATCGAACAGTAAGAATTGTTGTCATCATTTAACAGTAAGAATTGTTATCATCATCGAACAGTAAGAATTGTTATCATCATCGAACAGTAAGAATTGTTGTCATCATTTAACAGTAAGAATTGTTATCATCATCGAACAGTAAGAATTGTTGTCATCATTTAACAGTAAGAATTGTTATCATCATTTAACAGTAAGAATTGTTATCATCATCGAACAGTAAGAATTGTTGTCATCATTTAACAGTAAGAATTGTTATCATCATCGAACAGTAAGAATTGTTATCATCATTTAACAGTAAGAATTGTTATCATCATCGAACAGTAAGAATTGTTGTCATCATTTAACAGTAAGAATTGTTGTCATCATTTAACAGTAAGAATTAGTATCATCATCGAACAGTAAGAATTGTTGTCATCATTCAACAGTAAGCATTGTTATCATCATCGAACAGTAAGAATTGTTGTCATCATTTAACAGTAAGAATTGTTGTCATCATTTAACAGTAAGAATTGTTGTCATCATTTAACAGTAAGAATTGTTGTCATCATTTAACAGTAAGAATTGTTGTCATCATTGAACAGTAAGAATTGTTGTCATCATTTAACAGTAAGAATTGTTGTCATCATTTAACAGTAAGAATTGTTATCATCATCGAACAGTAAGAATTTTTATCATCATCGAACAGTAAGAATTGTTATCATCATCGAACAGTAAGAATTGTTATCATCATTTAACAGTAAGAATTGTTATCATCATCGAACAGTAAGAATTGTTATCATCATCGAACAGTAAGAATTATTGTCATCATTTAACAGTAAGAATTGTTATCATCATCGAACAGTAAGAATTGTTATCATCATCGAACAGTAAGAATTGTTGTCATCATTTAACAGCAAGAATTATTATCATCATCGAACAGTAAGAATTGTTGTCATCATTTAACAGTAAAATTGTTATCATCATCGAACAGTAAGAATTGTTATCATCATCGAACAGTAAGAATTGTTATCATCATCGAACAGTAAGAATTGTTATCATCATTTAACAGTAAGAATTGTTGTCATCATTTAACAGTAAGAATTGTTGTCATCATCGAACAGTAAGAATTGTTATCATCATCGAACAGTAAGAATTGTTATCATCATTTAACAGTAAGAATTGTTATCATCATCGAACAGTAAGAATTGTTGTCATCAGCTAACAGTAAGAATTCCTGTCATCATCGAACAGTAAGAATTGTTGTCATCATTTAACAGTAAGAATTGTTGTCATCATCGAACAGTAAGAATTGTTATCATCATCGAACAGTAGAATTGTTATCATCATCGAACAGAGAGAATTGTTATCATCATTTAACAGTAAGAATTGTTATCATCATCGAACAGTAAGAATTGTTATCATCATCGAACAGTAAGAATTGTTATCATCATCGAACAGCAAGAATTGTTATCATCATGTAACAGTAAGAATTGTTGTCATTATTTAACAGTAAGAATTGTTGTCATCATCGAACAATAAGAATTGTTATCATCATCGAACAGTAAGAATTGTTATCATCATTTAACAGTAAGAGAATTGTTATCATCATCGAACAGTAAGAATTGTTGTCATCATCGAACAGTAAGAATTGTTGTCATCATTTAACAGTAGGAATTGTTATCATCATCGAACAGTAAGAATTGTTATCATCATCGAACAGTAAGAATTGTTATCATAATCGAACAGTAAGAATTGTTATCATCATTTAACAGTAAGAATTGTTGTCATCATTCAACAGTAAGAATTGTTAATAATAATAATAATTACAATATTTATATAGCGCAAAATCTTGATAAAATCAAATCTAAGCGCTGAAGCAGACACACACACACGCACACGCACGCACGCACGCACACGCACGCACGCACGCACGCACACACACACACACGCATGGCTATAAATGGGGAGAAAGAATAAAAGCAATAAAAGCAAGAATAAAAGAAATGGAAAATTATAGAGAGCATAGCATATACAATTATATATTATAACCATGTGATTCCCCTCCGAGCGGAGACAGGCTGCAGGGGGGGGGGGGGGGTTGAGTGAGGTTAGGATTTTATGCGGAGGAGAAAAGGTGAGTTTTGAGAGCGGACTTGAAGGAGACAAAAGTAGGTTGCTGACGGACTGAGAGAGGAAGTTTGTTCCAGGAGAGTGGACCAGAGACAGAGAAGGCTCGTGGACCATAGGTATTGAGCTTAGTGTGTGGAAAGCGAAAAGTCAGAGGATCGGAGGCAGAGCGGAGGGTACGTGAGGGAACATAGATCTCAAGTAGGCTTGACAGGTAATCGGGGGCTGCGTTATTGAGGCTTTTATAGCACATGGTGTCTAGTTTGTACTGCATTGTTGTCATCATCGAACAGTAAGAATTGTTGTCATCATCGAACAGTAAGAATTGTTATCATCATCGAACAGTAAGAATTGTTGTCATCATTTAACAGTAAGAATTGTTGTCATCATTTAACAGTAAGAATTGTTATCATCATCGAACAGTAAGAATTGTTATCATCATCGAACAGTAAGAATTGTTATCATCATCGAACAGTAAGAATTGTTATCATCATCGAACAGTAAGAATTGTTATCATCATTGAACAGTAAGAATTGTTATCATCATTTAACAGTAAGAATTGTTGTCATCATTTAACAGTAAGAATTGTTGTCATCATCGAACAGTAAGAATTGTTGTCATCATTTAACAGTAAGAATTGTTATCATCATCGAACAGTAAGAATTGTTGTCATCATTTAGCAGTAAGAATTGTTGTCATCATCGAACAGTAAGAATTGTTATCATCATCGAACAGTAAGAATTGTTGTCATCATTTAACAGTAAGAATTGTTGTCATCATTTAACAGTAAGAATTGTTGTCATCATTTAACAGTAAGAATTGTTGTCATCATCGAATAGTAAGAATTGTTGTCATCATTTAACAGCAAGAATTGTTATCATCATCGAACAGTAAGAATTGTTGTCATCATTTAACAGTAAGAATTGTTGTCATCATCGAACAGTAAGAATTGTTGTCATCATTTAACAGTAAGAATTGTTGTCATCATTTAACAGTAAGATATTGTTGTCATCATTGAACAGTAAGAATTGTTATCATCATCGAACAGTAAGAATTGTTGTCATCATCGAACAGTAAGAATTGTTATCATCATCGAACAGTAAGAATTGTTATCATCATTTAACAGTAAGAATTGTTATCATCATTTAACAGTAAGAATTGTTTCATCATTTAACAGTAAGAATTGTTGTCATCATTTAACAGTAAGAATTGTTTCATCATCAACAGTAAGAATTGTTTCATCATAACAGTAAGAATTGTTTCATCATAACAGTAAGAATTTGTTTCATTGACGTAAAATTTTTCATTTAACAGTAAGATTGTTTCATCATTAACAGTAAGAATTGTTGTCATCATAACAGTAAAATTCCATACGAAGAATTGTTATCATCTAGATGTTAACATTAAGTAGATTGTTGTATCATTAACAGTAAGAATTGTTGTCATCATGAACAGTAAGAATTGTGTTCATATTGTTATACAAGTAAGAATTGTTTCATCATTAAAGTAAGAATTGTTGTCATCATGAACAGTAAGAATTGTTTCATCATGAACAGTAAGAATTGTTATCATATAACAGTAAGAATTGTTTCTCATGAACAGTAAGAATGTTTCATCATGACATAGAATTGTTGTCATCATTTAACAGTAGAATTGTTGTCATCATCACAGTAAGATTGTTTATCATTAACGTAAGAATTGTTGTCATCATTGAACAGTAAGAATTGTTATGATCATAACAGTAAGAATTGTTGTCATCATTAAGAGATTGTTATATCAGAAATAGAATTGTTTCATCATACGTAGAATGTTGACACATCGACAGTAAGAATGTTTCATATTAACGTAAGATTGTTGTCATATTTAACGTAATTGTTGTCATCATCGAACGTAAGAATTGTTATCATCATCGACGTAAGAATTGTTGTCATCATAAGTAAGAATGTTATCACATCGAACAGTAGATATTGTTGTCATCATTTAACAGTAGAATTGTGTATCATGTAACAGTAAGAATTGTTGTGATCATGATAAGTAGAATTGTTATCATCATCGTGGAACAGTAAGATTGTTTCATCATGAACGTAAGAATTGTTGTCATCATTTAAGTAGAATTGTCAATGACATTGTTATCTATCGAACAGTAAGAATTGTTATCATCATAAACAGTAAGAATTGTTATCATCATTAACAGTAAGATGTTGTCTCATTAACAGTAAGAATTGTTATCATCATCGAACAGTAAGAATTGTTGTCATATAAACAGTAAGAATTGTTTCATCATTTGAACAGTAAAATTGTTATCATCATCGAACAGTAAGAATTGTTGTCATCATTTAACAGTAAGAATTGTTTCATCATTAACAGTAAGAATTGTTATCATTCAACAGTAAGAATTGTTATCATCATTGAACGAGTTAAAGAATTGTTATCATATACAGTAGAATTGTTATCATCATCAACAGTAAGAATTGTGTAATCATTAACAGTAAAATTGTTATCATCATAACAGTAAGAATTGTTTCATCATTCAACAGTAAGAATTGTTGTCATCATTAACAGATAACGAATTGTTTCATCATCAACAGTAAGAATTGTTAGATCATTTCAAACAGTAAGAATTGTTATCATCATCGAACAGTAAGAATTGTTATCATCATTCAACAGTAAGAATTGTTATCATCATTGAAACAGTAAGAATTGTTGTCATCATCGAACAGTAAGAATTGTTGTCATCATTTAACAGTAAGAATTGTTGTCATCATTAACAGTAAGAATTGTTGTCATCATTTAACAGTAAGAATTGTTGTCATCATCGAACAGTAAGAATTGTTATCTCATTTAACAGTAAGAATTGTTTCATCATTGAACAGTAAGAATTGTTGTCATCATTTAACAGTAAGAATTGTTGTTGCATTACTAACATAAGAATTGTTTCATCATTGAACAGTAAGAATTGTTTCATCATTGAACAGTAAGAATTGTGTCATCATAACAGTAAGAATTGTTTCATCATTAACAGTAAGAATTGTTGTCATCATAACAGTAAGAATTGTTTCATATGAACAGTAGAATTTTTCATCATTAACAGTAAGAATGTTGTCATCATGAAGTAAGATTGTTGTCATCATAACATAAATTTTGTATCTTAACATATTAGAAAGAAGTTGTACACATCGATGTACGTATGACAGCATGTTACTCAGAATTCAACTTACGTCAGTTTTGTATTATTCTTCTATGTAGTTTTCTTTTCTTTTTTACTTATTTTTTTTTTTTGATTGAACATTACGAGTTGTACATGCTGTGATTGTGTGTAGCTGTGTGTAGTATTGTTGTTGTTGTGTAGTGTGTTTGCAGTTGTTGATTGTAGGTTGTGCTGCAGTCGTGTTGTGTGGTGTTTACGTGCTTGTTTTGTGTGTTGAGTGCGGTTTGACGCTGTGTGTATCTGAGTGTGTGTTGTCGTGTGTTGTGTTTGTGTTGTGTTGTGTTCTGACTGTGGATGTGTTTTCGTGCTGTAAGAGTTAAATATCGATACTTGTTTGAGAATACATGCATATTGAACCAGTAAAATTGTTATGAATTAAAGTCGCAATTTTACATTAGTAAAATAAGAAGAGACAGACTACAACAGCAAAATGTTGAGATCATTTACAAACAAATTGTTAAATCATTACAAACTAGAATTATGTTAGATGATTACAAAAATTAGTGTTAGCATTACAACCAGAATTATGTTAGAGATCAGATTACAACCAAAATTATGTTGATAGATGGGAACAGTTTCAAAAATGTGATCATCAGTAAGTTAGAATGTTACAAACAAATAGTAAGACATAAGATTACATAACAAAATATGTTGAATATACAAACCAAAACATGTAAGAACATGATTACAAACCAACAATTAGTGTTAGCAATTACTAACCACAATTGTTAGCATGATTAACAAACAATTGTGTTAGACAGATTACAAACCAACAATAAGTGTTTAGAGTAAGAATTTACAAACCAACATTAGGGTTAGAGAAGATTACAAACCAAAAGGTAAGAGTTTACAACACATTATGTTAGAATAGATTTACAAACAGTACAATTGTGTATATGAACAGATTAAAAACAATCAACACTGTTAGAATAGTTATCATTCATCTGCAGACATTGTAAAAAATTGTTATCAAAATTAAAGAAGATAGTTGTTGTATCATTTGTTTTATTGTTTGTTGTCTCATTGTACATAGATTGTTTTCAAACGTTGAACGATGAAATTGTTTATCTTTTGAACATTAATGTTGTGCATCATTTTACAAAGTATCTCTTGTCCAGGTTACACAGCCTAGAAGATTTCACTATAACGCCTACGATGTGATCAATTTCCAATAAAGATTGGTCATCTAACAGTAAAAGTGTCAGCAATACAAAATTTTCAGTAATTTAACAGATTTATCTTAGTCAAGCGTTGACACCATCGATGACTAGAAGATCTTTACCTAGAAGACTGTCTACAACTTGGACACGTCATTGATATCCCGATCACGTTCAGATGTTGGCATGTTCATGATCTGAAGTAATGATTGTTTTGTTCATCATAATTTTTTGTCATGTAACTTTTTGTCAAAATAAATGTTACGAGGGTCGGTTTAGATATGCGTACAAATATCAATTTAACGAATGCTTTACACCTAACAAACTATCTAACAACTATGAATATATGATTATTGAAATATGTTACTGTCTGTAGAGAATTGCATGCAGATTTTTGCCAGGTAATTTTGTTTGTTTTTGTTGTTGTTGTTGTTGTTGCAAAAAAATGTATACTGAGGGTCGGTTTAGAAATGTACACAAATATAAATTTAAAGAATGCATTACATCTAACAAAATATCTAATAACAGCAAGAAACATGTGAATCTTTGATTACATTTAAAATCTCTTAGTGTTACATTATTTATTTCACCATATTTTGCATTTAACGAAACTTGCTGATGAAGATGCTGGCTCTAAGAAAATATATCGCTTATTTTTCTGTCACGGAATGCAGAACTGTGCTAAAAAATGAACCATCGCATGAACTATTTAGTAAGCAGTTTTTGTTTTAATTTCCGGTTTACACATGGTTGCAAAATCGGCCTTAAGATCTCAAAGATCTCATGTGGTCTCATAAAGAGATACCTGACTTTGCTAAAAATAGTAGTAAAATCATCGGGGAAATATTTCCTTTTTAGATATTGGCTTGTCTCTTGCAACGTTTTGCTGTTGATCAGTTTATATGCATATGTATGTACACATTTATCTCTCTCTCTCTCTCTCTCTCTCTCTCTCTCTATATATATATATATATATATATATATATATATATATATATATATGTCTGTATGTGTGCGTGTGTGTATGAGAGAGAGAGAGAGCTAGTGAGAGCGAGAGCTAGAGAGAAAGAGAGAAGAGAGAGCTAGAGAGAGAGACAGAGAGAGAGAGAGGAGGAGGAGGAGGAGGAGAAGAAGAAGAAGAAGAAGAAGAAGAAGAAGAAGAAGAAGAGAAGAAGAAGAAGAAGAAGATAATCTCGGAATAACAGTACAAAACAAAACAAAACAAAATAAAATGTTCTTAGTTCAATAGTTGTAAATGTACCAATTCACAAAATTCATAAACACTTTATGATTTCATATCATCAGAGTTATTCACTCCAGTACAAATTCACAAACACTTCATGATTTCACATCAATTATTCACTCCAGTGCCAGTTCACGAACACTTCATGATTTCATATCAGAGTTATTCACTCCAGTATCAATTCACAAACAGTTCATGATTTCACATAAGAGTTATTCACTCCAGTACCAATTCACAAATACTGTATGATTTCACATTAGTTATTCACTCCAGTATCAATTCACAAACACTTTATGATTTCACATCAGAGTTATTCACTCCAGTACCAATTCACAAACATTTTATGATTTTATATCAGAATTATTCACTCCAGTACAAATTCACAAACACTTTATGATTTCACATCAGAGTTATTCACTCCAGTACAAATTCACAAACACTTCATGATTTCACATCAATTATTCACTCCAGTGCCAGTTCACGAACACTTCATGATTTCATATCAGAGTTATTCACTCCAGTATCAATTCACAAACAGTTAATGATTTCACATAAGAGTTATTCACTCCAGTACCAATTCACAAATACTGTATGATTTCACATTAGTTATTCACTCCAGTATCAATTCACAAACAGTTTATGATTTCACATCAGAGTTATTCACTCCAGTACCAATTCACAAACACTTTATGATTTCATACCATTTCAGTTATTCACTCCAGTACCAATTCACAAACACTTTATGATTTCACATCAGAGTTATTCACTCCAGTACCAATTCACAAACACTTTATGATTTCACATAAAGTTATGATTATTCACTCCAGTACCAATTCACAAATACTTGTATGATTTCACATTAGTTATTCACTCCAGTATCAATTCACAAACACTTTATGATTTACATCAGAGTTATTCACTCCAGTACCAATTCACAAACATTTATGATTTTATATCAGAATTATTCACTCCAGTACAAATTCACAAACACTTTATGATTTCATCATCAGAGTTATTCACTCCAGTACAAATTCACAAACACTTCATGATTTCACATCAATTATTCACTCCAGTGCCAGTTCACGAACACTTCATGATTTCATTCAGAGTTATTCACTCCAGTATCAATTCACAAACAGTTAATGATTTCACATAAGAGTTATTCACTCCAGTACCAATTCACAAATACTGTATGATTTCACATTAGTTATTCACTCCAGTATCAATTCACAAACAGTTTATGATTTCACATCAGAGTTATTCACTCCAGTACCAATTCACAAACACTTTATGATTTCACATCAGTTATTCACTCCAGTACCAATTCACAAACACTTTATGATTTCACATCTAGTTATTCACTCCAGTACAATTCACAAACACTTTATGATTTCACATAAGAGTTATTGAACTTATTCACTCCAGTACCAATTCACAAATACTGTATGATTTACATTAGTTATTCACTCCAGTATCAATTCACAAACACTTTATGATTTCACATCAGAGTTATTCACTCCAGTACCAATTCACAAACATTTTATGATTTTATATCAGAATTATTCACTCCAGTACAAATTCACAAACACTTATGATTTCACATCAGAGTTATTCACTCCAGTACAAATTCACAAACACTTCATGATTTCACATCAATTATTCACTCCAGTGCAGTTCACGAACACTTCATGATTTCATATCAGAGTTATTCACTCCAGTATCAATTCACAAACATTCAAGATTTTCTATCAGAGTTATTCACTCCAGTATCAATTCACAAACACTTCATGATTTCACATCAGTGTTATTCACTCCAGTATCAATTCACAAATACTTCATGATTTTACATCAATTATTCACTCCAGTATCAATTCACAAACACTTCATGATTTCACATCAGAGTTATTCACTCCAGTATCAATTCACAAACACTTTATGATTTCACATCAGAGTTATTCACTCCAGTATCAATTCACAAACACTTTATGATTTTACATCAGAGTTATTCACTCTAGTATCAATCCACAAACAGTTTATGATTTTATATAAGAGTTATTCACTCCAGTACCAATTCACAAACAGTTTATGATTTTATATCAGAGTTATTCACTCCAGTACCAATTCACAAACACTTCATGATTTCACATCAGAGTTAGTCACTCTAAATTCACGAAACATAAGGGAAGTAAGCCTTTCTGTTATTGTTGTTGTTGTTCTAAATCTTCAAATTCACGAAACATAAGGGAAGTAAGCCTTTCTGTTATTGTTGTTGTTGTTCTAAATCTTCAAATTCACGAAACATAAGGGAAGTAAGCCTTTCTGTTATTGTTGTTGTTGTTCTAAATCTTCAAATTCACAAAACATAAGGGAAGTAAGCCTTTCTGTTATTGTTGTTGTTGTTCTAAATCTTGTGCATTTGTTTCTTCGTTGTCTTTTGTGTATCAGTCAGACGACAATTTGCGCCAATCTTATTTTGTTGCTTAAATACGCGTCATTGTATTTTCTTTTATTTCTGATTGGTAAAAATCTATCACCTAAAATCATTGCTGAGCACAGACCTTAAACAAAGGCTTTACATTTGCTTTCAAATATTTGAATCAATCATTCATTTTGATAGGTGAAACTAATTGTCGCACAAGAAACCATTGCATTTAATCAAAACTTATGCAACGTTTATATGGCGGAGATGTCAGATTTGTGAAATTTCCGTTGTTTTCAGTGTTAATTCATTTACACTGATGGATCTACACGAACCTGGGTAATTCATACGCTGAAGTCCCATTTCCTGATCATTAAATCCCTTCGCAGTTATTAACTTTTTCTGTTTTTTTTTAATTTATTTATTTTTTAATCTTTTGTCACGTTTCAAGTTTGTGTTATATATGAATTTTCGTCTACATTGAAAAGAATTACCTACCTTTTGTCTCATAACCAGGTACACATGTGGCTGGTCTGTCCCGGAGGTATGGAGCGCAATGAAACCTCGTGTGCAGATTCGTAGCTGGGCTCACGCCATCGCTGAAACCTACCGCCGTTTCCATCTGCCTGTCCTCACACCACAGCAAGATGATTTGCTTCACTCTGGTCGGTCACATCTGTTGATTGACGCCCCTACGGGGACTGGTGCCACCTGCCTTCTGAAAGTCAAAGCTGTCCTGGAACTCAGACGAGGTTGTCTTGTTTTTGTTTTTGTCCCGCAACATGTGACTGCTCTTAGAAATGAGTATGAACAACTGGCAAAGTCTGATGACCAGTTCTCACAAAACTTCTTTTTCTGGTCGGATGAAGACAAAGATACGGGAAATTCTCGGGGTTGTTTTAAATCAGTTTGTGGTACATTCAAGAGTCTTGATGGGTTGAGAGGTCATCGTCAAGAAACATTTGCCGTGTTTGACCATGCCAATCATCAAGGTGAACTACTCAGCATGGTTGCTGTAGCAACAGACGTGATGACCTCAGTTTGGGTCTTGCGTGATGCAGCAGTGAGCTGTGAGAGGATGCCAAGAGAAGATGAATACTTTCATGTGCAGCTGTCGACAGTGACAAGACTGCCCAGCACTGTTCAGGCCCTCATCAACCATGCTGATGTTAGAGAACTCAGTGACAGAACATCGACAGGCGGACCCTCAATGCCAGACCACCAGTCCAAGTCGTTGACAGGAGAGAGACAACCCCGCCCAGGTTCAGACATCAGCCGCTACCAGGGTCTTCCCACAGACGGCCCTGTCCCTCTCTTCATCTGGCACCCAGTGAACACATCAACACCTACAGAAAGTGGCATATTTGGGTGTCAGCTTTGTATGAACCAACTTCGAACAGCACTGCGAAACTTGGTGCACGAGTTCATTCCCCTGACAGATACAGCGGCAGAAAAGGGCGCTACAGCAGCTGCAGTGTTTAGGGAGGCACAGAAAGCACCCGACTTCCCAGTACAGAAAGTATCCGATTTCCCAGTGAGACAGCACCGTGATTCAACAGACGTGACGCCTGGAAGCGCAGCTGCAGCTGATGAAGAGAAAGAACGTGAAGCTGAAGAAGTAAGCATAGACATCAATTCTGGGAACGTTCCTCCGCCATTGACTGCAGATGACGTCATCATCTTCGTAGACCGTAGGAAAGACGCTGATGCTCTTTTGAAAAAGTTAGATCTAGTCAACGTTGATAAGGCGATTCACTTACTCGCTGATCTTCCCCATCTACTGGGTACAGAAAAAGCTGTTGTGGTTTACGTGGGTCGTTTGACCGTGGGGCTGACTGACGCTGTCTCCTTCACCCTTGTTTCCAAGCTTCGTGAAGCCATGGCCTTATGCCAGGGACAACTGATTTTGGCTGTAGACTTACAAATTATGAGTGAACCTGACCGAAGTAGACGTCAATCGACAGGGAGTCAGACACCAGCCGATCCCTTTCAGCTAGACTTTGATGATATGCTTATGCAGGCAAAGAGACAACACAATCACTGAGAGGAAAAACGAAAATGATATCAAAAACAACTAGATGTGCATAGTCTGCAAACACTGACCCTCACACACGCACGCGAATATATCGTAGATACACGTAGAACCACCGACAACTGCACAGGAAATAAACGAATAAATTTAGATAGAACATGAACCTCTGAATAACTATTAGATAGAACATGAACCTCTGAATAACTAATACGTTCATTTACACACAACAACACACACACACCACACACACACACACACACACACACACACACACACACACACACACACACATACATGAACATGAACATGCCCATGCATGTGCATTGATGCATACTCAATGACAATCTACATCGCATGAGCATGATACTGAGTCTGCTCGTAATACAGACATAGGGTCTGAAACATTGCGTTTTCTTACAGATGCAAAACTGGAATGGGTGGGGGGAAAGATAACAGACACGAGATGAAACTAAAGATGTCACCCTGTTCAGATTAAACATGTAACCAGTTCTATAACAAGATGACTGTATCACGAACTCCGATTTCAGAACTTGATCAAAGAAACCATCATTCATTGATGAAGAAGTGCTTCTTTTGGTCTGATGGAAACATAATTTACTGAAGGTAATAAATTACGCGTTGATGTAACTGTTATGAGAAATCATTTCATTACAACGTCCTGATGTAAGCTGATTATGAGAAATCAATTTCATTACAACGTCTGATGTAAACTGTTATGAGAAATCAATTTCATTACAGCGTCTGATGTAACTGTTATGAGAAATCAATTTCATTGTTCCTGCTTTGAAAATGAACTCAGTTCTAACCTTTCTTTCTTCGTTTTGGAAAATTATTTATTCGGGAGCACTCATATTTGGTTGCTTACTCTATGTGACGCGGTAAATAAGATTTTGTTGTCGTTGTTGTTTTTACTGCTTTGCGCTGTATATGTTTCCACCATGTGTAGTCTGTCTTGTATGATTCCTTATTTGTTTACTTATTCTGTTACCCTTGGCAATGCCCCCATGGGGTTGCCGGAAGTCTTTCAGTATAAATAGTATCCCTACCTTCTGGAAATTCTGTGCTAGAAATTTCCTTTTTTCCTTATCATTCTCTCAGTTTCTTTCTTCATCTTTTGCTTTCTGTCATTTCTTCCTATCATTTTCTGCTCTTGCTGGTCCATTCACCTGCATGAGTTCGATAAAGTCTTACGTACTTTGTCTTAGGAATGATAAATGGGTACATGTATTAAGTGCATTTTTTGGCTCTAGTGAAATGAGATATGCAGAAGCAATTTTAGGTAATTTAGACCTGTTTTTATACATGTTTTAGTGTCCTTAGTTATATTAAATTTGTATTTAGGTATGTTTTTTAAATCCCCTGCATGATAAATTGGACGGAGTGGTCAACGCCAGGGGCATCTCCTTGGATTATGTGCACGAATGCATTGATATGTGTACTTAATTTTCTTTTCCTTTTTTTCTCGTGTGAAGTATTGTGTATGTTTTGAAACGGTTATAGCCCTGATATGGCTCTACTCAGTTGGCTGGGCTTTAAACAAAATAACAGTAACTGCAATAACCCTTGGCAGTACAAATGTTTTCTCTGTCTCTCTCTTTCTCTTATTTGTTGTTGGTGTTGGTCTTATTTCTGCTTTTCCATCTTCAACACCTTCAATGCAGGTGACAATGCCATTCAGCGTTGGCATAAGTATGTTTTATTTAGTTCTTGATTTGCCGCTTTCTTGTTTTTGTTATTTTCGTTAAATGCTTTTACGCAGTCTCACCTGTCGGCATCACCGGGTCCGGTATTGGCCGCTGCACACCTGGACACCACCATCTCCCTCCAGGCCGCTCTGTCTTGACTTGTGTGGACAATTTCTTGAATATTTAGGCCACTGATATGGTTATGCTCTCGATGTATGAGATTGGAGGTCTGCCTTTCTTCCTTTTTGCCACTGTTTTTCCTTGAAAGATGGTTGTCATGAGGTCCGTGTTCTTGTTGCGTGACACATGGCCAATGTATTTAAGTCTTTCTTGTCGATGTCTGCTTGTAGTTTTCTGGTTATATCAAGTTCTTCCAGGACACTTTCATTAGTTCTTCTATCTGTCCATTTGACACGTAGTAGTCTCCGATAAAACCACGTATCTGCTGCCTCAATTCTTCAACAATCATTTTTCTCCGAGTCCAGGCTTTGCAGCCATAAATCATGACCGGCCGGATCAAACATTTTAGAAGTCTAACTTTCGGGCCATTTGGTATGCCTCTGTCTTTCCAGATATTGTTGAGTTGGACCTTTAATTTTGTTTTGTTTTGTTTTGTTTTATTTCGTTTTTTGTTTTACTTTGCTGTTCCAATTTTTATTTTGATGTCTTTGGAGCAGGTTCCATTATCAGTTTTTACAGAGCCAAGATATTTGAAATCCTTAACATTTTCCAGAGGAACTTTGTTAATTAAGATGTCATAATTGTTTTCAGTGTCTTTACCTTTGATATGTAGCACTTCTGTTTTCTTGGTGTTCAAGTCTAGTCCACCTTTTTGCCTGCTGTTTCTACCCTGTATAGATTTTCTTGTTAGGCTGGTAATGTTGTCCGCTAATAGTGCAGTATCATCGTCATAGTTCAAATTTGTAAGATTTTGTCCTCCCATCTTTATGCACATGCCTTCTGTATCAGCATCTCTCATGACTTGTTCCGTGTTGATGTGAAAGAGATACGGTGAGATGATACAACATTGTCTGACTCCCTGTGGATGTTGAAGAATTGACATTTCTGATTGTTCCATCTAACTGTAGCTTTTGGTCTTCATGTAATGAGACAATTAATGTAATGATGTGTTTGAACAAGTGGAGAAGAATGACGCTGTCAAATGCTTTGATATAGTCTATGAAGGTGACAAAAGCTTCTTTTTCAGTGCTTTTCATTTTCTCTATGAGTGTTTGTGGCACAAAGAGCATGTCAGTTGTGCCTCTGTTGGATCTGTAGCCTGCCTGGCAGTCAGATAGTTCTTCTATCTTGGGCTTCAATTTGTTGAGAATAATTATGAGCAGGATCTTACTGGCGTGGCTGATTAGGGTAATGGTTCTGTGGTTGTTGCAATTTTGTCATTGTCACTCTTGTGAAGCATCACAAATTCTTGAAGTTTCCATTCTGTTGGCCACTGATGAGTATTCCAGATTTTACATCAAAGATGGTGCATTGCTTTTAGACCTTCTTTTCCACCACGTTTTAACAGTTCTCCTGGAATGTTATCAATTCCTGTGGATTTTCTTGTTTTTAACTGCTTGGTAGCTGCTTCAATGTCACTTGAAAGTGGTTCTGGTTCTGATTCGGGATAGTTCAGGTCAGGACATAGAGTCTCTTGAGGGCTATTGTCGCTAAAACGTGATGCTCCATATTCATTCTATTTGTTCATAATATGCTGTGGTTCAGTCAGCGTGGTGTG
This sequence comes from Monoplex corrugatus, assembly GCA_030674185.1. NCBI lineage: Eukaryota > Metazoa > Mollusca > Gastropoda > Littorinimorpha > Ranellidae > Monoplex > Monoplex corrugatus. The sequence continues at coordinate 81,568,650 of JAPXFY010000013.1, read as the reverse complement.
TTCCTTGCTGTTGATACACTCATTTCTGGGCTGGAATTTAGTGATTTGAACTTTCTTCATCTGTTGGAATAGATCCCTGGGTCTTTTGCATTCATTAAGCTTATTTATTTTTGCAAATTCTTCCTCCAGCTAATTTTTCTTACCTCTTCTAATTTTGCTCTCGATTTCTGTTTTGAGTTTTTGTACTCTTCTTCCAGATCTGCGAGCTTGGCTTTTCTATTTGGCTAGATCCATAACTTCTCCGCTGATGGAGGGCTTAGATGGTTTTCTTTTTTCTTTTTCCTGCCTAACTTTTCTTCTGCTACTTCAGTGTAGGTCTTCTTCATGTCTGCCCAAATTTCTTCTGGATACTGGTCGTTTAATGTCCAGTCCTGGATTAAAACCTCGAAATGATTGCTGACTTCTGTCTCAAAATCGGATGCTATGTCTTGATTTTTCAATTTCTCTAGATCAGACGTTGGGGGTCTGCTTGACTTTGTTTTGTTTGTAAGCTTTGATTCGAATTTTTGTTGCGACTGTGTGGTGATCGCTGTTACATCAGCTCCTGGGTTTGTTTTTGGAGCTTAGGACAGTAGTTCTCCATTTCCTGTCTATCATGATGTAATCTATCTGATTTCTGATTTTTATCTTTTTGTTGTCGTTGTCTGTTTTTTCGAGTTTCCAGGTATATCGTCTACGATAGTGCTGTTTAAAGAGGGTGTTAGTGATGTCCAATTCATTGGTCCGGCAGAAAGATGCTAACGTAATGATATCTACTCTTCCATTGCGTTTTCCAGGCCAATAAATCCTATTCCCCATTCTCTGTCCTCACCTTCAAAAAGCAACAGTATCTTTATATCTTTCAGGTGTTAACGATCCTGATACTTCGTATGTATAGGGCCGAACAAACTGGGAATGAATTCTCTTAGCACTGTGTAAGGCAAACACGACTCTCCTTTAAGAAATCATTTCCAACCTTTTACTACTGTGAACATCTCTCCCTGCACATTTCATGCTGCTTGAAGCCCCCATCCTCACAGTAGGCCAAAAAACATACAGGTACCGTGAGAATTCAGGCTTCAAGCAGCTATAAGCTGAGCACAAACACGTTTTTAATGCCGTCTGCTACTGTGTAGGCCCCAATAGTTAAATTTGTTACCGGTATTAGGTATAGTTATATCTTCCTAAATGTTTTCAATTAAAAAACAAACAATAAAAATCATTTGAATTGACGAGAGGTTTGATTGTGGGTGCATCACGGGAGAGGCGGAAGTGGGAGTTTGGGTTTTATGTGTTTGAGAATACTTTGAAAATAATTATTTGCTGGAGTTTGGTTGCTTTTCTGTTAGTGAACTAATCATACCTTCTGAGTCTCTTATTACCGAGGTTTGGTCATCTTGGAAGTGAGCTGTTCACAAACAACAACAAAATCGTACGAGCCAGGTCTACACTTTCCATATTACTGAGTGCATGACATGCAGTTATCACACTTTATGAAATAGTTTTATAGGACTATAAAACTGAATATGTCGAAGAAAATGCTTTTTTTTTTTAATTGAGAACAAGAAAATAGGCTTCTTAAAATTGCATTTTCTTTTATTCACGCTTATAAAAAAAAAAATACAGCTTGACTCTTGACTGTTGTTTGCAGTCAGCGCAGCTGCACATGCTGATGTCAAAAGACTCAAACCTTTTTTGTGGGGGAGGTAGGGTGATGATGGTGGTGGTTTGAATTTCCGTTTGAATCATTTTGGCTTACATATTGAGACATTTACCTGAACTCTCATGTCTGCATAAATTATTACGTACACTGTACACACACACACACACACACACACACATATATATATATATATGTACACACACACACACATATATATATGTACACACACATATATATAATTATATATATATATATATATACATACATAAATATACACATGTATATAGTACACACACATATATACATGTACACACACATATATAATTATATATATATATACATATGTATACATACATAAATATATACATGTATGTGAGTGTGTGTATATACATGAGAGAGAGAGAGAGAGAGAGAGAGAGAGAGAGAGAGGCCTGCTTGATGTCATGATATACTTTGATAGTAAGCTTCCAATACAGACCTGTCATACAACCTCCATCTTAGATATAGTTGGAACCCTCCTGCATCATGATTATCAACCTTTTTGTCATCATCATCATCATTGCATTGTAAAAACTGTTTTGGCTTCTGTTGGAACTCTACTGCATCATGATTATCAACCTTTTTGTCATCATCATCATTGCATTGTAAAAACTGTTTTGGGTTCTGTGGCCGTTACTGTGGCGTAGAAAATGGGGGAAAAGCAATGTTGGTCCAAACTGGTTTGTAATGCTCTTCTGTTTATTTATTTATATATATTGGGGGGGGGGGGGGCAGGAATTGATGGATTTCCACAAGAAAAGAAAGCACCACTACTGATGAATTACATATATTAGTCTTACACTTCAAATAAAATCTAAATGATGCCTGTGCCATGCAGAGGCAGAACTTCTGACATCCACTCTATATGCCTGGATTTGAACTTATCTATTGAACTACATACACATTTAATGGCTTATCCGCCAAAGGACCCAAAATAAGGACTGGAAGATAGATCGGTTGTAATAAATCGACAACTTTTACTGTTGTTTATCTCACACTTCATGTTACCATAATCATCATCAATGGGAATGAAAATAACGAATAACCAAGTATCTTTCAGTTTTTCCAAATGCAGATTCGGCAAAAAGTGATGTACTTGCAAATTATCTTCCTTGAGTCAGTCACTTGGGTATAGCTCGATGAATTTAGAGCAGTCGACTGTTGAAGCTGTTTTTCTTGATTTTGTTTTCATCAGTTTCAGTCTTAGCATTTTGTATAGTTGTGTGTGTGTGTGTGTGTGGTGTGTGTGTGTGTGTGTGTGTGTGTGGTGTGTGTGTGGTGTGTGTGTGTGTGTGTGTGTGTGTGTGTGTGTGTGTGTGCATGCATGTGTGTGTGGATGCGAGTGTGTGAGTGGCACATATCCAGACTATCTGGATAAGAATGGGTGCCTTCAGGTTTGAGGAAAGGTAAAGCATTGAGGCAGAGTGATGTACATCACCTTCATGAAGCTGACCCAGAGAACAGTGAGCTCTCTGCGAACTCACTCCTTGTGACATTAAGTTTTGGGACAGTGGACTGGTGGCGCAGTGGATAAAGCACCCACTTGGGAAGGTAGCGTTGGTGGTCTAGTGGTAGAATACTCGCCTGCCACACGGGTGACCCGGGTTCGTTTCCCGATCGATGCACATGATTTTAGGCGAGCTCATGGGTGTTTGTGCAGGCTTAAGGCTTGTGCCATGATCACCGTACACATAGCACGTGTGACAGTAGTGCATACGGAATTTGTTCCGAGCGCAGAGACGTCATTTTGAGAAACTGAAACTGACACTGAATTGGGAAGTGACAGAGGCTGAAGTCTTGGGTTCCAAACCATGGCTGTTCCAATATCTTTTCTCCCTTCAAAACCCCCACCCTCATCCACGTCAATCTCGAATGGTGGTCTGGTGCTAGTCTTTCAGATAAACCTCTGGAAGGCCAACTCTGTACAGCAATCACTTAGCACATGGCAAAGAACTCAAAACAGTAAATTTCGTTTGATTTGGTTCAGTTTTTATGTCGACACCCACCTCAGGTGATATGGCTGACGGGGATAACCATCCCAGGGAAGTGGGGGAAGGGGGACTTATCTAATCCTACACTGATACCACCAGAACAACAATGATATTAAGATGGGACAATGAAATGGCAAGTTTTACTGTAGCGCACCCCAGGATTTGAACCCATGTGAATCTGACGCTCAAACCAACAGAGCTACTGAGGCCCGCAAACAGTAAAGAAATTCCTCCCTGACTAAATTTTGTTGAAAAACCTGCTTTGATAAATAAATAGGGTTTACTTGGCCCCTATATGTTTATTTATCAAACACCTATGTAACAACATAGATCAAATACAATGGTCAAGCCACACTACTGATGTCCTTCTTCGCACTGTTTTAATGTATCAGCTAAGTAGCCTAAAGAAATGATCCTGATGAATTTTTCAGCGATTCCCTTCACAATTGCATCAAATATTTAACTTAAATGCGATTTAAATTGGTTCTTTAATATGCTCACAGACGAGATGTAATTACAGTGGAAACCATTTATAACAGGACCGGTTATAACAGGAATCCGGATATAACAGGGCTTTTTTCAATCCCCATTTTTTCTTCCTCTTTGTCTCTATTAAAACTTATCGGCAATAACAGGGAGACAAGAGGGCTCGATCGGTTATAGCAGGGATGCCGAGACGGGCTCTGCAGCAGAAAGGCCTAGGCCTAGACTCAGCACGCCACGCAGTAGGCCTAGATCTAGATCTAGGCTAGCCTTGGTATACTGTGTATTGTACACTGAAAGAACGCTTCGCAATGCGAGCGTGATGCGCGCGCAAGCGTGTAGGCCTAAGGCCACTGAGTCAGTGACTGACTGCGCCATCATTCAGTTTGTAAGCTTACTGCACACTTACACCAGACCAGATCTAGGTCTAGATCTACTGTTTATCAAGAGTTAGTTGATCAGTCCTTATTTCCCTTGATATCTGATATAACAGGGATTTTGATTTGGTCCCATCATCCCTGTTATATCAGGTTTCCACTGTATTCATTTTCACTATAGTGGTCCAAACACTGGGCTGTATGCATCAGACCTTATGAAACACAAACTGTGTGTTAACCCTTTCACTCCTGCAGCCTGTCCATAAGCTGAAAAACTTAATCTTTTCACTTCCTCACCCTATCCACCAGCTTCCTGCAGCAGGAAGCTGGTGGATAGGATGAGAGAATGACAGGATTAAGTTTTTGCTTTTCCGTCAAGGCTGACAATGCAGGATACTGGCAGACAGACAAGGGAATTTAAAGGGTTAAATTGGATACCTGTCCTAAATTTGGTCAAAATCTGTTGACAAGCCATTGACAAATTCTTGCTGACAATTGTAAACACTTTTACCATAGTTCCTACGTCACTTTTGCAATGAAACTTGTAAGAATTATTCTAGAATCATTTTTCATACTACACTGCACATTTGGAACAAATTTGATTAAAATGTATCCATCATCTGCCCAGGTATCTTCATGTATGTACCTTCACATTGGTCCAGATGACGGACCGCCCTGGACCATACTTATGCTTTGCGACATATTACAAAGAGAAACCTACAAACCCAAATTGGTTCAACTTCATCTATAGACAGCCTCAATGTCTTTGCTTGTATAAATACATGTACATTAGTACATATTGTAGTAAGAAACTCTGGGGAGAGCCGGACAGCAGATAGTCCTCAGTGGAGAAACCCCAGTCAAGCAAGAGTTTCGGCCCTTAACTCCTGATACTCTACAGGGGGCCGGGCCACATCCAGGTCATGACTCCTGGATGCCTCTCTGTCGAAATTTTTTTTTAAAATGAAATTTGTCCTTCACCTGGAATCGAACCCACGCATCCTAGGTATATATATATATACATGTGTATCAAGGTAAACATGTATGCATGTATGTGTGTGTGTGTGTGTGTGTGTGTGTGTGTTGTGATACTTAAGGTGCATCTGGAGGCCTTGTTAACACAGAGGCAGAGCTCCTGCCTGCACATGTTAACCTTTTGACTCCTGTACCCTATCCATCAACTGCAAAAACTTAACCCTTTGACTCCCTCACCCTATCCACCAGCTTCCTGCAGGGTGAGGGAGTCAAAGGGTTAAGTTTTTGCTTTGCTAGCGTGGTTGACAGTGTGCAGGATGCTGGTGGACAAGTTGCGGCAGTCAAAGGGTTAATCACGTTAAAAGACAACAACTACTTTGTGCATGTGGCCTCCAGTCCACCCAGCTATGAATGACCCCAACCTAAACCCTGTTCAGGTTTAACGAAGGGAAAATGGCCAGGGAGAAGAGATGGCCATTGCCCTCACGATGCTGGTCCAGAGCATTGAGGTCTCTACCACCTCACTTCCCTATAATAAAGTAGTAGTAGAAGTAGTAGTAGTAGTAGAGGGGACACCCATTAACTCTTTGACTCCCGCACTCTGTCCACCAACTGCAAAAACTTAACCCTTTGACTCCCTCAGCATATCCACCAGCTTCCTGCAGGAAGCTGGTGGATAGGGTGAGAGAGTCAAAGGGTTAAGTTTTTGCTTTGCTAATATGGTTGACAATGCAGGATACTGATGGACAAGGTATGAGAGCCAAAGGGTTAAGATTAAAAAAATTACAGACTCTTTAGCCTTTATGCGCTTCTTCTCCTTTTATTGGCAACTCTTGTTGGTTTGCATATGCATGTATGGATTGGAGTTATCAACATACTTGATATACTATACATTATTCATCAAAGCTGTATTTTTGCTGTTGAGGTATTTTATGCGAATAAAGAACCCTGCGCTTTCCACATTTATCTGTTGCATATTTGTTGTATGCATATTACATATTTCGTGTCATGAGGGATCCTCTGGGCAATGCTAGACTTGATGTCTTGGTGATGGTGTACCATTTTTAGTCTTGCTTAAAAATTCTGTTTGATCAGAACTTTGTGTGCATAACCTTATGTAACCTGTGATAAAGTAACTTTGTCTGTGTGCATAACCTTATGTAACCTGTGATAAAGTAACTTTGTCTGTGTGCATAACCTTATGTAACCTGTGATAAAGTAACTTTGTCTGTGTGCATAACCTTATGTAACCTATGATAAAGAATAAAGTTCCTTGATATGTGTGCACATATGCATGCTTATCGTATGTCCCACCTCCTTGTATGGATGGATAAGTCAATGGATGAGTGAATGGCTGGCTGGATGGGTGAAGCAGGTAAGGAGACATGACACTGTCAACCATCATTTCCTAACAACCAATCCACATGAACCAGAAAAAAAAAAAGACATGAAAAAAGAATAAGAACGCGTATTTATTATAACAAGACAAGACACACGCGCTTTTTGTGTTTTTTTTCCTGGTTCCTGTTTGCTTGAACGCGGGCAGTCACACTTGTTTTGGAAAACAATCCACATGTCAATGGGTGTGAAAGTTAAGTGGGTAAGATGCTGGACCTTTAATTGGAAAGTTGGAGTTCGATCCTGCCTGGGTACCGTACACCTGATGGATAAAGGGTGGAGAATTTTCACATCTCCCAGGTCAATATGTGTGCAGACCTTTTTGTGACTACATCCTCTTTGTGACTACATGCATGCGGAATATCAAATACACCACAGCTGTGCAAAATGACCAGAAACAGCATCTTCAGTTGCTCAAGAGGCGTGGCACCTAGCCCGGCCCTTGAACCCCCTGATCACACGCTGTGATAGACATTCCAGTGTCAGCAAGCAACTGACACGGGTCTTTCCCTTCTTTACATCTGTTAAAAAGTGGCGATTTTTCGCTCTTTTTGAAAGCGATTTACAAATAAGTAATGTTTTGTCAGCATCCATGTTTTTGTTCAAGTAAAAGTTCTGTCTCTTGACTCTGGACGAAAATTGAAAAATTCCACCCTAATCGTTTGTAATTTATTTACGTTTAATTTGAAGATACCGCCAGCATTGCTCAGTAAAATTAATGTGAAGTAGACGATGTTGAGAGTGGGGCACGTTGAGTACTGAAGTGAAGTGGAATTAAGTGAGTTATTATTTGGCTGTGACTGTTGAAATGACTGTGTTCTCTCTCTCTCTCTCTTTTCACACTGAGAAAGCTAAAATCACAATAGCTGAACACAAAGGACAGTTATTCACTCTGTTGGTGATACGAACTTGTCAATATGAAACAGTGTTTTTTGTTGCATTGTCTTTGTTCCTGTACCAAGGAATGTGTTATGCAATGAACTTGTAATCATGTCATTGTTTCCAGCAAACTGATATTTCAGATGGTGATACACTTTCCAACAGTTCCATAACATGTAAAATTGGCCTACGAAAATATTTACTTCTTTCGCTTTTGGCCCATTGACAGTTTCCTGCAGCAGGGATGCCAGCCATGCTATCGGAAAATCCATTCGTGTCTGATCAGTTACCATGGTCCCATCTGCTTATTCACGTGTCAGATTATCCTTGACTGGACCGTGGTATCTCCTTGAATTAAATATAAGATCTACTATTTTGAGCGATAAACCTGTTGTTTCTGTTCATCAGTACTGGATGTAACCTTATTAGAAAGGCACCTAAGGTGAACAGAACTGATTGTGTCTGAGTGCCCCACTCTGATGTACAAGTATTGTGTGACTCAAGCAGACCATAATAATAATATTAATAATAATAATAATAACAACAATAGTAATGATAACAAAAGACAAATTAACACTACAAGTGATGAGCGGTGTTTAATGTGCCCATACCGTGTTAGCCAAGTCAAGTGGCCGACTTTGTGAAAGTGGGGTACTCAACTTGCGTCACTCTCCTCACTCGAATTAAGCCGGAAACCACTTACTGTGATCTGGTAAGTGATCATCAATATGTATGACAGTGTTGAAGATTGAAGCATATCTCTTTCTCTCTCTCTCTCTCTCTCGTTATTTTGTGTGTTTCTCTCTCCCTCTTTCGCTCCTCTCTCTCTCCTCATGGTTGTGCGTGCACTAACACAAGAAAAGAGAACGGAAATGGCCTGTACTAGGTGTGAGACATCGTGTCAGTTAAGTTGTCGCCGTACAGTGGGGTAATTTAAAATCGCGTCTCCCTCCTTCCTTGCTGAGGTGGAAATTTTCTAATTAAGTGGAGACCCTTCCTGAAGTGTTGAAGTTTGTGCGACATAGCTTTAACAGTGTGTGAAACCTCAGAAGCTTGGCTAGAGGGGTTAAAAGTTACGAAAAATAAACTGAGATCTTCACAAATTCGTTCTACTCAATGAAATTAAGCCTGTTCTGTACAGGATGTGGTAGCATAGCCTACTAGACTAATCTGGTCATGTTTGGTATCATTTTAAAGCTGTTTGTATCAGCAACACAGTCATTTTATGTATCAGATTGACTGTTAAAAGGCGCTGTAAAATCTAAGACTATTTAGCAACTGACTCATGTTTCTTCCTTCCACTGCACTACCGCTATCAGCTGGTGTAATGTACATGGTCAGCCCTCTCCGGCTGAAATAAGGTTAGATCACAGCTAGGGGCTTCTGCAACTAAGGAGTCGGGTTGGAACAGCCGTGATGCGCGTTAAAGATCCTGTAAATCATATCAATGTCTGGTTCCTTCTGAAAACATAAAAACACCAGCATGCATGTCCACCAAAGACACAGTAAGCAGACTGTGCAGCAACACACTGCCTGCACAGTGCGAGCAAAACAATAAACATACACACATCTAAGAAAAACAGAACACTTTCAAAATAATCCACATCAGTAACTGATGCACTTAAAAAGAAAAAGTACACTACAAACTCACTGAAAACAACAACACACTTACACCACATAGGCTAATTAATTCTCTTTTATTCACTGATTACTTTTTTATATAAAGGCAAACGTGGAAGTAAATTTAATTGAGCATTAAAGCGACCATCTCAATCAGCATACCATCACAAAATTATACTTAATGTTTCTTTTCTACAAAGGATTACACAAGAACACTCCAAGGATATGACTCAACGCGTCACAACTACAAAACTACAACCACATATCTCTCTCTGTGCTTGTTTATCACAGTTATGTGTGAAGTGTGTGACAAAATTATACACACAGTGTCATTGTGAGCTGTGTAACAAAAATATACAAGTTAAACAATAAGAACACAGGAATCAGAACCAATGACCATCTGGACACAAAGAAACCTTCCTGCAATTACGGAACACTGCAAACTCAAAAGACATAAATTCTTCAGGCATCTTGCAAGGTCAAGTACACAACGTGCTTTTCTGTCTTAAAAGTAAATGAAAACTAAAAGACTTCAAGAACACTTCAAGGACATGACTCAATGCATAATGTCTACAATCACATATCTCTATGCTTGTTTATCACATTTCTGTGATGTGTGATTGAGAAAAGCTCTTTGACGATAATGAACACTATAAACTTTCTTAGATATAATATATGTTAGTCGTGGTACATGGATGATTTCTGAATGACTTCTAGTTGGAACAATGGCATATTTCTGAACTGATCTGTTCCAAGAATAGTTCAGATGCTTCTCAATAAGGACACTGTGCATCAAAATCACGTTTAACAAAACAAACCAAGAAACTGTATTTTCCATGAGAAATATGTCTTTTGAGTGAGTACAATGCTGATAAGCCATTTCATTAACATCTCTGTCACAAAGCAGACAACACAGAACCACTTCTGTTACGAACGTACTGAGCAGTCCAGTGACAATCTTAACAAGCAAAAAATAAAATCTTGTGTATCTCGGCATCAGTTGTTAATAAACTTGCAAACCTTTGTGCATGGGAAAATAGATCACAACAAAAAAATGGTAAATAGCATTTGGGGAACTGTCTCCTGCCTATTTTCAAACTGGGTTATGATGTCCTTTTAAAAAGATCACTCCTACAACTGAGCACCACCATGTTCCAAACCAGTTTTCGTAAAACAAGCTTTTAAGTATAATGACTGTCAGTCGTTTTGACTTAAAAAACTGTTCTATACAAATAAAAAACAACAACTAAGCATGTTGCGCCACAGGATGACCAAAGAGATCAACAAACATAAACAACAAAATCAGAAAGGTTTGGAACTTACACAAGGCTACAAACTCACCCTGTATGACAGAGAAGTGTTCATATCAGCGTCACACGGCACAGACCGGAGGTCGCCCTTGTGAATGATCAAACACCATCTCAAGAAGGTTGCATGATAGTGCCAAAAGCCCGAAACAAACCCTTAACAGCAGTTTTCTTCTCCAAATAAGCGTTTTTCATTATAAAACTACAACCAAAAACTTCAAATAATAATCTCAAATTCTACAACATTTGTTGACATAAAAAATAATCACATTTGACACTTATCAAATGTGACTACAAGGAACTGCTGTATGATCTTCAGACGGAGAAACTTAAAGCCACATCATGTCTTAAAAAAAGACAAAATAGAACGCTCAGATCTGGGAGACTGATTCCTCTTTGCCTTTTTGCCTTGCTGGGAAGTTCTCTGCTGTTCTTGGTGGCTGGCTGCTGGCCTGAAACACAAAGAACAAACTGCTGAAGCCACACTCATCATCATCATCATCAGGTGCCTTGCCAAAATGGCGTTGGCGATCATGGACTTCCATCTGTTTCTATCTCTTGTTGCCTCAATGCACCTCTTCCACCCTCTTTGTCTTCAGCCACTCTGCAAGTCCATCCAATATCTTCTTCCCGGGTCTACCTGGTGCTCTCGTTCCCTCCAGCTTTCCCATTGTGACCAGGTGCTCCAATTCCCCTTTCCTCATAAAATGGCCTTTAAATGTTTACTGTCTTTTCCTAATCTTCCTTATGAATGATCTTGTGTCTGCCTCCGTCAAGACTGTCTCGTTTGTTTTCTTTGCTGTCCATGGGACTCTCAACACTCTTCTTAGAAACCACATCTCAGTTACCTCAATCTTGTTCTGGCTTTGCTTGTTGACTGTCCACGCCTCAGAACCGTACAACAGTATTGGTTCTATATAACATTCAAGAACTCTCTTCCTGATGTTAATTGATAGGCACTTGTTGGTAAAAATACTTTACATCTTGAATGCTGTTTTGGCTTGGCCGATTCTGCGAAGCCAGACTAACCAGCTCTTTTTCTTCTTCTTCTTCTTTCTTTTTTTTTTTTTTTTATCTTTTCTTTAAAATAGATTTTTAATGATTTCCTTGTAATCATATTTCCACTGCCCTGCCTTCTGAGCCACTTTAACCCTGTGACTCCAGCATCCTATCCACCAACTGTAAGTACTTAACCCTTTGATTCCCTCACCCTATCCATCAGCTTCCTGCAGGAAGCTGGTGGATAAGGTGAGAGAATCAAAGGGTTAAGATTTTTCTTTGCTAGCACAGTTGACAATGCAAGGATGCAACTGGACAGGGTGCGAGAGTCAAAGGGTTAATGGAATTCCCCCATGTAGCTTAATTCATCGCAACACACCGCCAAATCCAAGTTTATTCAATCAGAAGGGCCAGTGCCAAGATTTCCAAACAGTTGTCAATCTGCCGTGGGGCCACTTACCACAGGACAGTACACTGCTAGGTCATGACATAGTATTTCCTGGTTAGCACTGTCACTTCTGTAGTTTTAAGCTTAACCCTTTGACTCCTGCACCCTACCTACCACCTGCAAAAACTTAACCCTTTGACTCCCTCACCCTATCCACCAGCTTCCTGCGAAAGCTGGAGGATAGGATGAGGGAGTCGCAGGGTTATGTTTTTTGTTTGCTAGCATGGCTGACAATGCAGAATGCTGGTGGACAGGATGTGGGAGTCAAAGGGTTAAGGAAAACAGTGACCTCACACAACAACAAATTCAATGACCCATCCTACATGTTTAAACAGTCACCACTTGCTTTAACCCTAAGTCTCCCTCACACCATCCACCAGTATCCTGCATTGTCAACCATGGTAGCAAAGAAAAAACTTAACCCTTTGACTCCCTCACCCTATCCACCAGCTTCCTGCTGGCAGCTGGTGGATAGGCTGAAAGAGTCAAAGGGTTAAGTTCTTACAGTTGGTGGATAGGGTGCAGGAGTCAAAAGGTTAACAGTAAAGGCTGGAAACAATATCATATTCATAAATTATACTGAATTATATCTAACCATCAGTTACTTCACTCCATTAAAGCACCCAGTCATCCACATGGAAAATGCTACAAATGCTAACAAAAGAATTCATGACCTGAGCCATTCAGCCATACAACATCCTATCCATTAGTCATTATTACCTATATCACCTACACGTATGTATGCACCATTGTTTTTGTTGTTCACACTTACTTTGTCGTAGCACTGTCGCCGTAACCCGGCCTCATCAGCGCCGGGTTACGGCGACAGCGCTACGACAAAGTAAGTGTGAACAACAAAAACAATGGTGCATACATACGTGTAGGTGATATAGGTAATAATGACTAATGGATTTAGTAAAACCTACGTGGCGGACTGCTATAATTTGTCAAAAAACATCCTATCCTATACCGGTAATCAAGAATCATATTATTTCACATCAACAGCTGAGATGTGTCCCTGCTGACATATTTCATCAACAGACAGACAGACAGACACACCAACATATTTCATCAACAGACAGACAGACAGACACACCAACATATTTCATCAACAGACAGACAGACAGACACACCAACATATTCATAAGACAGGAATAAAAAGGACTGTTTTTCTTTCAAAACCCAATGAGATAAATGACTACTTTCCAAACCAACAGCTACATTTGAGAAAACGTAAAGGAAGGAGGGAAAGGAGAAAGTGGGGAGAAGAGAAAGAACAAGGGAGTGGGAGAAAGAGAGAGAGGGGGGAAATGAGAGAGAGAGAAAGAGAGAGAGAGAAAGAGAGCGAGAGGAAGAGAGAGAAAGAGAGAGTGGGGGAATGAGAGAAAAAGAGAGAGAGAGAAAGAAAGAGAGAAAGAGAGAGAGAAAGAAAGAGAAAGAAAGAGAGAGAAAGAGAGAGAGAAAGAAAGAGAGAGAGAGAGAGAAAGAAAGAAAGAGAGAGAGAGAGAGAAAGAAAAAGAGAGAGAGAGAGAGAGAAAGAAAGAAAGAAAGAAAGAAAGAGAGAGAGAGAGAGAGAGAGAGAGAGAGAGAGAGTGAGAGAGAGAGAGAAACTAAAAAAATCCAGTGGTTTATTATGTACCTTTTTCGCAAAGGCAGCTCACTGTTACGCTGTTCACGTAGGATTTGTGAAATGGTACCGCGATTCAGACAGGCATCCACATGCTGGTTGAAAGTGTCCAAGGTCCAGTCCGCTCTCTCTGCACCACACAAGGGGCACACCAGGTAATCTGCGGAGGCTGCCTCTGACTGGTGAGAGCTCTCTTGCTGTTTTGGACGTGAGGAACCAACAACGCTCTTCTCCACATCACAACTCTCCATATAAGGACTTGTTTCAGCCATGTTGTGTGGAACTGCTGTTGTATGATCAGAGCTAACACTGACGGAACTTGTACGGCCAGGTTTACCATCAAACTGTCTTTGTTTCTTGCCGTTTGTTGATTTCACTCCTGATGAGCCTCTGTTTACTTTACTTTGGCTGGTCTGAGGTCTCTGTGATGTTGTCTGAGGTAAACATTCTTTCTTGAACGCAGGTGCTGAAGTCTGAGAAGTTGATGAAGATGGCTGCGGGTCTAGTTGGAGGCACTTGTCGATATGTGCATTGAAATCTGTGAGGTTAATACAACCCACTGGTTTACTGCACACAGGGCAAGTGAATGGCTCCCTGACAGTGGAGGAAGAATGGACGACAGCATCACGAAGAACACTGTCCGTGTTACTGGTGCTTGCTTCATCATCCCAGTCACAGCCTCTGGAACTGGAAGAACCACCGTGCCTGGCCCTGACCGGACTGTGAGAAACACTGGGCACATGCACCAACACTTCTGCTGATGCTGGACTTTCTGATTCGCTGTTGAAAGAACTTTTGGAGATCTGGTTCTGCACCTGTGTCATCTCTGGAAAACAGTTATCTGCCTGAACTTGCGAGAATCTGTGACTACCTGTGCTATGTTCACTTTCCTTGCTGTCTTTTTCACTCTCAATTACACTATCAGCATTTGATCTTATTTCTAAATTTGTAACAGTGTCTCTTTCCTGTTGTCTGCATGCCCCCAAAAGGTATGTGTCTGGGGTGTGGCTGTCTTTATCACCCATGTTAATCACCTGATCACCTGGCCCGGTACCAGTATCAGGAACATTCACTTTTTCTCCAAGTATGTAAGTGGTGGTACCTTCAGTAACAGATACACTTATTTGTGTGTTCTTCCCTTAAATTTGATTCCACTGACCCACTCCCTGGTAACATTTTCATTCCATGTGCATTTACACTGGAGCCATCAACAGATGTGGATACACTGGAGTTGTGAATTTTCTCAGAAGAACAGGCAGCTGTGCTTGGCTTCAGTCTATCAGTCTGACAAGGAGCCGAAGCCTTCTTGAAGAAACCCACAATGGTGTTTTGCTTCTCTTGAGGACATTCATTTCCTGCTATCAGCTTGGACATACGCACACCTGTGAACAAAATCACCTTTGAAAATAATCCTGTTAATTTGAAAAACGCTATAAAAACACACCTGTAATTTTAAGAACACTATGTAAATAAACCTGTAATTTTGAGGACAGTTTGAAAATAAATCTGTAATTTTAAGAACACTATGTAAATAAACCTGTAATTTTGAGGACAGTTTGAAAATAAATCTGTAATTTTAAGAACATTATGAAAATAAACCAGTAATTTCAAGAACGCTATCTTTAGGATCAACACTACCTGTAAGAATAGCATGACCTGACTAAAGTCTTTACTTTGAAATAGTTAACCTCTTAAGTGCCGTCAACATAAAATTTATGGAGCTCTTGGAGCCTTCAGAGGTGCCTACATACATAAAATTTACGGAGGTAGTTTGACGCACATTTCAGCTAACATAAATGGGACAGAAGCATTGACTGATGTTGTCAGTCTCAGAGAGGGTTCATAAAAGTGACTGGCTTCCCTTACATGACTTTTTGACCCATGCAACCCTCACCAGATTGGCTTTATTTATGTGAAAAGAGAAACTGGTTTTCAGCAAAATGCTGACACAAGGACTGTCTTGCAATGCTGCATGTTTTCAGCCTTTGAAAGCATGCGAGTTGAGTCAAGAACTTATAAATGACTGTAGGATGGTTCAGAAGACAATAAGAACATCTAACTATAATGTCACAACAGAGAGACACTGATCAATAAATTCTTCATTGACACGAGAGATAATGTTAACATTACTAAAACAATATACAACATAATACACAGGTCAAAACTGCAAATGGCCACACCCCATCATACAATTATCACTTCATTTCACTACTGTCTTCTGTATTGCAATGAGCAAATCATTAATTCAGTACATTTCACGGCCATCTTACACTGACATGGTAAAAGTCAAGGTGAAGGTCAAGTCATCCTATAATCCTGAGGTCATAGGTGATTGAGGTGGCGAAACTTTAACTTCTCCCTTGACCAGCATTATAAGATGGTGTCCATCCCTTCCATCTCCTAGCTCTCACATACATACATGATACAAGCTACAGAATGATTACCCATCAGACGAAGCCTCAGCAACTTTGGGGACTCTGCAAGTATCTCATTACGCAGAATTCCTTTGGCAACAGTGAAGATGACCTCTGCATCACTGGTGTAGTTGCTGATGTCTGGGCACGGGTTCGAACTTGGAAGTCGGTGGTCTTCAGTTTCAGTGAAACAGTTTTTCCCTGCAACATGAACTTGCGCATGTGTGAAACATGGTAACAAAGACCACCAGAAGAATATCATTTAATTAACAGAACCTTTCACTTATGTCTTATACGTCTTTCTTCAATTTAACAGAACTTTTCTTGCACGTCTTATACAACTTCCTTCCTTCACATTCAGTATAATATTCCACACAGCCAGCTGAATGGATTGCATTCGTCTTTTGATCACAACTGAATTTCTCTGCATGAATTACACGCTGGTCTCCCTGGAGAAAGCATGTCACCATACTAAAGAATTATGTGGGTTCTCTCCCCCTCTTCTGTATACATGTATTTTGTTTACCCAGGAAAGTGTGTGTGTTTTTTCTTTAACAGAATTATGCCACACACAACAGTTAGTGTAAAAGGTGCATGCGGTAGTCAGAAACTCTGGGAAAAGATGGACAGCAGGTCCTCTGAGGAGAAACCCCTGTCAAGAAAGAGTTTTGGCCCTTAACCCTTTCAGCCCTAAGTACTTCTAGACCTCTGATACCCTCAACCCTGAGTATTTTTAGAGAAATTCTAGCGAAAACCGGTGTCTCAGAATAAATCCTTCTAATGCTTAAAAATTTGCCGGGAAGAAAGTATAGGGTGTCTGGAGTTCGGTAACATAAACAGGATGTGGCAGAGGGGAGTAGGTGCCGGTAGGTCGCTATACCGCACGCCAGCACCATACCAGGCCAGGTCAACCGGAGGTATTAATGGCACTGGCCGCCGCATCGGCCAGCCGGGATCAAAGGGTTAACTCCTGAAACTCTAAGGGTGCCAGGCCGCATTCTGGTCATGATTCCTGGACAACCTCTTGCTGTCGCAATTTTGTTTTCACAGAAAACTGCCCACCACCTGGGGTCAAACCAAGGTATCCAAGGTGAAGTCAGGCATCCTAGAGCAAGTCATCCTTGCGACGGTTGTCTTCATACTAATTCCATAACCTACCTTCTGGCTCTGTGTGAATTCACTGACAGCTGCAATGCATGTGTCAACCGCTTCGCTTTTTCAAATACCACACTTGGTTCATTCCTCAGAGACTGATATAGTTCTTAAATGTTAAAAAAAATTGTCCCATATATATATATGGTCGAAAATCTTGGTTGATAAAGTCCAACCTAACACTTTATTTGTGTACCCTTATGTGGGACCTCAAGCCCAAAGTCTGATGCACAGAGGTGGCCGCATACTGACACCTCAATGGAACACTGCAGAGCTGGTTCTGGCCTTTATTGCTGCACGCTTTTCCACTTGGCTGCTTCGTCTTTCATTTTCATAAGCTTCTGTTCCCTTGCGAATAGCTCGCCTCCATTCAGACCTGTTTGTGGCCATAATCCTAAGTTTAAAGAGGAGTGAGATGGTAGAGACCTCAACTTTTTTCCAGGCCAGCACTATGCTGGTGATACCTATCTCCTATTTCTCACAGCTCTATCTTTTCAACCCTGAACAGGGTCAGTAACCATCTACAGCTGGGTATACAGTAATCTGCATACAATTTTTCTCAAGTAATACTCAAACATGTGTGATTAAGTAAAAGGCAGTAGCTCTATCTCTTCACCAATCAGTTCTTAAACATAAGACAGCAAAGAACAAGTACTTGTACAAATCTTACCGTCAGTTGTTCCTTGGCTAGATCTTCTGCAAGACACTGACACAGCTCCAGACATTTGCTGTACAACTCCTCGGGCTGACTCATCTCTCCGAATGTCCTGAAGGCATCAAAAACCAGCCATGAATAAAATCTGTGAAATGGAGCAAAATGAGGATTTCTTTTTAAATGCCTGTTTAGCTAGGTATACTTTCTGCATTGGGCAAGTGCTAGCCTGGTCAAACTGGTTCTGTGTTTGGCTAATTTTCAACCTCTGTTTGGCATTTTTTATCCTCTGGCCATTTTATCCTCTGTTGGCCAGTTTTTATCTCTGTTTGGCCAGTTTTTATCCTCTGTTTGGCCAGTTTATCCTCGTTTGGCCAGTTTTTATCCTCTGTTTGACCAGTTTTATCCTCTGTTGGCCAGTTTTTATCCTCTGTTTGGCCAGTTTTTATCCTCTGTTTGGCCAGTTTTTATCCTCTGTTTGGCCAGTTTTTATCCTCTGTTTGACCATGTTTTTATCCTCTGTTTGGCCAGTTTTTATCTTCTGTTTGACCATTTTTATCCTCTGTTTGGCCAGTTTTTATCCTCTGTTTGGCCAGTTTTTATCCTCTGTTTGGCCAGTTTTTATCTTCTGTTTGACCAGTTTTTACCTCTGTTTGGCCAGTTTTTATCCTCTGTTTGGCCAGTTTTTATCTCTGTTTGACCAGTTTTTATCCTCTGTTTGGCCAGTTTTTATCCTCTGTTTGGCCAGTTTTTATCCTCTGTTTGACCAGTTTTTATCCTCTGTTTGGCCAGTTTTTATCCTCTGTTTGGCCAGTTTTTGACTCTGGCCAGTTTTTATCCTCTGTTTGGCCAGTTTTTATCCTCTGTTTGGCCAGTTTTTAAACCTCTGTTTGGCCAGTTTTTATCTCTGTTTGACCAGTTTTAAACCTCTGTTTGACCAGTTTTAAACCTCTGTTTGACCAGTTTTAAACCTCTGTTTGACCAGTTTTAAACCTCTGTTTACCAGTTTTAAACCTCTGTTTGACCAGTTTTAAACCTCTGTTTGACCAGTTTTTAAACCTCTGTTTGACCAGTTTTTAACCTCTGTTTGACCAGTTTTAAACCTGTTTGACCACTTTTTAACCTGTTTGACCAGTTTTAAACCGTTTGACCCAGTTTTATAACCTCTGTTTGACCAGTTTTTAACCTCTGTTTGATCAATTTTTAACCTGTTTGACAGTTTTTAACCTCTGACCAGTTGTTAGCCTCTGTTTAACCAGTTTTTAGCCTCTGTTTAACCAGTTTTAGCCTCTGTTTAACCAGTTTTTAGCCTCTGTTTAACCAGTTTTTAGCCTCTGTTTAACCAATTTTTTACCTCTGTTTAACCAGTTTTTAGCCTCTGTTTGACCAGTTTTTGACCTCTGTTTGACCCGTTTTTGACCACTGTTTGGCCAGGTTTTGACCACTGTTTGGCCAGTTTTTAGCCAGCAGACATTCCAGGGTTATACCATTTCAGCCAATCAGTGCCCTTGGCGCCTATTAGCCCAGCATGGCTTGCCTCCATTTCATTCTCTGGCCCTCAGAAATATTCTTCCTTTCTGTACGATGCTGTCTGAGGAGGTCCCAATAAACTGGTAGTTTGATGGAGGGCTCGTGGGACAGAGACCAGAGATTCAGGAAGAAAGACAGAGCCGGACACCGGGCAGCTATCAGACTCATCTCTGCGATCATACTGTTTCCTACTCCAGCACTGTTTCCTACTCCAGCACTGTTTTATCCTCACGTTTCCTACTCCAGCACTGTTTCCTACTCCAGCACTGTTTCCCACTCCACACTGTTCCTACTCCAGCACTGTTTCTATCCACACTGTTTCTACTCCAGCACTGTTTCCTACTCCAGCACTGTTTCCTACTCCAGCACTGTTTCTACTCCACACTGTTTCCTACTCCAGCACTATTTCCTACCAGCACTGTTGCCAGCATAAACTGTGTGTTGAGTAGGCCAGTGGAGTGGGTTGAAGAGGAGGCTTTGCACGGCACACAAATCCGAGATACTTCAGTTGGTGGCTCTGCCCTGCCGGCTATTAATAGCACGCATCTTTCCCCTTCCACTCCCCACACCCTTTTCACCCGTCCCGCTGCAGTGTATAGCGCACTCAGCTTCCTTCTTTATCACTAGGGCTTGAGCACAAAGGCACGCTACAGAGATAAGATTTTGGTCGACTGCCTGGCTAAAAATAGCACTCGCACTCGCAGGCAATGCCGGCTCGCAACTAAATGGTGTCAGAATGGCTGGGAAAATGCAGACGTTTTTGGCCCTCTAAGGGAGCATGTACCCTGATTCCAGCACCAGAACGATCCAGTCAGTGTGGCCCATCTCACACCAAATGAGAACATGACGCCCTAGGCTCCAAGCTGGCCGACCGGAACAGACCCTGGAGAGTTGATGGAGCCTCTTGAAGCTTGGACTGGCTGACTTCTTAAAAAGGGTGCCTGCTGTCATGGTCTGACTCTGCCAGGGAAATTCAGCACTGTGGAGTCTGTCTGAAGGCAGCCCTGTGGTTTAACCCTTTCGCATTCGCACTGCTAGATGTAAAGCTAGCTCCTAGTATTCGCATTTTTCTGACATTTTTTCATCCGAGTACAGTCATGCTGATAAACATACTGCCATTCACTTGTTTGAAAGTACAGAAGAAAGATTTTTTGCACACATATACACAATGTCCATAGTTTGATTTGCATGTGGTTTTGTGTGTCCTGGGTCTAGTGTGCGTGTCCCTGTCACCAAAGATGTCACAGACAGAGGTATTTTTATGGTGACAATACAATGGTTAGCATACAAACAAGCTCTATTGTCTAAAAACAACATTTGTTAGTTGTACACACAACACCTGTCCTACCTGACGCTGTCTCTGCTCCTCCAGTATAGTATCCAATACACAGGCACAACACAAATGTCAGAAAAGAATTGTCACGATGTCACCAAAATGAACATAAACAGAAAGAAACAGAAATGTTTTCCAAAGATATTTTGTACATGTTCGTCTACAGATTTCATTCCCTATACACGATTTACACATATGTGCCTATACAGCAACTTTGCAGCTACTGTGATGATGGTGAGATGTTGTTGTCATCGTCACTGTGATTGTCACCGTCATTGTCAGTGGCAGTGTCACCAGTGGTGTCACAAGCGCTGGTTGTAGCCTGTGTCGAGGTGTTTAGCGCATGATAGTCCCGGAAACAGTCCCGGACAGAAAGTTGACCAGTAGCACCATAGACAGGACTGATGTTTTAGCCCCATCATGATGAGAATAGCCAGGTATGCCCTGATTTCATCAGCTGTCGTCTCTTTCCAAAGTGGGTCAGGTTGCCCCTTTGCCGCAATCTTCTGACCAGCGTAGTTGTTGGTCTCTTCAGCAGCACTGACAAAAAATTCTAGTGGCAGAAACAAAACAAAATAGTCTATTGGTTTCGCATCAGCGGGCAGCGAATGTTTAGGCCCAACAACTTGTGAAAATTCCCTGACTTCACTGCCACGTGTCACCGGTCGCCATGCCTGCACCAGTGCAGCCAGCGGTACATCGTCGTCTATGTCACTGTCATTTCCATCTTCACCATCACCACCTACTTCAACATCCGACTCTACATCTTCCTTTTCTTCTTCATCTTCTTCTTCAATTTCTAAACGATCTATTTCTCTAAAAATTTCCTGCAACTCTGCTTCAGTGTAATCCACAAATTCGTCTTCGCTGAAACTCGCCATCTTTCCCACGCTCACAGTTGTGAATGAAAGCACGTACCACAGCATCAGTAACTAAGTCTTTCAGTAGGCCTAGTGAATGGAAAGTTCCTTGCATCCCAGAATGCTCGTACTATTTCTAGAACATTCAACGTGGGACTGACCAAGATTCTAACCACATGCGCGATAAGATAGCAAGGCCAGTAGTGATGGAAATTCCCCACACGTGTGCCGGAAAAGGTAGGGCGATCTCGACCGCTATGAACGGATCAGCACATTTTTTCCTGTTACGGGCCTTGTGAACAGCTAAGGGTTAAGAGGGGTTGGGGGTATTGGCAAGAGTGACCGAGACTCTGGAGGTATAGCTTGAAGACCTAGGTGGTCCATGGGAGTTTGAATGCTCAAAAAGCAAGAGGATACTCAAACTACACTGAGAATACTGTCCTTTTCTCTTATGAAATATGTACACACTTGCACAAACAACTTTTCACATATTTCTCTTTCTAGAAAAGTCTACACCGCAAGGTTTTTGCTACTTTTTTCAGTGAAAAGGGGAGATTCTTATCATGGCTTGACCATCTTTTCTTTCTTTGCTGACCTCTGATACAGGATATATTACACACACTTGAAGCTGTTTGTCTCAGTAACAGAAAGGATGCATTCTATATCATCATCATCATCATGTACATTGCCGCATGGTGTTGGCCATCATGGTCCTCCATACAAATCTATCCCTTGTCGTTGGAAGTGTATCTCCCACCCTCTCTGTGTTGTCCATACGAATCTATCTCTTGTCACTGCAAAGGACACCGTACCACATTTAAACTGACCTTTGTGTCTCACTAACAATTCATGTATTGTAAATAAACTTACTGTTCTGTGCTCATGCTCTTTCGCTCTTCTTCACTGGCCCTGTTGAAACCCACAAACAATTCAAAATATAAAGCAAAAACAGACATACATGCATAACCAACTGACAACAAAAACCCATAACACATAACAAAACAGTTCTGGACAGACATGTTCTCTGAAGAGAACAGACACACACCGAGACAGAAACAAACAAACAGACTGACAGACCCTCAGGAAACAGGGCTGGAAGTGTTAGGGCAGATGTAGTTATTAACCCTTTGATTCCCACATCTTATCCACCAGGCAATCTATTCAAGCAACAATGCGTTTCAAGGAAAAAAAATGTGGGGGGTCCAGGGAGCCTCTGTGGCCCTCTGGTGGGGTGCAGGAGCAGAGCCCCTGTGGGGGTCTGGGGGCAACACCCCCAGAAGCTGAAGCATTTTAGTCTAGTAAATGGAAATTTAATCCCCTCTGGTGAAAGATAAATCAAGTATTTTAATAAAAGAACAAAAGGGCACAAGCATTGTTAACAATGAACAAAACATGCAACTTTTCCTCACTCTCTTTTGCCTCACCTGACAAACAAAAATTTTCGTTTGATGTCCTGAGCCTGTCGTTGTGCTGCTTCCCTTTCAGGTGATCAATCAGTGCTCATTTACCGCCGAACTTGTAACTGATTTCCGAGCGGCAAAGTTTGCAGTATGCTTTACTGGCGATCTTCAGTTTCTCGAAGAAACGAACGAACTTATTTCCATCTTACACTTCCTGCAGCCAGTCCCATTTCCAGCGATTTTTGAGGCCTTCATTGATGTCAGCGATAGAAGCGTTTAGTGGAACAAAGTCCCTTCGTGTTCTCATATTTCAATGCGTTGATGGAATACAGAGAGTAACGCTTGTGAAATCTCGCGGACAGTTGCAAAAGTAAAACTGTGCATGCGCTTACGGCTTCTTTGAATAGTTTCGGTGATCTCAGTCCCGGTTCTCCATACTTTCAAGGAATTTTTTTTTTTCCCTTTCGCAGATATTCGCGAATTCGCAGACATTTGGATTGCCTGATCCACTAACTGCAAAAACATAACCCTTTAAAGAAAGCAAGTGGATAGGGTGAGGGAGTCAAAGGGTTGTTTTTGACTTGCTAGCATGGGTTAAATTTTGCATAATACTGTAACTCACAAACACTTTATGCTGAAAAACACAACAGTATTAGGCTAATGCTGAAAGCCACATGGATACCCTTCTAAAATTCTAAAAACTAGATGAAAGATGAAGAGATGAAAGAGCCATGGAGTACGATTACCCGCCCAACACATAGTATGCAGACTGTTCAGCAACATCATGCCTGCACTGTGTGGGCCAAATAACCAAAACAATGTGCACACACATGCATATGAGACAACACTGCTCAGAGTGAAAAACAAGAAAGAGCTATCTGTTTACTCAACTACCGTAAAGTTCGGGCTATTGGGCGCACCGTTATACAAGGCGCACCCACTAAATCATAGAAAAATCTTAACTATATCCACACATAAGCCGCACTGGTTTATAAACCGCACTTTTTCAAAGGCCAGGTCGATTACCTTCAACTTGAAGACTGCTTCGTTGGCATTACGTCGTGTTTTTGGCATGATGAGGGTGCACGCTTGAGCAGATCAGATCTGAATACCGATCCAAATGCTTCAATGTGTGCGGATTTGATTTAAAAGCGTGAACAGTTAACACTTTAACATGGAGCTCACCGAAAAATTCTTGAATGGTAAACACGATTTTGGTGAGTTGAAGAGAAGCTAAGAATATATGAGAACGTGACGCTCGTGTGATCGGGGAAAATTCGCAAATAAGCCGCATCGTTTTTTAAGCCGCAGGCGTTAAAGCTGCGGAAGAAAGTCGCAGCTTATAATCCGAACTTTACGGTAGTTTATTATGAATTCAATTTGTTGAAAAAGACAGAACACATAGAACATATCACAACACACTAAAATGAACAAATAAAATGTAACACACAGAACATATCACAACACACAGAACATATCACAACACACAGAACATATCACAACACACAGAACATATCACAACACACAGAACATATCACAACACACAGAACATATCACACCTAAAATGAACAAATAAAATGTAACACACAGAACATATCACAACACACAGAACATATCACAACACACAGAACATATCACAACACAGAACATATCACAACACACAGAACATATCACAACACACAGAACATATCACAACACACAGAACATATCACAACACACAGAACATATCACAACACACAGAACATATCACACACTAAAATGAACAAATAAAATGTAACACACAGAACATATCACAACACACAGAACATATCACAACACACAGAACATATCACAACACATAGAACATATCACAACACACTAAAATGAACAAATAAAATGTAACACACAGAACATATCACACACTAAAATGAACAAATAAAATGTAACACACAGAACATATCACACACTAAAATGAACAAATCAAATGTAACACACAGAACATATCACAACACACTAAAATGAACAAATCAAATGTAACACACAGAACATACCACAACACACTAAAATGAACAAATAAAATGTAACACACAGAACATATCACACACTAAAATGAACAAATCAAATGTAACACACAGAACATACCACAACACACTAAAATGAACAAATAAAATGTAACACACAGAACATATCACACACTAAAATGAACAAATCAAATGTAACACACAGAACATATCACACACTAAAATGAACAAATAAAATGTAACACACAGAACATATCACACACTAAAATGAACAAATAAAATGTAACACACAGAACATATCACAACACACTAAAATGAACAAATAAAATGTAACACACAGAACATATCACACACTAAAATGAACAAATCAAATGTAACACACAGAACATATCACACACTAAAATGAACAAATAAAATGTAACACACAGAACATATCACACACTAAAATGAACAAATCAAATGTAACACATAGAACATATCACAACACACAGAACATACCACAACACACTAAAATGAACAAATAAAATGTAACACACAGAACATATCACACACTAAAATGAACAAATAAAATGTAACACACAGAACATACCACAACACACTAAAATGAACAAATAAAATGTAACACACAGAACATATCACAACACACAGAACATACCACAACACACTAAAATGAACAAATAAAATGTAACACACAGAACATATCACAACACACAGAACATATCACAACACACTAAAATGAACAAATAAAATGTAACACACAGAACATACCACAACACACTAAAATGAACAAATAAAATGTAACACACAGAACATATCACAACACATTAAAATGAACAAATAAAATGTAACACACAGAACATATCACACATTAAAATGAACAAATAAAATGTAACACACAGAACATATCACAACACATTAAAATGAACAAATAAAATGTAACACACAGAACATATCACAACACATTAAAATGAACAAATAAAATGTAACACACAGAACATATCACAACACATTAAAATGAACAAATAAAATGTAACACACAGAACATACCACAACACACTAAAATGAACAAATAAAATGTAACACATAGAACATATCACAACACATTAAAATGAACAAATAAAATGTAACACACAGAACATATCACAACACATTAAAATGAACAAATAAAATGTAACACACAGAACATACCACAACACACTAAAATGAACAAATAAAATGTAACACGTAGAACATATCACACACTAAAATGAACAAATAAAATGTAACACACAGAACATATCACAACACACAGAACATATCACAACACACAGAACATATCACAACACACAGAACATATCACAACACACTAAAATGAACAAATAAAATGTAACACACAGAACATATCACAACACACTAAAATGAACAAATAAAATGTAACACATAGAACATACCACAACACACTAAAATGAACAAATAAAATGTAACACACAGAACATATCAGAACACACTAAAATGAACAAATAAAATGTAACACACAGAACATATCACAACACACTAAAATGAACAACTCAAATGTAACACACAGAACATATCACAACACACTAAAATGAACAAATAAAATGTAACACACAGAACATATCACAACACACTAAAATGAACAACTCAAATGTAACACGCCACATGTATGTTTAACCTTTTGATTTCCTTTTTGCTGGTGTTGTTGTTGCTGTTGCCCTTGTAGCTTTTGTTGTCTGCCTTCACGCTGTGTCGATATGGGTGTGTATGTATCAATGTATGTCTGTGTGTGGGCATATGGGTATATGCATGTATTTACTGTTATTGGTTATTTTCATCTCTTACCTGTTTATTTATCTACATGCTCCTTTATTTTGTATTTATTTATTCACCTACTTACTTCTTATTCACTTACTCACTCACTTACTTACCTACTTACTTACTCACTCACATACCTATCTATGATTAAGAAAATATTGTCTTCACCTAGTTGATAGACAGCTGAGCATTTGGGCATTGACTTGGGGGTGGGTGGGTTTTGTGATGTGAGACAAGTTCATATAGAATAGCTAGTAGTGTTGTGATTCAGACCTTTAATTATTTATTTATTTACTTTATATGTATGTTCCTTTTTTGATGGTAAGATACACACATACACGTCATTTACATGTAACCAAGATTATTCCAGTGGAAGGCTGATAAAATACCAGTGTAAATATAGACAAGGTAAAACATGGTCTAGGTAGGGCCTCAGGACCTGGCCAGCTCATGGGTTTATGTGCAGTCTCAAGGCTTGTGCCACGATCACCATACACATGGCACCTGTGACGTTAGTGCATATATGGAATTCGTTCCGAGCGTGGAGACATCAACTTGAGAAACTGAAACTGAAACTTAACCTTTTGACTGTGGCACCCTATCCACTAAATGCAAAAACTTAACCCTTTGACTCCCTTGCCCCAAGAGCCAGCTTCCTGAATGCTTTACTAGCATGGTTGACAATGCAGGATGCTGGTGGACAGGGTGCAGTAGTCAAAGGGTTAATTCTTTTACTGCTAAATGTGACAGTTGTTGATTGCAAGCTTCTTTCTTCAATCTGTCTGCTTGTACTGTCATGGGAAGAAATCCCAACAGTCAGCCAGAAGGCCTGAAGAGGACGATGCTGTCTGGAATCCAGGTCTCTTACATGCCCTTGATTCAGGTTGTCCTTCATCAGGTTGTCTTTCAGTATAAACAGTATCCCCACCTTTTGGAAATTCTGTGCTAGAAATTTCCTCTTTTCTGTCACTCTGTTTGTTTCTTTCTTCCTCCTTCGCTTTCTGTCATTTCTCTCTATCATTTTGAGTCTTGCTGGTCCATTCACCTGTATCATCATCATCATCAGGTGCCCTGCCACATGGCATTGGTGATCATGGACTTCCATCTGTCTCTATCTCTCGTTGCCCCTAGCATCTCTCCCACCCCCCTCGTCCCCAGCCACTCTGCAAGTCCGTCCAGCATTTTCTCCCTGGGTCTACCCGGTGCTCTCTTTCCCTCCAGTTTTCCCGTTGTGACCAGGTGCTCCAAATCCCCCTTCCTCATAAAATGGCCTATGAATGTTGCCTGTCTTTTCCTAATCTTCCTTATGAGTGATCTACTTGTGTATGCCTCCATCAAGACTGTCTCATTTGTTTTCTTTGCTGTCCATGGAACTCTCAACATTCTTCTTAGAAACCACATCTGGGCTGCCTCAATCTTGTTCTGGCTTTGTTTGTTGACTGTCCATGCCTCACATCCGTACAACAGTATTGGTTCTATATAACATTCAAGAACTCTCTTCCTGATGTTAATTGATAGGCATTTGTTGGTAAGAATGCCTGTCATCTTCCCGAATGCTGTTTTGGCTTGGCCGATTCTGCCGGCTATTTCTGATGTGCACCTGTATGTGTTCAATAAAATCTTACGCACTTTCTCTTAGAATTGATAATTGGGTACATGTATTAAGTGCATTTTTGGCTCGATGGGGAGATGAGATATGCGGAAGCAATTTTAGGTAATTTAGGCCCGTTTTTATATATGTTTCGGTGTCCTTAGGTATGCTTAAATTTGTATTCAGGTGTGTATTTGAAATCCCCTGTGCAATAAATTGGACGGAGTGGTCAACGCCAGGGCATGTCCTTAGATTATATGTGTGAATGCATTGATATGTGCACTTAATTTTTCTTTTCTTTTTTCCTGTTGAAGTTTTATATGTTTTGAAGCAGTCATAGCCCTGATATGGCTCTACGCAGTCGGCTGGGCTTTAAACAACAATAACAACAACAATAATAACAATCTGCCTCTGGCTGTAAACTCAAGCATCCTTTTGCTATATGTTTGTTGAACCAGCCCGTGGGGTTAATCTGGTCAGATGACCAATTAATTTGTTGCAGGTGAATATGACGGTGGATGATGTTGCTCCCAGCGGGTCTCTGATCCAAGTGATGTTTATCACGTCACACCTGTGGTTTTGTTGACAGCCCTTCTCAAACAACACACGGAAGGTAATTTTATGCTCCAGGGGGTTGGTCACGATCCAAAGCTGGCACTTGTATGTCAAGGTGGGAATGAAAATGAAATGGACGAGCTTAACCCTTTGACTCTGGCACCCTGTCTACCTGCATCCTTCATTGTCAATCATGCTTGCAAAACAAAATCTTAACCGTTTGACTTCCTTACCTTATCCACTAACTTCTTAGTAACCCTTTGACTCTCACCCTACCCACCAGCTTCCTACAGAAAGCTGGTGGATAGGGTGAGGGAGTCAAAGGGTTAACACTTCCTGTCCGCTGTGAGCAGCTTGGCTGACTTTCAAAATGGCCAGCGAGCCGCTCACAGCGGCTCGGCACACTTCGTCACTTTGTACTTGCGTTTCTTTCCCATTTAACGACATACAACTGCATGACGGCAGATAACGACAGTCGGATACTTCCTTTTCCTTTTCAGCCATTTTGCTTTGTCAATCCGTGTGTTTTCTTTGTGTGTGCGCCTCGTTTGTTGATATGTTTTTACTTTCGTAAGTTGAGTCGCTATGGTGTCAGGCAGTCGGCGTCTTGTTAGGCTCACTGCTGCTCAGGCTGTCACAATTTTTCAAAATTTTTTGACAAAAGTGAAGATGAAATAGCTGCCAGTGACAGTGATGATAGCTTTGTTGAGAGTGCATCAAGTGCCGAGTCAGAAGAAGCGAGTGTTGACGATCGTGAAGGGCCTTCTTGTTCTGCAAAGAGACCACGCCTCTCCCGTTCTGTTTCTTTTACATCATCTACAGACACATTGGGGCAGGAACAAGGCAGATCGGCTGATTGTTCTGGTGACAGTGGTGATGTGGGTTGTAGGGGGGAGAGTGACAAGGATAGAAGCAGGCCTGCTAAAAGTAGGCTTAACACCAGTGCAAGCCGAGGATGCACAATGGTGTAATGATAGTAGTTTTATGTTATTTTAGGTGCATGACAATGATCACTGTTATGTAACTTCATATTATATGAAAAGTGAACTTTAAAAGGTGCTGTGTTCATTTAATGGATGTTGAGGAATATTTTTTTTCTTCTTTGACTTTGGAGCTATATGGATTACCTGGTCGGCTGGAGCTTAGTTAGTACTAACTGTATGCATGAGAATTTATCTGCATCAAATAGTATGCATGCAAAACTCACAGGTCAAGTTTTACATAATGAACATTATCATGATGTTATTACCTGTATGTTGTTTAGAATTCAACTCTGCACAACCCAATACCAACCTTTTTGTTCTATGTTGAATACAAACATATCTACAAGTGTTTTACTGACCTTACCCCCTGTTCCAAAATAGATCGCAGATGAACCCTGCGTCCAGTCTGAAAACCCTTAACGTATAGGAGGAGTTAAGTTTCTGCAGTTGGCAGATAGAATGCAGAGTCAAAGGGTTACGTTTTTGATTCAGTCGGAATGAAGGGGTGTCTCCAGGGCGGGGCGGGGCGGGACAAGTTGGTAACTGACACTGTCTGGTTTTGTTGGCTCTGTCAAATCTCCTATCTTCTGTGAAAATGTTCCTGAGTAATTGAATTTGTTTTCTTGTTTGAGTTTAGTGCCACAGATTTTGATGTTAAGCTTGCTTGGTGACCATCTCAGTTGTGCTGAAGCTGATCTTCAGGTTGTGGTTTTCGCAACGGTACTCAGGTTGTTTGCACAGCAAATCCA
This sequence comes from Monoplex corrugatus, assembly GCA_030674185.1. Lineage (NCBI taxonomy): Eukaryota > Metazoa > Mollusca > Gastropoda > Littorinimorpha > Ranellidae > Monoplex > Monoplex corrugatus. Next base: position 81,537,834 of record JAPXFY010000013.1, on the reverse strand, counting down.
TGTCTGTACACAAAAAACAGTGCCAGAATAACTACCAAAATCAAGTCAGTAGTTCCTGAAGTTGAAACTTTTATGAAGTTGTCTAGTTTCAGTTTCTCAAGATGATGTCTCTGCGCTCTGAATGAATTGCATTTGCACCAACATCACAGGTGCCATGCACATGGTGACCATGGCACAAGCTTTAACACATCCATGATGAGACGCGACTATAGTCGTGAACGCCGAGCTTCACCTACTGCCGGGCCGCGCTAAAAGTCGTTTCGGTGATATATGGTACAGAACTGGATGGCGGCTAAAAACTGTTTAAGTAATAGCTTTATAAATAGCACAGCTAAACTCAGCATCCCTTTTTCATTAAGTACACACATTTTGGTGACAATTGGACTTCATTCAGGCCTGCTAGAGAGTTTTTTTTACAACTACTGGTTCTTTCTTGGCGGCAGGCTCAGGCTGACTGGAAGTTCAGGTAGAGGCGGGGCCAGTCACAATAGTGTTAAGCCTGCACATAAAACCACGAGCTGGTCAGGTCCTGAGGCCCTACCTAGACTGAAGTTATCCAGATATAGGGATAATATCCTGAGACAGCCTGACAAAGCAGTCCTGCAGCAGCTTGGTGGCCAGTAGTAGAGCGTAGCAATTATGAAAGCAAAAGGGTTTTAAAAAAAACCAAACCCTCCAATGTTTAATAAACATACTATAACTCATGAGCACGTATCCCTTCAGCTATTAGCTATTCCTGCTGAACTGAAATACCAGTTGTGCTGTCAGTATAGTAAGAATGGTAACCAAGTCAATTCTAGCATGAGGAAAAGGATGGTAAAATTAAGTGAAATCAAATCTGATTTTTTAATGAATTTCAGTTTGCTAATTTTTTTAACACATCCAGCCTGAAAAGTAATGAAATCTACCAACAATACACTCTAATCTTACCCTCTGTCTTTTTCTCCTTATTAGAAGTTGAACACAGCATTGACTTATGTCTTCAGGCACTTTGCATAGACCTAAAAAATACATGATAATAATCCTCTCCAACACCTTGTTACTACTACTGTTATTTCTGTTTAAAGTCCAGCCAACTGCACAGTCTTATCAGGGCTATAACCATTTCAAAACATACACAATACTTCAACAGGAAAAATAAAAGGGAAAAGAAAATTAAGTACACCAGGGCTGTTAGTGGTAAAATCTGTTTTTCCCTGAAAATTGGCCGGGGTCCAGGGGCCGCCCAGGCCCCGGTGGGGTCCAGGGGCAACGCCCTGGTGGGGGGTGCAGGGGGCGAAGCCCCCCGTCGAAAATTGAAAATATGACATTTTGAAGCCAATCAGAGGGCCTATCCTGGCAGCAAACTGGGTAATTTTTAGTTCACAAAAAATTAACAAATCAATGGATCAATTTGTGTTTAGAGTAACTTTCTGAAACCACATGACATATATAGCACTTGGTTTTAGAAAGTCATTCTAAACACAATTTTTTTGTATTCATGCAATAATTCTTAATGTCAAGGCGTACTGCAGGTTCAACTTAAGAGAGCTCTCTATACTATTCCCTTACAGAACTTGGTTTTTTGTTTTGTTTTTTTTTTTGCTTTTTTTTTTCTTTCGCGGAAGCACTTTGACTTTCCCTGAAATGGGATCACTGTATTCGCGGATTTCCGCGAAATCGCTGAACTCTAACAGCCCTGGTACACATATCAATGCATTCGTGCACATAATCTAAGAAGATGCCCCTAGCGCTGACCACTCCGTCCAATTTATCACACAGCGGATTTAAGAAACATACTTGAATACAAATTTAAATATAACTAAAGGCACTATTACATATCCACAACGGGCCTAAATTATCTAAAACTGTTTCTGCATATCTCATTTCCCTAGAGCCAAAAATGCACTTAATACATGTACCTAATTATCAATCCTAAGAGAAATAAGACTTTATCGAACAGCTGATTACATCATTATCATACGCTGTCATAGGTTTATACACTGTCATCATGTTGTCATTATACACTGTCATTTCCATGTCACCATTTCATCCTGTGATCAGCCAGGTCACAAGACAGACTGATACAGAAACACCAGCAGACACATCCTCCACCTATGGCTATGTTGTGCAACCGCAAGCAAGTTGCATGGGGCGACAGACAGAAGATAGGAAGGACATATTCTTATGAGTAAACTCTTAACAGTTTAATGTTTTTACTGGACTGGAGCTGAAAGATCAGTGATTAACATTTCTGAATCCCCACTCAACTCACCACAACCTACACCATTTCAAACTATAGCCTACACACAAAACGCGACATCGTGGACAGACTATACATACCTGGCTACACATACCTGGCTACACATACCTGGCTATACATACCTGGCTACACATACCTGGCTATACATACCTGGCTATACATACCTGGCTATACATACCTGGCTATACATACCTGGCTATACATACCTGGCTATACATACCTGGCTATACATACCTGGCTATACATACCTGGCTACACATACCTGGCTACACATACCTGGCTATACATACCTGGCTATATATACCTGGCTATACATACCTGGCTATATATACCTGGCTACACATACCTGGCTATACATACCTGGCTATACATACCTGGCTACACATACCTGGCTATACATACCTGGCTACACATACCTGGCTATACATACCTGGCTATACATACCTGGCTACACATACCTGGCTATACATACCTGGCTATACATACCTGGCTACACATACCTGGCTATACATACCTGGCTATACATACCTGGCTACACATACCTGGCTATACATACCTGGCTATACATACCTGGCTACACATACCTGGCTATACATACCTGGCTATACATACCTGGCTACACATACCTGGCTATACATACCTGGCTATACATACCTGGCTACACATACCTGGCTATACATACCTGGCTACACATACCTGGCTATACATACCTGGCTATACATACCTGGCTACACATACCTGGCTATACATACCTGGCTACACATACCTGGCTATACATACCTGGCTATACATACCTGGCTACACATACCTGGCTATACATACCTGGCTATACATACCTGGCTACACATACCTGGCTATACATACCTGGCTATACATACCTGGCTACACATACCTGGCTATACATACCTGGCTATACATACCTGGCTATACATACCTGGCTATACATACCTGGCTACACATACCTGGCTATACATACCTGGCTATACATACCTGGCTACACATACCTGGCTATACATACCTGGCTATACATACCTGGCTATACAAACCTGGCTATACATACCTGGCTATACATACCTGGCTACACATACCTGGCTATACATACCTGGCTATACATACCTGGCTACACATACCTGGCTATACATACCTGGCTATACATACCTGGCTACACATACCTGGCTATACATACCTGGCTATACATACCTGGCTACACATACCTGGCTATACATACCTGGCTACACATACCTGGCTATACATACCTGGCTATACATACCTGGCTACACATACCTGGCTATACATACCTGGCTACACATACCTGGCTATACATACCTGGCTATACATACCTGGCTACACATACCTGGCTATACATACCTGGCTATACATACCTGGCTACACATACCTGGCTATACATACCTGGCTATACATACCTGGCTACACATACCTGGCTATACATACCTGGCTATACATACCTGGCTATACATACCTGGCTATACATACCTGGCTACACATACCTGGCTATACATACCTGGCTATACATACCTGGCTACACATACCTGGCTATACATACCTGGCTATACATACCTGGCTATACATACCTGGCTATACATACCTGGCTATACATACCTGGCTACACATACCTGGCTATACATACCTGGCTATACATACCTGGCTACACATACCTGGCTATACATACCTGGCTATACATACCTGGCTATACATACCTGGCTATACATACCTGGCTATACATACCTGGCTATACATACCTGGCTATACATACCTGGCTATACATACCTGGCTATACATACCTGGCTATACATACCTGGCTATACATACCTGGCTATACATACCTGGCTATACATACCTGGCTATACATACCTGGCTATACATACCTGGCTATACATACCTGGCTATACATACCTGGCTATACATACCTGGCTATACATACCTGGCTATACATACCTGGCTACACATACCTGGCTATACATACCTGGCTACTTGGGTGGAGCCAAGGCCACACGTCACACGCATGAAGTAAGAGAAGGAGACAGAAGAGTACAGGTGATACAGGAGACCTCTTTTGTCAAACAGATCGCGACATGTTGAGATTCCCAAGACACCCAGAAGTTGTTCAGTAACACTTCCAATGCCAGAAATCTGCCATCAAAAGCAAAACAAAGCAACAAAAATCAAAGATCAGAAAACAAAGAATATCTAAAAAAAAGTATGAACAAAAACCCAATAAACAAATAATTAATTCAAAAAATTTTAAAATGGGCAAAAAACAAAAAAAACCCCAAAGAGAACACTTAAGTAAATGAAAACAGATAAAGAACAAACAAACAAACCAAAACAAAATATTGTAGGCAAAATATCATTCATCCAGGTAACCATTAACACATACAAAAATCTGCCTGTCTGGAACTCAGGCAATCCATTTAAGCAACAATGTGTTTCAAGGAAAAAAGATGCCGGAGGTCCAGGGGGCTGCATAGGCCTCCTGGCTGGGTCCAGGGACAGAGCCCCTGGTGGGGGTCTGAGGGCAACGCGCCCAGAAGCTGAAGCATTTTAGTGTAGTAAACAGAAATTTATCCCCTCTGGTGAAAGATAAATCAAGTACTTTAATAAAAGAACAAAAGGGCACAAGCACTGTTAACAATGAACAAAACATGCAATTTTTCCTCACTCTCTTTTGCCTCATCTGACAAACGAAAATTTTCGTTTGATGTCCTGAGCCTGTCATTGTGCTGCTTTCCTTTCAGATGATCAACCAGTGCTCGTTTACCGCTGGACTTGTAACTGATTTCTGAGCGGCAAAGTTTACAGTATGCTTTACCGGCGATCTTCAGTTTCTCGAAGAAACGAGCGAACTTATTGTCATTGTACACTTCCTGCAGCCAGTCCCATTTCCAGCAATTTTTGAGGCCTTCATCGATGTCAGCGGAACAAAGTGGAACAAAGTCCTTACGTGTACTCATATTTCAATGCGTCGATGGAACACAGAGAATGACGCTTATGAAAGAGGATGCGCAAATCTCGCGGTCAGTTGCAAAAGTAAAACTGCGCATGTGCTTACGGCTTGTTTTGAATAGTTTCGGTGATCCCAGTCCCGGTTCTCCATACTTTCAAGAATCCCCCCCCCCCCCTTTTTTTTTTGCGGATATCCGCAAATTCGCGGACATTTGGATTGCCTGGGAACTGCCATGTCAACAGATTGAAGGTTTCTCATCAGATCGGTGTAACCACATTGTTTACTCTGTTCGTGATAACCATTCCAACAGGTAACCATCAATTTATGCAAATATCTGCCTGTCTGGAATTGCCATGTCGACAGATTCAAGGTTTCTAGTCAGATCCATGTAACTGCATTCTTCATTCCCTTTGTGTCTAGCAGGTAACCTTTGATATGTGCAGACCTGCTAGTGCCCAAACCCAATTAGTGTGTAAATCACATCAGTGTCTGGTGGCTTATGGAAACCTGAAATCACCCAGCATGGACATGTACTGAAGATGCAGACTGTGCAACGACATAATGAAGTGTGGTCAGCTCACCTAAAAGTGAGTTCTCACAGCTCCACTAAATAATTCTGATTTTGTATTAAGTGCAGTGAGTCTAGATCATCACCATCATGTGCCCTGCTGCATGGTGTTGGTGATCATGGCCGTCCATATGTATCTATCCCTTGTCGTCGCAAGTACATCTACCACCTTCTCTGTCCTCAGCCACCCTGAAAGTCCATCAAATATTTTCTCCCTGGGTCTACCAGGTGTTCTTTTCCCCTCCAGCTTTCCTGTTGTGACCAGGTGCTCTAATTTCTAAATAGTACTACGTAATCTATACTAACACCGATACAAATCACATGGTTCTACTTCCAGTTGCAGCAAAGATCACATATCTGGTAACGATCTCAGAATGTCATTGTAAGCTTGTAGTTGACAGAAAAGGTCGGAAAACTCTGTGGACCTTTGCAGGTAAGACCAATCAGAAAGACTTTACCTTCCTGATGGGCAGCTTCTGGACAAACTGCATAATGTTCTCGTAGATGGCAGGCAAGAAGAACTGACCATTGGGTTTGTTCTGGTCTGAACACACTTTGGACAGCATCATGTTGGGGGCTATGCCTAACGAAAACACAAAAACATACACAAAAAACAAAGAGTGCTATGCAGCATCAGATTTGAGAACAAGACTGAAAGTAAAAGTAGAAAAAGTTTTCCTTCTCTATCTGTATGATTTTCTTTAGCCCCTCTATCACCCAGCCCAACTTCCTTTCAGGTATGGAGAGAGACTGAGACAGACAGGGGTAAACAGAGAGAGAGAGAGAGAGAGAGAGAGAGAGAGAGAGAGAGAGAGAGAGAGAGAGAGAGAGAGAGAGAGAGAGAGAGAGAGAGAGAGAGAGAGAGCACAGAGGGTATACACAGTTGAATAGTAAAAGCTTTTCTCCAAAACAAAAGTAAAGAAACAACATATACAATCAATAAAAGCTAAACATTTTGCCAATTCTAACGACGCAAAACATTTTGCTGCTCTAAACAATAAAACAGACTAAAGACAAAATCCTCCCAAACAACCCACATATATGTATGTACAAAACACAGTAACAACAAATACAGTAGAAAAATTAACAAGTACCCAAAGATCATGGACATGATAGAAGCAAATACATACACTGCCTGTATATTTGTATATGCTTCACGATGCACACATGTACACATACACTGCCTGTATGTTTGTATATGCTTCATGATGCACACATGTACACATACACTGCCTGTATGTTTGTATATGCTTCACGATGCACACATGTACACATACACTGCCTGTATGTTTGTATATGCTTCATGATGCACACATGTACACATACACTGCCTGTATATTTGTATATGCTTCACGATGCACACATGTACACATACACTGCCTGTATATTTGTATATGCTTCATGATGCACACATGTACACATACACTGCCTGTATGTTTGTATACGCTTCATGATGCACACATGTACACATACACTGCCTGTATGTTTGTATATGCTTCACGATGCACACATGTACACATACACTGCCTGTATATTTGTATATGCTTCATGATGCACACATGTACACATACACTGCCTGTATATTTGTATATGCTTCACGATGCACACATGTACACATACACTGCCTGTATGTATATGCTTCATGATGCACACATGTACACATACACTGTCTGTATGTTTGTATACGCTTCATGATGCACACATGTACACATACACTGCCTGTATATTTGTATATGCTTCATGATGCACACATGTACACATACACTGCCTGTATATTTGTATATGCTTCATGATGCACACATGTACACATACACTGCCTGTATGTTTGTATATGCTTCATGATGCACACATGTACACATACACTGCCTGTATGTTTGTATATGCTTCACGATGCACACATGTACACATACACTGCCTGTATGTTTGTATATGCTTCACGATGCACACATGTACACATACACTGCCTGTATGTTTGTATATGCTTCATGATGCACACATGTACACATACACTGCCTGAATGTTTGTATATGCTTCATGATGCACACATGTACACATACACTGCCTGTATATTTGTATATGCTTCATGATGCACACATGTACACATACACTGCCTGAATGTTTGTATATGCTTCATGATGCACACATGTACACACACACTGCCTGTATATTTGTATATGCTTCATGATGCACACATACACTGCCTGTATATTTGTATATGCTTCATGATAAACACATGTACACACACACTGCCTGTATATTTGTATATGCTTCATGATGCACACATGTACACACACACTGCCTGTATATTTGTATATGCTTCATGATGCACACACGTACACACACACTGCCTGTATATTTGTATATGCTTCATGATGCACACATGTACACACACACTGCCTGTATAAATATGCTTCATGATGCACACATGTACACACACACTGCCTGTATATTTGTATATGCTTCATGAAACACACATGTACAACACCTGACTGTATATTTGTATATGCTTCATGAGCACACATGTACACATACACTGCCTGTATATTTGTATATGCTTCATGATGCACACATGTACACATACACTGCCTGTATATTTGTATATGCTTCATGATGCACACATGTACACATACACTGCCTGTATATTTGTATATGCTTCATGATGCACACATGTACACATACACTGCCTGTATTTTGTATATGCTTCATGATGCACACATGTACACATACACTGCCTGTTTTATTTGTATAATTGCTTCATGATGCACACATGTACACATACACTGCCTGTATATTTGTATATGATGCACACATGTACACATACACTGCCTGTATATTTGTATATGCTTCATGATGCACACCATGTACACATACACTGCCTGTATATTTGTATATATGATGCACACATGTACACATACACTGCCTGTATATTTGTATATGCTTCATGATGCACACATTACACATGCCTGTTATTTGTATATGTTGATGCACACATGTACCAACATTTTTTAACTGCTCATGATAACATGTACATACTGCTATTTTATATGCTTCATGATGCACACATGTACACATACACTGCCTGTATGTATATGCTTCTGTATAATGCATACCTGCATGATTGTATACTATCCAGTACACATACACTGCCTGTATGTTTGTATATGCTTCATGATGCACACATGTACACATACACTGCCTGTATGTTTGTATACGCTTCATGATGCACACATGTACACATACACTGCCTGTATGTTTGTATATGCTTCATCGATGCACACATGTACACATACACTGCCTGTATATTTGTATATGCTTCACGATGCACACATGTACACATACACTGCCTGTATGTTTGTATATGCTTCACGATGCACACATGTACACATACACTGCCTGTATATTTGTATATGCTTCATGATGCACACATGTACACATACACTGCCTGTATGTTTGTATATGCTTCATGATGCACACATGTACACATACACTGCCTGTATTTTGTATATGCTTCATGATGCACACATGTACACATACACTGCCTGTATGTTGTATAGCTTCACGATGCACACATGTACACATACACTGCCTGTATGTTTGTATATGCTTCACGATGCACACATGTACACATACACTGCCTGTATGATTTGTATATGCTTCACGATGCACACATGTACACATACACTGCCTGTATGTTTGTATATGCTTCACGATGCACACATGTACACATACACTGCCTGTATATTTGTATATGCTTCATGATGCACACATGTACACATACACTGCCTGTATATTTGTATATGCTTCACGATGCACACATGTACACATACACTGCCTGTATTTTGTATATGCTTCACGATGCACACATGTACACATACACTGCCTGTATATTTGTATATGCTTCACGATGCACACATGTACACATACACTGCCTGTATGTTTGTATATGCTTCAATTATGCACACATGTACACATACACTGCCTGTATATTTGTATATGCTTCATGATGCACACATGTACACATACCACTGCCTGTATATTTGTATATGCTTCACGATGCACACATGTACACATACACTGCCTGTATGTTTGTATATGCTTCATGATGCACACATGTACACATACACTGCCTGTATATTTGTATATGCTTCACGATGCACACATGTACACATACACTGCCTGTTTAATTTGTAATGCTTCACGATGCACACAATGTACACATACACTGCCTGTATATTTGTATATGCTTCACGATGCACACATGTACACATTACACTGCCCGTTATTTGTATATGCTTCATGATGCACACATGTACACAATACACCTGTATATTTGTATATGCTTCACGATGCACACATGTACACATACACTCATAGTATTATTTGTATATGCTTCACGATGCACACATGTACACATACACATCCTGTATTTTGTTATATGCTTCACGATGCACACATGTACACATAACACAGTACCTGTATATTTGTATATGCTTCACAATGCACACATGTACACATACATACACTGTATTTTGTATATGCTTCAGATGCACACATGACACATACACCATGTACTATATTTGATATGCTTCACGATGCACACATGTACACATCACACTGCCCTGTATTTTGTATATGCTTCATGATGCACACATGTACACATACACCTGATATTGTATTGCTGCTTCATGATGCACACATGTACACATACACAAAAAGTTATACACTCTGTAATTTGCATTATGCTTTCATGATGCACACATGTACACATACACACATAGATACACCTGTATGTTTGATATGCTTCATGATGCACACATGTACACATACACACAGATACACCTGTATATTTGTATATGCTTCAGATGCACACATGTACACATACAACACAGATACACCTGTATATTTGTATATGCTTCACGATGCACACATGTACACATACACACATAGATACATCTGTATATTTGTATATGCTTCATGATGCACACATGTACACATACACACATAGATACACCTTATATTGTATATGCTTCACGATGCACACATGTACACATACACCACAGATACACCTGTATATTTGTATATGCTTCATGATGCACACATGTACACATACACACATAGATACACCTGTATATTTGATATGCTTCATGATGCACACATGTACACATACACACACAGATACACCTGTATATTTGTATATGCTTCACGATGCACACATGTACACATACACACAAGATACCCTGTATATTTGTATATGCTTCATGATGCACACATGTACACATACACACATAGATACACCTGTATATTTGCATATGCTTCATCGATGCACACATGTACACATACACACATAGATACACCTGTATATTTGTATATGCTTCACGATGCACACATGTACACATACACACAAGATACACCTGTATATTTGATATGCTTCACGATGCACACATGTACACATACACACATAGATAACACTTGTATATTTGTATATGCTTCACGATGCACACATGTACACATACACACATAGATACACCTGTATATTTGTATATGCTTCATGATGCACACATGTACACATACACACACAGATACACCTGTATATTTGCTATATGCTTCATGATGCACACATGTACACATACACACACAGATACACCTGTATATGTTTGTATATGCTTCCGATGCACACATGTACACATACACACAGATACACCTGTATATTTGTATATGCTTCACGATGCACACTGTACACATACAACATAGATACACCTGTATATTTGTATATGCTTCACGATGCACACATGTACACATACACACACAGATACACCTGTATATTTGCATATGCTTCACGATGCACACATGTACACATACACACAGAGATACACCTGTATGTTTGTATATGCTTCACGATGCACACATGTACACATACACACACAGATACACCTGTATATTTGTATATGCTTCACGTGCACACATGTACACATTACACACAGACATACACCTGTATATTTGTATATATGCTTATGATGCACACATGTACACATACACACACAGATCACCTGTATATTTGTATATGCTTCATGATGCACACATGTACACATACACACACAGATACACCTGTATATTTGCATATGCTTCATGATGCACACATGTACACATACACACACAGATACACCTGTATATTTGCATACGCTTCATGATGCACACATGTACACATACACACAGACATACACTGTATATTTGCATATGCTTCATGATGCACACATGTACACTACACACAGAGATACACCTGTATATTTGTATATGCTTCATGATGCACACATGTACACATACACACAGAGATACACCTGTATATTTGTATATGCTTCACGATGCACACATGTACACATACACACATAGATACACCTGTATATTTGTTATGCTTCATGATGCACACATGTACACATACACACAGACTACACCTTTATTGTTATATGCTTCACGATGCACACATGTACACATACACACAGACATACACCTGTATATTTGCATACGCTTCATGATGCACACATGTACACATACACACACAGATACACCTGTATATTTGCATATGCTTCATGATGCACACATGTACACATACACACACAGATACACCTGTATATTTGTATATACTTCATGATGCACACATGTACACATAACACACAGATACACCTGTATGTTTTGTATATGCTTCATGATGCACACATGTACACATACACACACAGATACACCTGTATATTTGCATTGCTTCACGATGCACACATGTAACATACACACACAGATACACCTGTATATTTGCATATGCTTCACGATGACACATGTACACATACAACACAGATACACCTGTATATTTGTATATGCTTCATGATGCACACATGTACACATACACACACAGATACACCTGTATATTTGTATATGCTTCATGATGCACACATGTACACATACACACACAGATACACCTGTATATTTGCATATGCTTCATGATGCACACATGTACACATACACACACAGATACACCTGTATATTTGATACGCTTCATGATGCACACATGTACACATACACACACAGATACACCTGTATATTTGCATATGCTTCACGATGCACACATGTACATATACACACAGAGATACACCTGTATATTTGCATATGCTTCACGATGCACACATGTACACATACACACACAGATACACCTGTATATTTGTATATGCTTCACGATGCACACATGTAACATCACACAGAGATACACCTGTATATTTGTATATGCTTCACGATGCACACATGTACACATACACACACAGATACACCTGTATATTTGATATGCTTCACGATGCACACATGTACACATACACACAGAGATACACCTGTATATTTGCATATGCTTCACGATGCACACATGTACACATACACACACAGATACACCTGTATATTTGCATATATGCTTCACGATGCACACATTCAATACACACACAGATACACCTGTATATTTGCATATGCTTCACGATGCACACATGTACACATACACACATAGATACACATGTATATTTGCATATGCTTCATGATGCACACATGTACACATACACACACAGATACACCTGTATGTTTGTATATGCTTCATGATGACACATGTACACATACACACACAGATACACCTGTATTTTGTATATGCTTCATGATGCACACATGTACACATACACACACAGATACACCTGTATATTTGCATATGCTTCACGATGCACACATGTACACATACACACCAGATACACCTGTATGTTTGTATATGCTTATGATGCACACATGTACACATACACACACAGATACACCTGTATGTTTGTATATGCTTCATGATGCACACATGTACACATACACACACAGATACACCTGTATATTTGTATATGCTTCATGATGCACACATGTACACATACACACACAGATACACCTGTATATTTGTATATGCTTCATGATGCACACATGTACACATACACACACAGATACACCTGTATATTTGTATATGCTTCACGATGCACACATGTACACATACACACACAGATACACATGTATATTTGTATATGCTTCATGATGCACACATGTACACATACACACACAGATACACCTGTATATTTGTATATGCTTCACGATGCACACATGTACACATACACACACAGATACACCTGTATATTTGTATATACTTCACGATGCACACATGTACACATACACACACAGATACACCTGTATATTTGCATATGCTTCACAATGCACACATGTACACATACACACACAGATACACCTGTATATTTGCATATGCTTCACGATGCACACATGTACACATACACACACAGATACACCTGTATATTTGTATATGCTTCACGATGCACACATGTACACATACACACAGAGATACACCTGTATATTTGCATATGCTTCACGATGCACACATGTACACATACACACAGAGATACACCTGTAATTTGTATATGCTTCACGATGCACACATGTACACATACACACATAGATACACCTGTATATTTGCATATGCTTCACGATGCACACATGTACACATACACACACAGATATATGTTAACACCTCGGTAAAAGAAGCTTACAACTCGCTAGAATTAGCATCATGGATTCGATTTCATGAACATTTAAATGAAAAATTTGTGTCTCAAAAAAGAATCAAACTTTCAGTTCAAAATATCTGTAAAAACTTGCAGTATTCCTCGTTATATCATTTGAGATTAATTGTTATGACATATTTTCGCATTCAACTGAACGCTTTGAAAACAAAATATTGTAACAATGTTTTATGTATTTGCGGCGAACAATTCACATTGTATCACTGTTTGTTTTACTGCAGAAAGCTTTGTTCCTTTTTACCAAAGACGTTTACACAAGGAAACTATCTTGAAACGCATTTTAAAGAAGTAGTATCGGATCAAGTTTTGTTAGTTAAAATTTCAGAATCATTAGTTCACAGTCCTGTTAATGCGTTACTTTAAGATTATTATTATAATTATGATTATTTTTGTTTTGTTTTGTTTTTATGACGATTTTTCTTTTACATTATTGATGTTAGCGTTGTTCTAGTTTCATTTCTCTGTTCATCCATATCCTTTTTCTTAAGACCTTGCCGCTTCCTTTTAATTTTTTTTACGTCCCTTACTCTATTCCCCTCCACCCCCCCCCCCCCCCCCCCCCCTTATTTTCATCCTCCATGCCATTTTTCCCTGTCTAATATCACTTATAGTGAAAAGACGTTAAATCAAGCAACGAACACAGAGATATACCTGTATGTATGCTCACATTTGATCAAGTTTACCTGCACTAGCTGTGAGACAAGTTCGCTGTTCAATACGGCACCTCATCTCATGTACAGCTGATTCAACATCCACATCAAAAGTCACTATGTCATAAGGGGGGACAACTTTCCCACACGAAGGACACTGTTCTTTGGAAACCATCGAGCCGCCATCATCAAGCTTTGTGTATGAAGCCTGTACACTCCCATCTGTCTTTTGTGAAGAGGCATTTGTGCTGGTCACCCCTCCATGTAAACCTACAACAGTCTGAACAAGAGATGCAGCATCATTTTTGGATGGACTTGTTTCTGGAGTCAGTTTTGTAGCGTTTTCATTGGAATCGTCTCCGTCTTCTACATGATTAGTCACAGAATTAGATGATTTTTCTGACCTTCCATGCTTCAGTACTGAATCTCTGATCGTCACGTTTAAATCACAACAACACAACGCTGGATTGGCTGGTGTCTGACAACGTTTGAGGAATGATCGATCTGTGATTCCCATTGTCTGCCGTTTTGTGACATGCTGTGCGAAGTTGAGGTACGCTTCATCGAGACTCATGGGGCAGAAACTGGCGTCATAGTCAGCAAAGATCTGGCGCACCTTGCCACTCACCTCCCTGTATTTGGAAAAGTTGGCTGGCACTATCGCCAGCTGAGGACACAGCTTCTTTCCGATAAAACCGGGCATTGCAGCCCGTACACCGTATTTTCTGGCCTCATAGTTGGAGGTAGACTGAAACAGAGTTTGTATGCTGTAAGACATTTTCATAAAGACAAATAAAAACAACACAAAATATAACTGATTTTGGAATTTCAAAATCACTATGTGAAACAGAAAGTCCACATACGCTCAAAATTATTCATTACATCCTCTTTCTCAACAGTGTGCAACAATAACATCATCTTCCAATGTGTGCATGGCTCTGCAAAGCCAAGCAACATTTTACAGCTTTGTGCATCAATGATGTGGGTATGCTTGCAAACTGAAGTATGCATTTTTCTGTGTTCACTGAGCCAAAGAAAGTAAAACAATTTCTGTGTGCGTAAAAAGTTCAGCCAGAATAAAACAAAATCCCACCGACCTCAATAAAGCAAGTAACAATACTACCACAAACAAAAACCAAGCAAAATACACCCTGCTCCTTCTCTTCTCCCCCCCCCCCCCCCCCCCAAAAGAAAAAGACTAAGCAAAAACGCTGGTCTCTTACCAGCATTCCAATGCCACCAACAGCCATGGGTTTATTGCGTAACGATGGGTCATCTCTCATCTCCACCGCCGCATAAAATGCATCCATGTCCACATGGACAATAGTCTGCGTCAAATCTCGGGACAGGTTCAGCTCTGTAATAAGTCTGTCTGCCTGGGAGGACAATGTAACATAACTGTAATAAATCTGCCTGGGAGAACAATGTAACATAACTGTAATAAGTCTGTCTGTCTGGGTGAACAATGTAACATAACTGTAATAAGTCTGTCTGTTATAAAACAATGTAACATAACTGTAATAAGTCTGTCTGCCTGGGTGAACAATGTAACATAACTGTAATAAGTCTGTCTGTTAAAACAATGTAACATAACTGTAATAAGTCTGTCTGCCTGGGTGAACAATGTAACATAACTATAATAAGTCTGTCTGCCTGGTGAACAAAAATGTAAAAACAATAACTGTAATAAGTCTGTCTGCCTGGGTAACAATGTAACATAACTGTAATAATCTGTCTGTTAGAAAATACATAACAAACATGTAATAAGTCTGTCTGCCTTAAAGACTAATTGATTTTAATCAAGATTTGCGCTAACAAATATGTAAATATATTTATAATATTATTATTTAAACGTAAAAGTCTGTCTGCCTGGGAGAACAATTAACATAACTGTAATAAGTCTGTCTGCCTGGGAGAACAATGTAACATAACTGTAATAAGTCTGCTGCTGGAGACAATGTAACATAACTGTAATAAGTCTGTCTGCTGGTAGAACAATGTAACAAAACTGTAATAAGTCTGTCTGCCTGGGTGAACAATGTAACATAACTGTAATAAGTCTGTCTGCCTGGGAGAACAATGTAACATAACTGTAATAAGTCTGTCTGCCTGGGTGAACAATGTAACATAACTGTAATAAGTCTGTCTGCCTGGGAGAACAATGTAACATAACTGTAATAAGTTTGTCTGTCTGGGAGAACAATGTAACATAACTGTAATAAGTCTGTCTGCCTGGGTGAACAATGTAACATAACTGTAATAAGTCTGTCTGCCTGGGAGAACAATGTAACATAACTGTAATAAGTCTGTCTGCCTGGGAGAACAATGTAACATAACTGTAATAAGTCTGTCTGTCTGGGAGAACAATGTAACATAACTGTAATAAGTCTGTCTGGGTGAACAATGTAACATAACTGTAATAAGTCTGTCTGTCTGGGAGAACAATGTAACATAACTGTAATAAGTCTGTCTGCCTGGGTGAACAATGTAACATAACTATAATAAGTCTGTCTGCCTGGGAGAACAATGTAACATAACTGTAATAAGTTTGTCTGCCTGGGTGAACAATGTAACAAAACTGTATTAAGTCTGTCTGCCTGGGTGAACAATGTAACATAACTGTAATAAGTCTGCCTGGGTGAACAATGTAACATAACTGTAATAAGTCTGTCTGCCTGGGTGAACAATGTAACATAACTATGTAAAAGGAATGATAAGACTAAGCAAAGTATGACGTGTACATTTCTAAAACAGTAGTCTTTGCAAACAATACATTTATGATTCTAAACCCATTTAATGCGTTACAATAATACTAGCACTTTTACACTAAAGTTTTCTCATATTCAAAAAAATAAGCTTGTAGATTTCCATGCCATATGTGCAAATAACTGCGTCTATGTCTAATCCCATTTATTTCTCTGTGTATAGAAGAGTAGATATCGTTTGACTAAAGTTCTTTCAACTTGTAATATTCTATTTTGCCAGACAGCAAATGAAACATTTCATAAGCTCAGCAGGGCAACTTCTGCCAAAATATAAAAAAAAGATGACAGCAATGCCGGAAAGCATTTTGGTGAAAACTTTCCCACAGTGGAAACCCATTTTCTTCAGATATGATTTCTGATAAACAGAAGGAAATTCTCTCCCTTGCACACAGTTTACCTCTAACGTCCCATTCACGAGTTCAGTTTCTGTGATAGCTCTCCTGTGTCGCTCTTGTTCTTGAATTTTCTGCTTCACTTGGTCTTCCTTTCGACGTTCATTCTCAAAGAACCGAGAGCCTGTAATACAACTCATGACAGTTTAACATCTTTCATGTAACAGACATCTTTCTGAGAATGCTTCAATGACTGAACCATTGCCATTTTCCATTAATAACTGAATTTGCATTCTCAACAACGACATCAACAACAATAACAACAACAACAACAATCACCACCACCACCAACCAAAACATACAACACTGAATTTATCTTGCCTGTTTCCACACCTCTTTTCCAGATTGCATAAATATTTGATTTGAATTTCTTTTAGTCAGCTTATTCCTTTTCTCACACTGGACAGAGCAGCAGGGAAGTTTCAGTCTTTTTCTCCTAATTTTTGTACCTGGTGTTTGTTTGTTTGTTTGTGATCTTACGCTAGACAAAGGCCAAAAAATTTGTGCCTATCTTGTTTTGCTGTATTAAATTTTCGTTCTTTTTCTTTTTTTTGTATTTTTTCTGCTTCCTGTTTGCTTGAACGCGGGCAGTCACACTTGTTTTGGATTTTGAATTTCTTTTGATACTGGACTTTGATGGCACTGATGATAGAAAGTTTACTCTGTACTACCAAACACACATGGCATGTATTTATCTTATGACTAAAAAGATAAGACCAACACTAAAGTGTTCATGCAATAGATATGCTCTAAAAAGCATTTCTGTTCAAAAGGAGTGTTCAACTCACGATGTATACACTTTTCACCTAAACTCTCATAAACATTCATATCTAAAATAAAAACAACAACAACAACAAAACCCCAAACAAAAAACAAGCGAACAAACCCCCCTCCCCCAAAATCACACACATACACAAAATTCACCTTTGGAAGCCTCATAGATGATCTGGTTGATGTGGTCTTTGTCCAGTCCCTGCATGCCAGCTTTGTGGTCGTTGAGCTGCATGCGGGTCATCAGTGGAGCATTTCCCTCTGAAGACTGTTCTACTCCAGGATTCACGTCATTTTTCCTGCTCTGAGGTATCCTGCTGCTGCCGCCTTCTGTTGCAGCATCAAGTTTGAAAGACACTGTTTACACACTATTTTTTCATCTTTGCTGTAAAAATTATGTTCTTCAAAAACATTTATATCAAGTCAGGAAAGCCACATAAATGTAAACATATGATACAGCGATATACACATCTGTCACCAGTTCATGATGTTTAATGAACTGTGATGATGTTTAGTGAACAGTGACATATTTTATGAAAATGAAATAAGGATAAGGTATAGGGAACACTTACACGATGTTTTCGTGGAAATTCATCCTTGCTTTCACACTCTTGGCTTTTCTTTGTCTGTTTCGTAATAAAAAGTGCTGAACTGAGTTTTATTCTGTAACAAATGAACATATGGATAGGTGAAACAATTTAAACCACAGCTTGAGCACATTACCCTCATCTACCCAGCTACAAATGAGTAACTGTCCACCCTTTTTGAGCCAGTGTATCTAAACAGGGAGAGAAGACAGGCACCGTCCTCACAGTGCCGGCCCTGAAGGAAGCTGACATCTGTAAAACCTTCTTCCCCAATAATCACTCAGGTTATGGAAATGTTAAATTCAGTGTTTCAATTTCTTTGCTCTTTTTTTTTTATATATAGTTTTTTTTTCAAAGATTATGTTTTCTAAAGTATGAAGATCTCCACAAATACAAATTAACCCTTTGACTCCTGCAATCTACCCACCAGCATCCTGCATTGCCAAGCATGCTAGCAAAGCAAAAACTTGACCCTTTGATTCCTTCGCCCTATCCACCAGCTTCCTACAGGAAGCTGGTGGATAGGGTGAGGGAATCAAAGGGTTAAGTTTTTGCAGTTGGTGGACAGGGTGCAGGAGTCAAAGGGTTAAATCAAAAACATGACCATGGATTGATGAAACTTATCAATAGTGTGGTTCACCAACTGACCAAGTCTATTTCAGAAAGTTGTGTCCTCTCACTAAATGATACATATCTCTGATGCATCAAAATTTATGTTAGCTTTGTCTCAATCAATCAGTGTCATTAAGTTTATATTCGAGTCTTAACTACAAATGTGACTATTGAACTTAATTTAATGTTGAAAAAAATTGATGTTAGGTTAATATTGATATAACAAATGTGTTGTGTGTCCATTAAAATTTTATGGGAAAACCTTTACCCTTTATATGTATTTTAAGTGTGGGTCTCCAGTTTAAAGAAAACCAGCTATGACTGGATAAACATTTTTCAAACGACTGAATGTTCTGAGAAACAATATATTACAACAATCACCATTGTATCTTGCCTCTAAATTGACACCAACAAAAACAAGACAAAAGTTGGAAATAATCTAAACAATTGAAGTTAGCAAGTGAATACAGCTAGAAAAACTCTAACTATCAACAGAATATCATATTTTAATGATGGCGTCTCAAATAGT
Organism: Monoplex corrugatus; assembly: GCA_030674185.1. Taxonomy (NCBI): domain Eukaryota; kingdom Metazoa; phylum Mollusca; class Gastropoda; order Littorinimorpha; family Ranellidae; genus Monoplex; species Monoplex corrugatus. The sequence continues at coordinate 81,517,114 of JAPXFY010000013.1, read as the reverse complement.
TTAAAAGGTTTTCATTTAAATCATGACTGATGTCTTTGGTTATATTATACGACATACCTATTTTGGTTATCAATCTATGACATCTATTTTTTCTAATGACCAAAGAAGAATATCTTCATTTTTTAATAACAACAACAAACATAATGATAATAATAATAACAAAAATAACAAATAACAATAATAACTACAGTATTTATATGCCGCCTAATCTTGACAATCCAAATCAAAGTGCACTGATGCACCAGATATACACATGCAAACAACGCAGACTACTTTATACAAAAAAGACTTACACAAACTAAGCGGAAAAGGTAGATGTAAAAGTCATTAAGAGGTGGGTTTTAAAATTGGATTTAAAAGCAGAAAGGGTAGATGTTAGGTGAGGGAGGGAGTATACTGTTATTGTTATTATTGCTTAAAGCCAGTTGACTCGTAGAACCATACACAATACTTCAACATTGTTGTTATTTCCGTACACAGCCCAGCCGACTGCATAGAGTCACATCAGGGTTACAAACCTTTCTAAAACTTACACAATACTTTCATGGGGGAAAAAAAAGGAAAAGAAAATTAAGTACACATATCAATGCATTTGCACACATAATCTAAGGAGATGCCCCTGGCGCTGACCACTCCATCCAAATTACTGCACAGGGGATTTAAAAAACACACCTGCATTCAAACTGAAACATAACTAAGGACAGTAAAACATATATATATAAAAATGGATCTGAATTACCTAAAATTGCTTCCGCTTATCTCATTTCCCTAGAACCAAAAATGCAATAAATACATGTACCCAATTATCAATCCTAAAAGAAAGTACGTAAGACTTTATCGAACACATACAGGTGAATGGACCAGCAAGGCAGACTTGATAGGAAGAAATGTCAGATAACAAAGGAACAAGGCAGAAACAAAGAGAGTGACAGGAAAGAGGAAATTTTTAGCACATAATTTCCTGAAGGTGGGGATACTATTTACACTGAAAAAGCCCTGGCATCCACATGGGGGGGTGGGGTGTGGGGTGTGGAAGTCTGTTGCAGGCAGATATGACAAATAACTTTACTTTCCAACTTGTACAGTTATCAAATTTAAAAGCCTGGTTCTGTTATTTTACTGCTTAAACTTTACAACTGATTGACTCTCTGCCCATTATCATGCCACTGGCATGCAGGACAGGGAGGAAGATATCCATTTGTGTCTATTCTGGGCCTGTCTCTGTGTGATACCCCAGGTGTGTTTCATGGCCTTGAGGTCTCCTTATGCTGTTCGTTGTCAGGAGTTCTTGGGTTTTCCTTTCTTGTGTCTTTCTTCTGGTGTCCATTGAAGACAGTGTGAATGATATTATCCTGCTCTCTTCAGATGATGCGCCCAGTCCACCTCCATTGTCTTTCCATGAGGATGGTGTTCATACTGTCTTGACATTATTGGCTGAGTAGTTGTTGGATGAAGATAGTCCTGGGCCAAAACAGTCATAATGACTCTTCAGAGGCTCTTTGTAAGGAAGGCTCATAGCTTGATAAGGTCATTTTCTGCCATCTTTCAGCAATATGAGCCCTTAATTAAGATGGAAAGCAAACAAAGCTAAGTTATAACAGTTACTACCGTTTACTTGTTTGAAGAATCACCATGCTTAATGTTTATTAACTTGTTTGAAGAATCACAATTTTTAATGTTTATTTACTTGTCTGAAGAATCACAATTTTTAATGTTTACTTACTTGTTTGAAGAATCACAATTTTGTTTATTTACTTGTTTGAAGATCACAATTTTTAATCACGGCTGTTCTTTTCGTTCCCTTTAGTTGGGAGGAAACTCACCACCGCGTGGAGGAATGTGATATCTTGACGCAGCCCGCCTGCCTGGTGCACAGCACGCTGGCTGGTTGTAAGATCAGCGTGTGCCAATACCGCACAAGACTGCGGCCGCGCTCTTTTGCGAATCACACGCACCACTGTCGGCAGTGTGACGACAGCTGATCGGTGCGAAGTTCACTAAAACATGGTTGTTGTTTATACGTGTACACGCACATTTCTACATGAAGCTGATGTCCCAGCTTTTGTCGTCAATTGGTAGATCTTAAAACAAGCTTTCCATGCATACCAAACACGCCTGGTGGAGAGACAGAATGTTCATGTTTCTGTTCGAGAAACTGAAGCAGGCAATTAATGCTAGCGATCAACCGTTATACCACTACGAGAAACTTACTCGTTTTTCAACCGGCGCCACATCATCATGATCATGCAGTTTAGTTTTCTCAGGGTAAAACTTGCCATCCCAACAAAGAGCAAAGTGTCTACTGCTACAATGTTAAGACAGACAACCAGTCTCACCTTCGTCTTCTGTGGAAAAGCGCCTTCTCTCGGCTTGCCTGAAAGTCGGTAGTACACACAACCGTGAACAGCATCACCAAACACCATTTTTTTACAATTTGCTTTCTTTGCCAGTGCGAATTAGAATTGCCATTGGTCCTTTGAGTGTAACACACACACACAAAAAAAGATGTCACATACACTCAGTCATAGTTGAAATGGCGCCCATTTTTAACTTGATATCGTCAGGCAGTTGTCTTTTCTTTGCCTGTTTGCTGGCTTTTAGTGGTCTACCACCTTTGCTTTGGCTAGTGAAATGACAACACATGGTACACTGGCTGATTGAAAGAGACAGGTCATATTCCGTCCAGGTGAGGGACCCTTTTCTGACTGTTTCTGTGGCGTTTTCTGTTGCTTGTGAACACACATTTGTTCTGTGCTTAGAATTGTTCAAGCTCGGATGTTTGTTTGTTTTCAGAGTCTTCTTGAAGATGAACGTTGTAACAGGAAGAAATGGCTTCAGAATATTTTGAACAAAGTTCTACATTCTTATTCTTGAACATGAACGTTTTAACAGGAAGAAATGGCTTCAGGATATTTTGAACAAAGTTTTACATTCTTACATTTGTCTTTCACTTGTTGCTTCACAAGTTCACCACAAAGTCTACACAAAGAATTGAGCCGTAAAATGTGCTCAGACATAGAATGTTCTCTCTCCCACTCCATGACAGATTCAGTTACTCACACACCTCAGCGTTATCATACACATGTTACTTTTTCTCTCACATATCACAGCAACCATTTGTGAGGCTAGGCAGAAAATCACATGAACATAACCACGAACAATTCCCCTACACGTCTGTCGAAACCTTGAGTGTGTCAAAACTATTTTTCTGTGCTTTTAAATACAAACCGAACATCACAAAAAATGAAGCGTGCCTAGCCCGCGCAAGTAACAAAAAAGAAGGCGGAATTCTCGCACACGGTGGCGGCAGTGCCTGGAGTGCAGGGTCAGAGCTGGAGTAGCCCAGCGCCGGCATCCAACTAAAGGGAATAATTTCAGCGAAACTGAGCCGCCATGTAATGTTTATTTATTTGTTTGAAGAATCACAATTCTAAATGTTTATTTACTTGTTTGAAGAATCACAATTTTTAATGTTTATTTACTTGTTTGAAGAATCACAATTCTAAATGTTTATTTACTTGTTTGAAGAATCACAATTCTAAATGTTTATTTACTTGTTTGAAGAATCACAATTCCTTATGTTTATTTACTTGTTTGAAAAATCACAATTTTTAATGTTTATCTACTTGTTTGAAGAATCACAATTCCTTATGTTTATTTACTTGTTTGAAAAATCACAATTTTTAATGTTTATCTACTTGTTTGAAGAATCACAATTCCTTATGCTTATTTACTTGTTTGAAAAATCACAATTTTTAATGTTTATTTACTTGTTTGAAGAATCACAATTTTTAATGTTTATCTACTTGTTTGAAGAATCACAATTTTTAATGTTTATCTACTTGTTTGAAGAATCACAATTTTTAATGTTTATCTACTTGTTTGAAGAATCACAATTTTTAATGTTTATCTACTTGTTTGAAGAATCACAATTTTTAATGTTTATCTACTTGTTTGAAGAATCACAATTTTTAATGTTTATTTACTTGTTTGAAGAATCACAATTTTTAATGTTTTATTTACTTTTTTGAAGAATCACAATTTTTAATGTTTATCTACTTGTTTGAAGAATCACAATTTTTAATGTTTATCTACTTGTTTGAAGAATCACAATTTTTAATGTTTATCTACTTGTTTGAAGAATCACAATTTTTAATGTTTATCTACTTGTTTGAAGAATCACAATTTTTAATGTTTATCTACTTGTTTGAAGAATCACAATTTTTAATGTTTATCTACTTGTTTGAAGAATCACAATTTTTAATGTTTATCTACTTGTTTGAAGAATCACAATTTTTAATGTTTATCTACTTGTTTGAAGAATCACAATTTTTAATGTTTATTTACTTATTTGAAGAATCACAATTTTTAATGTTTATTTACTTGTTTGAAGAATCACAATTTTTAATGTTTATTTACTTGTTTGAAGAATCACAATTTTTAATGTTTATTTACTTGTTTGAAGAATCACAATTTTTAATGTTTATTTACTTGTTTGAAGAATCACAATTTTTAATGTTTATTACTTGTTTGAAGAATCACAATTTTTAATGTTTATCTACTTGTTTGAAGAATCACAATTTTTAATGTTTATCTACTTGTTTGAAGAATCACAATTTTTAATGTTTATTTACTTGTTTGAAGAATCACAATTTTTAATGTTTATCTACTTGTTTGAAGAATCACAATTTTTAATGTTTATCTACTTGTTTGAAGAATCACAATTTTTAATGTTTATCTACTTGTTTGAAGAATCACAATTTTTAATGTTTATCTACTTGTTTGAAGAATCACAATTTTTAATGTTTATCTACTTGTTTGAAGAATCACAATTTTTAATGTTTATCTACTTGTTTGAAGAATCACAATTTTTAATGTTTATCTACTTGTTTGAAGAATCACAATTTTTAATGTTTATCTACTTTTTGAAGAATCACAATTTTTAATGTTTATCTACTTGTTTGAAGAATCACAATTTTTAATGTTTATCTACTTGTTTGAAGAATCACAATTTTTAATGTTTATCTACTTGTTTGAAGAATCACAATTTTTAATGTTTATTTACTTATTTGAAGAATCACAATTTTTAATGTTTATTTACTTGTTTGAAGAATCACAATTTTTAATGTTTATCTACTTGTTTGAAGAATCACAATTTTTAATGTTTATCTACTTGTTTGAAGAATCACAATTTTTAATGTTTATTTACTTGTTTGAAGAATCACAATTTTTAATGTTTATCTACTTGTTTGAAAAATCACAATTTTTAATGTTTATTACTTGTTTGAAGAATCACAATTTTTAATGTTTATCTACTTGTTAAAATAATGACTATTTGAGAATCACAATTTTTAATGTTTATTACTTGTTTGAAGAATCACAATTTTTAATGTTTATTTACTTGTTTGAAGAATCACAATTTTTAATGTTTATCTACTTGTTTGAAGAATCACAATTTTTAATGTTTATTACTTTTTGAAGAATCACAATTTTTAATGTTTATTTACTTGTTTGAAGAATCACAATTTTTAATGTTTATCTACTTGTTTGAAGAATCACAATTTTTAATGTTTATTTACTTGTTTGAAGAATCACAATTTTTAATGTTTATCTACTTGTTTGAAGAATCACAATTTTTAATGTTTATTTACTTGTTTGAAGAATCACAATTTTTAATGTTTATCTACTTGTTTGAAGAATCACAATTTTTAATGTTTATTTACTTGTTTGAAGAATCACAATTTTTAATGTTTATCTACTTGTTTGAAGAATCACAATTTTTAATGTTTATTTACTTGTTTGAAGAATCACAATTTTTAATGTTTATCTACTTGTTTGAAGAAATCACAATTTTTAATGTTTATTTACTTGTTTGAAGAATCACAATTTTTAATGTTTATCTACTTGTTTGAAAATCACAATTATTTAATGTTTATTTACATTGTTATGAGAAATCACAATTTTTAATGTTTATCTACTTGTTTGAAAATCACAATTTTTAATGTTTATTTACTTGTTTGAAGAATCACAATTTTTAATGTTTATCTACTGTAAGATCACATTTTAATGTTTTTTACTTGTTGAAGAATCACAATTTTTAATGTTTATTTACTTGTTTGAAGAATCACAATTTTTAATGTTTATTTACTTGTTTGAAGAATCACAATTTTTAATGTTTATCTACTTGTTTGAAGAATCACAATTTTTAATGTTTATCTACTTGTTTGAAGAATCACAATTTTTAATGTTTATCTACTTGTTTGAAGAATCACAATTTTTAATGTTTATCTACTTGTTTGAAGAATCACAATTTTTAATGTTTATCTACTTGTTTGAAGAATCACAATTTTTAATGTTTATTACTTGTTTGAAGAATCACAATTTTTAATGTTTATTTACTTGTTTGAAGAATCACAATTTTTAATGTTTATTTACTTGTTTGAAGAATCACAATTTTTTAATGTTTATTTACTTGTTTGAAGAATCACAATTTTTAATGTTTATCTACTTGTTTGAAGAATCACAATTTTTAATGTTTATCTACTTGTTTGAAGAATCACAATTTTTAATGTTATCCTGTTTGAGATCACATTTTAATTTATCTACTTGTTTGAAGAATCACAATTTTTAATGTTTATTTACTTGTTTGAAGAATCACAATTTTTAATGTTTATCTACTTGTTTGAAGAATCACAATTTTTAATGTTTATCTACTTGTTTGAAGAATCACAATTTTTAATGTTTATCTACTTGTTTGAAGAATCACAATTTTTAATGTTTATCTACTTGTTTGAAGAATCACAATTCCTATTATGAATCTGTTTAAAAAAATCACAACTGCAAATGTTTATATGATTCAATAATCACATCACCTAAAATTTACATGTATTTGTTTGAAGAATCACAACTCCTAATGTTTGTTTACTTGTTTACATTAAAGTATCACAACCGCTAATGTTTATGTTTCAAGAATCACAACGCCTAAAATTTACTTGTCTGAAGAATCACAACTGCTAATGTTTCTTCCTTTAAAGAATCATTCTCCTACAGTTCAATTAATTGAAGAAACTCGACTCCTAGTCCTAATATTTCTTTGTTTGAAAAATCACAACTCCAAATGTTTGTGTATATGTTTGAAGACATACAACTCTAAAGTTCATTTTTCTGAAGAATCACAACTTCTACATTTAAAAAAAAATTTGTTTGACGAATCATAATTCCTACTGCTAATGTTTACTTGTTTGAAGAATCACGACTGCTAATGTTTACTTGTTTGAAGAATGACAACTGCTAATGTTTACTTGTTTGAAGAATCACGACTGCTAATGTTTACTTGTTTGAAGAATCACGACTGCTAATGTTTACTTGTCTGAAGAATGACAACTGCTAATGTTTACTTGTTTGAAGAATGACAACTGCTAATGTTTACTTGTTTGAAGAATGACAACTGCTAATGTTTACTTGTTTGAAGAATGACAACTGCTAATGTTTACTTGTTTGAAGAATGACAACTGCTAATGTTTACTTGTTTGAAGAATCACAACTGCTAATGTATACAAGTTTGAAGAATCACAGTTCCTAATGTTTACTTGTTTAAAGAATCACAACTGCTAATGTATACAAGTTTGAAGAATCACAACTGCTAATGTATACAAGTTTGAAGAATCACAGTTCCTAATGTTTACTTGTTTAAAGAATCACAACTGCTAATGTATACAAGTTTGAAGGATCACAAATCCTATGTACACTTGTTTGAAGAATCATAACTGCTAATGTTTATTTGTTTGAAGAATCATAACTCTTAATGCTAATTTGTTTGAAAAATCACAACTCCTAAACTTTTTTTTAACTTGTTTGATGAATCATGTTTCCTACTGTATGTTTACTTGTTTTGAAGATTCACAGCTCATAATGTTTACTTCTTTGAGGAATCACAACTCACAATGTTTACTTCTTTGAAGATTCACAACTCACAATGTTTACTTGTTTGAAGAATTACAACTCCTAAAGTTCACTTGTTTGAAGAATCACAGTTCATACTTTTTATCTACTTGAAGAATCACAACTCCTTACATTTAGTTGTCTGAAGAATCACACCTCCTTACATTTAGTTGTCTGAAGAATCACAACTCCTTACATTTAGTTGTCTGAAGAATCACACCTCCTTACATTTAGTTGTCTGAAGAATCACAACTCCTTACATTTAGTTGTCTGAAGAATCACACCTCCTTACATTTAGTTGTCTGAAGAATCACACCTCCTTACATCTAGTTGTCTGAAGAATCACACCTCCAGGCTCCAATTTGTATCACGTCAGTCAGGGATGGGAGGTGGGCAAACAAAATTTGTGTTGCCCTAGAGCAAAAAGAGGTACACGCAAAAAACACATGTTTATGCATGTATCCAGTTTAAGACATTATACAATATGCATACTCAATTGCATGTTCTCAACTCTGCATGTTTACCTTGAATGGTGTCCCAGTTTGTGTCCATCCAGTCCTCTTCCTCTTCACTGCTGGCATCATTCTCTCTATCACTGTCAATGTTAGCCATTCTGTCACAGAGGCACTTGTTCTCAGCCTTTATATGTTCCTGCTGACATTATATTTATACAATCATTGTCAAAGACATTATACAATTATTGTCAAAGACATTGTACAATCATTGTCAAAGACATTATACAATCATTGTCAAACCATCAAAAGGTACAAACATGTGCTGATTTTCATATGAAACTGAGTAACAGCATACAAACAAGCACAAAAACTGCAAAATTAAAGTGCAGGCACACATGTCCACACAGAGTGTGTGTACAGCTGCATAACTGCATTCACATTCGATTCATACAAACAGACACTAAGTCAGTCCACATATACACACAGTGATATGTACAATAACAAGTATGCATGCACACACTATGATACCATAAACATGTACAGAGAAGATTTCAAGGTAGGAGGCAAGTGACGAGTAAGTACGCATTATGACTGTTAAGTCCTAACTACATCTGCACAGTGTGGTAGTCATCAATGAACTAAAAACCAGTCAGATTCAGTCACTTTACAGCCCATGTAAATTGCAAAATGGCATGTCCTCAAAACACTCTATGCAAGTAAAGGCCATAAAATGAACACTGTGTGCTTCCACTTCCAACTGGAGACATGGTTAAGAACTAAAAGAGAGACTGGTAGCTACATGATTCTGCGGGTGATCATCATTTACTGGTGCCAATCATCAACAGATTTGAATGTTACTCATGCTCCCTGAATACAGATCAAGGGCAGATCAAGAAAAGACCTGGGTCAATGATGTGAAAGAGACTTTGATATCACACAGCGTTTCCTTTCTTCAGCCCTTCAGGTCACTGCTGACAATCAGCTTTCTCTCCACGACACCCATCATGGTACCAGCAAGCAGTTAAAAGATACAACCAGAAAAAGCCTGTGGATTCTGCAATACTGAGCCTACTACCCCATGAGAGGCACCTGATTGCTAAGTGAGATACGCACAGCTTGCTGCAGAACAAGATATTAAATTCTCTTAATATCTCTGTTTAAACTTACTATGTATATTTTATGTAGTTGGAAGATAGCCGCAGCAGACGAAAACAGCCTACAGTTAGTTTCAAAGGATCAATGAAGGAAGTGGACATTGCTACTCAACCATATTTAATCCATGATGTGTGACTGATGGAAGCTGAATCAAATGAGACGTGTTCTGACTGGCTGTTTTTTGCTGCACTTTAAAAATGGAATAATATCCATCATGTGTTTTTAGGTTAATCCTACTCTGAATCCTACCCCTAGATTTCATTCCATCTTAACAACAAGACCATAGGATCACACTGAATGTTTGTATTTTTATTATCTGTATGTGACTGAATGATGCTGTATCAGAGTTCAGACAACTTCACCAAGTGTCTGATTAAGGTGCAAAGTTCTAACGCTTTTCATATACATATATCACACATGTTGAAAAAACATTGATACAGACAGACAGACACACGGACACACACATGTATCTTATATCTGATACATACATACAGACACACACACAGAGATATTATCATTATGACAATATGAATGTACGTAAAAATGCATATATACAGTATGATACACGGACAAACTGCAATATGACTGGGCCTAGATGTAAAAAAGCCACAACCATTAGTCTAAGCAACTTCAGAGATATTTCTAAAACAAACAGATTTTTCAAAAGTAAGTAGCCACTTGCTTTTTCTAAAATCTCAGCTAAAGAAGAGGATGTTCATGTTGCTGGGCCAAAAACTGACAAAGATACTCCTTGAGATGCTGAGCTTTGAAAGGTTTGTAAGGCAGGAGGAATTCTGACAGGATAAATATGCTGACATGGTAATATGATGGTTATATGATACAAAAATAAATGTGCAGAACATCAAAAATACTTGATAAACTTGATCCTGTAAACCATGTCAGTGTCCTGTGGAATATGGAAACATGGAAACTGTCCATTAGAACATGCCCACTTTAAAGTATCTCAGACTTAGTCTGCAGATTGTGCAGCAACATACCACCTGCACAGTGTGGGCAAAAACAGATGCATACACTATATGATGCAGTGATACACACATTTGATACAAATTGGACTGGTAGACTAACAAGCACAACAACAAGCAAAACTGACAAGGCTCTCTGTGGCCATAAAAACCCCAAACAACAACAACAACAAAAAACAAACAAATAAAACAAACAAATAGGCCGAAACAAAAACCAAACCAAGACAAAACAAAAAAAACGCACAAAACATGACGATGACCAGCTTTTGTTGTGAAGAGATGCAATTCCATTGTGAAGGCTGATTCAAGCAACAGGTGATTTTTGTGTGTGTGAGATTCACTGAATCCATCAACGACTCATACGGTATTGTTACATTGATTGTTAGTCGTGATCATTATCATGATGATTACATAACTTTAAAATGTCACGTAAATGTGTATCACAACAAACCAAACCTCCTTCACAGAGAACGTGCAGTACACGGTTTATATTACCCCATCTATCACTGATGCATGTTAAGACATAACGAGGAATCTCTAATGGACACCGGCTGTACAAATGATAAGTTAAAAGTACAAGAGATACAACGCCTATCCCGCTACAACAACAGAATTAATGTAACTTGCCTCAGATCCATCTACTTCCACTTCGCCCGCGATTTATACAGGGGAGCATACTCTTAGAGTTCGACACAAAAACAAACTTTTCTCAAACAAGAGCTTTATCAAGGGAGATAGGTAGAAAAAAAGTGTTTGAAAGCTGAACAGTGCATTCAGCGACAATTAAAAACAAATCAGTTGTTTATTCCTTCAGCTACATCATATATCTGCAAATTAATCAGAACGTTAAATGGATTCAGCAGCTGAATGTGTGTGTGTGCGTGTGCGTGTGTGTGAGTGTGGTCGCGCATGCATGTGTAGATAAACTATTTTTAGTATCGAAAATTCCCCATTTCTGAAAAAAGGACACGGAAGAAGTTCGATCCAATCATAGATCAGAACAGAGACGATGTGAAACTGAAAAACCATGGACCCTAAAGTTTTGTGAATATCTTCGCTTTGAAGTAAATTTGACATAAACTGGAAAGGTATGGACTTAAAACTGTGTCATTGATTACAATCAATTTGTTTACTGAAGTTTAGAAAGTTTGTATCATGAGTTCATAGCTGCCAACTGTTGTAAATACTAATGTGTTAGCCTATGAACTAACGAAGCCCGGGGTTTTCCATTGATTAGACGAAACTTTTTGTCAAAACTCAGTTGACAGTTTTACCAAATTGTTTCTTTTAAATTTCTGTTGATTTTGAAGTATAATTTTCATTATTTTGTGTGTCTCTATGGTATATTTCATATCTTATTGATATTCCCATTTTGGTTGTACACGTCTGTTGCCTTGTTTGAAATGCAGACATTAATTTAATCAAACTTTAAATATTTATTTTCAAACAATACAATGTCAGTTATCTGGCCAATGCCAGAAAAAAAACACCACACTGATTAATGCAGAAAATATTTGGCAGGCATTATCCACAGTTTTACCTGTCTATTCTTCAGTAGTGAAGGTGGAATGAATACCCTTTTACAATGTGGTGGTTCTCGGCAGCAAATCAAGTCTAATTGGGAGTTAGTGAACCCATTTCTCCTTGTCGCCTTTCCAACACTGAACATAAGAGGATTCACCAGGAGTTGATGCTGCTTTCAAAGCTGCAGAGTGTGTGACACTGGCATTTTCAACCGACTTCTGAACTGTTAGATCCTTTCTTGACAAGAGTGTGTTTTGATTAGGCTAGATCTATACACAAATGGGAATAATCAAATGAGTGAAAATGTGGACATTGCCTTTGCAGGGA